>OY992772.1:7505182-8105182 GCA_963921325.1 Logfia minima | reverse complement strand
TTTAATAAGTATTTGTCATTGTTATTAATTAATTGTTTGTACATATATAAAAGGCAGATGAAATTATTTACAAAAGTTAATACGACTCTAGTTTATATTTTTACATTTTTGAAAAGGATAAAATAATAATAATAATAATAATAATAATAAATATAATAATAATAATAATTTTGTATAACGTGATATACAATTTACGGAATACGAGGTTTTATATCAATTCGATGATTGTCTGATAATCTTAGAAAAAATATATATTATAGGTTCTACGTAAGTGACGCTTGAAAAGGGCTTCAACATGCAGTTTATTATAAAATATAAAACTAGCTCTTAATTTTTACACTCATATTATTTACTGTATATCAAATTCATAGAAGAACGAAAGCAAAAAAACATCCAACTATAAAGGTATTAGTGTAGATGATTATAAGTTTTTACTTAATCAAAAGGTGTAACTTTTAATTCCTGATTTCAATATTGTCGATCAAGGTTCAAAATTAAACATATGATAACCAAAACTCATCAAACATCACCTTGAGGTGAATTATATTCACTTAAGGTCGCGTTTAGTTAGCAAAATTTTTAAATATCTAATGAAATTAGAATTTTCAATTCAAATTCAAAAGGTATTTGGTTCAAAATGAATTAAATTGAAAGTTACAAAATTATTTTACGTAAAGAAATTCAAATTCCTTAAAATTTCGATAATTTTGATAAATTATGATTTCATAAAAAGTATTACGCAAACAAAACACACCCTTAATCTTTTCCCTAGTAAATCAATCTTGCTTTCATAGGACTTAATTAAAACCTTAAAAACCATAAAACCCAATTGGTTAATCTATCATATCGCTATAGAAACAATCTATCCACGTGGCAGCCTAAGAGAGGCATGTATATCACAATTATTTAAGAGAGAGATGGATTTGATAACATCAAAAAGATGAAGTTAAAAATCACAAAGAAACAACTCACGAAGTTGATGTTTTTGGCATTTCAAAGTAACCTTTCTTTGTCTCTTCTTTTGTTAATTCTATTGGCCGTTACCATTACAAACGTTCGTTCGTTCGTACTCTAACCGTGATATCTCATACCTTTTAGCCTTATGCATCACGTATAATTTATCGTTTTAACATGTCCTTTTTGTCCATTGTGGTAACCGAAACGATCCTATTAACTTCCATTTTACTCTTTACAAGCTAATATGAATTAATGAAATCATAGTAAACGTATATGTATATGATCGTATAGAGTCTAATACTAACTAAGGGGGTGTTTGAGATTGCTTATTATTGAATATTTATAATCTTTCTTTCCTATATACTAATTGAGGATGTCCTAGCCTGTATGGTTGTCTCATCCTTTGTCATGTATACACGAATCTTACTTGGCATTCTTTTAATTTTTCTCTATAAAAAATCGCTCACGTCATCAAAGATAATTTGTTATTAGTTAGCCTTTAATGTGGATCGATTCAAATTCAGTTTTCATTAACTATCGAACTAATAATCATTTGATTTTTTATTCTTCCTTAAGACTTCTTAAATTCTTTGATTTCTACATTCATTGTAAATTCTTGATAACCTTTCATGTCATAATCAAATAATTTAATTTTAATGGTCATTTTCTTCTAAACGAATTCACAAAAATGTTATATTTATTGTTGAAGTTTTATTGGATGAAAAATCATTTATATTGTTTGCAATTGAACATTTGTTTTTTTGTGCCAATCGAGGCATCGACCCTTCATCGGAATGTTTAAAAGGTTTTCTTAGACAATGTTGTTGAAATCACATTGTCGAGTGAATTCTTAAATGATTGACTTTTTACTTGAACTGCATATATGTTAATGCAAATCTTCAATCATAATTTTAATCGTGATGATGTTAATTATTTATTTTCACATACAATTGTATTACCTGGCAGGGGAACTAAAAACTATTATCAAATGTTTACATACAGTTGTACATGGTTTGTCAATTGCTAAAATTGATGGATATTTTTCTTAATAATTTCACAAGGTAACATATACATGCAATTAAGAAGATATTTTATTTTGTTTTATGATATGTAATATTTGATTGGAACCTCTTATTTTTTGTTCAGTTTTTGAAAAGCTTCTCTTACTTGGCACTAAGTGAAAAAAGATTATTTGTCTTTACCTATTACTTAAAGATGTTTAAATATTCTCAGCTAATGATTTCTATTCAAAACACAAGTTTTGTGTTATTTGTTACTTTCTCTATTATAAATTTTGTGAATAATAAATGTAAGCTTGATTAATTTAAACTTTTAAATGAAGACATTGCTAATACAAGTATAAAGGAAACAACGATAATACATTTGTTTTAGTTGTAAAAATTTTATAATCTTAATCTAATGTTCACAGTATACTTATTTATTATTCGCATTGAATACTCTATACAACCTATTAAATTCTTTTTTTCTATATACTGACATAGGTATAAACTATTTATATTTTGGAGTTGTACAACTTAATATTGTAAATCTTCAAAAAATTTCCCTTTCAATTTTGCATTATCGGTTTGTGGTGTGATATTTATACTACTGTACATCACACGGCATTTAATACTAGTTAAAAATAAGTAAATGCCATCATATTTTATTTTAATTGCTTGTTTGTTATAAATCATATAAATAATAAATAGTTTCAATAAATATGTTTAAATTTACTTATCTGAATTAATTAAATAAACAATTTCAGACACCCTAACTTAATTGTTTTCCGCTAGTCATATTACTGGTTTTATATGATTATTACACACGTTATTGGAGAAAACTATGCAACAAATAATACATAAATGGCGTTTGGTAAACGTATTATTTTATTCTATATGTTACTAAATCAAATGTTAAATGAAGTGAAGATGACTACGTAACTCGTCTAGTAAATTGCTCCAATCGTCTATATGTGATGCAAGTTTCTATAGATTGACATGTGGGGTTACATGTTAAGTAGGGTGAGAAAAAATCGAATTAACGCATAACTTTTCGTAGTATTTTATTAAATACGCTTCAATAACATTAGATAGAGGTAAAAGACAAACGAGCAACAAGTTGCACCGCTAGCCCTTTTTTGGATTGCAAAACTAATTCTTTGAAAAACAACATCTATGGATCTAGGAGTCATAATATTATTATGCATGACCCGTTGGATTCTGTTGAAGAGCTCCACCGCCTCTGTTGCAAGGAAACCAAAAGTATCAAACGCAAAAGGTATAAACACGTGTTGATTTTCAATGCATGTTTTCTCGTGTTTTGTCACTTTGCACGAGGCGGCTTTCAAAGCAGCATGTCCCACTGTAAAACCCCCACTTCTCAAACCCACGAGAGGGGAAACCCCGGTTAAATCCACACATGCATGTTTCTCACCAACCCATCCAAAAACCAAAACATCAGCCGGTCTGAGTGTGGATCTTCCATCCAACGGATCAGTCAAAAAGTTCACATGTGCTTCTTTCTTGGCAGAGATCCTGACACGCCTACATACATCAAAAAGAACGTCCCTAACCATCTCGTGTCGGTACTTGAATCCCGAGAGCTCTTTACAATGAACCGCATGTTCCCTAAAGGAGTCCTAACATGCCTTGCGACAAACTGGGCATATCTCATTAACCGGGAATAGTGGGATCATGATGCAATACTTAAAGATGGTATCAAAACATTGATTAATCGGTTATGGTTTATAAATTTTGATTAATCGGTTTCAATTATAATTTTATATTTTAACCATAATCAAATTAACTAAATCGTACCGAAAATATATAAAAACTATCTAAGTTGTTTCTTATTACATGTTGTATCACATGTAGACCATGAGCCTTTCTTGAATTCCAAATTATATGTTTATGTTTCTATTTCATATCTCGATTATCTTCCTTACTAAAACTTAAACAATGATGACTAACAAAACTTAAATGGTGATAATTACTATCTTAATAAAAAATTTGATTATGGGATGGATGTAGACCGTAACTGACGCCAACCGTCTCATACTAAGTCCTAATATTAAATACTAAATGACTTTTATGACCTACTAACATACATGTATACATATGGTCATATGGAAGGTACAAAAGATCACTTTTGATTGGAGGATTCTCTCTGTTGGTATGAAGAGGGTACAATAGGTTTTTTAATGAGGTTGATGATTTCAAAGCTTTTCTTTGTTTACGAGCTTATAATAATACTACTATCAGTTAGCTACATCCCATAGTTAACTACAACTAGGAGGTTTTGATATTTGAATACTGATCTAAAAGGTATTGGAATAAATGTAATATGCGATTGAATACATGACCTCTTCTTTTAATAACGAAAATTTTATTAGACAATCTGCAAGAAATGAAAGTAAAAAAGATAAAATTATATAAGCATTAACAGGGATGAATGTGGATCACGTGTCAATTCTTTCGAATTTGTGTTAGCATTTCGGCTTCTATTCGAGATTCAAATGAAAAACAATAATTTAAAATCATTTTTTAAAGTCGTAGTTATTGAAAGTTCTCGAGTTATGGTTAATTTATGTAAACCACTTAAACCATAGCATGACATAAAAGACTAAAGGGTATGAGGATAGGTCATTGATCAATAACTTGTGAGTTCACTTAAGGCAACGTGTATGTATATATGGTAGTCGTACATAATTTATGAGGTAGTTCGTAAGTTTAACGTTCTAAATTAATAATAATAATAATATTAGTTACAATAAAAACATATAACATGACATAAAAGAAGGCTAATGGATATAACTCAATGCTACTAACAACGGTTTCAGTTAATTCCCATAAAAGAATATTGTATTTGTTGCTTATCCTCGTGAAAGAATATTTGCGCTACTCATGCGTGTTAACATGTTAAACAAAGAGAAAATTACATAGATGATCGTTGAGGTTTGATCAAAATTTTATTGATAGTCCGTTAACATTTTCAACTACAACGACTTTTGAAACTTGTTACATTGATCGTCGATTAGGCAGATGACTGTTTAATTTTTCTAGCTAAGTTGGTCCATTTTCAAATCACGTGACAGTAAAATTATACTACGTATTTCAAAAATTAACATATTTTATTTCTTTATCAAAATGAAATAAAATAAATTTGAAACAAAAAATCAAATACACGTTTTTCTAGATCTTCATCCTTATTCCATGAACCTGATTTCCTAATCACCCTTGCACGTGACATGTGAATCACGAACAGCCATTTCCATATTCTTGTTTTTCCATGCATAAGCAAATCCACCACTTCTCCATCAAAAACGATTTGTCAGTTTTCAATTTTTGTACCTACTGTAAATCATCGGAAACAATCTCAATAATTTCCATTGCACCCAATATCACTAAATCATAACCGAAAAATCCAAAAACTAAAATCATTATCGTCAATGTAAACAATCTCCTCCGATCAAAGTCCGACAGCCGTCCTTTCATTTTAGTTACATCATGTCATCATCTCCGACGTCACCAGTTTTGCTAGAAAGATACGGATCTGAAAACAGAGAAAGATCAGTCGCGGCGGTTTGTTTCATCGGAAGCGGAAGGAGATGGTGGTGGTTTGACAAATAGAACGGTAAAAGCTTGTCAAAAATAAACTCATGTGGTTAGCAAAAGAAGTTATTCGGATCTGGGGATGATAATCGTGATGGCTGTGGTCATGAAGTCTTGATGAGAGGTAAAAAGAGGTGGTGGCTGGATGAGGAAGAAAGGAAGGGTTTTAGAGATCCGTGGGTAATCTCAAAATGGATTGGATATCCTTTCGAGTTATGTTTTTACGAGTGTGGGTGATAATAAAATAAACAAATTATGTCTATAATTATAAGCGCATTTTATTCTTCTTTTATAAAATAAATTATAAATTATAAATATAAATTATAATATTATAATATTATAATTATAATTATGTTATATATCCTATCATTTTACAAAATTATTTTAGAGAATTTGAGTTCAAGATGATTAGAGGATAGAGAATCAGATAGATATTATTAGAGTTTTTGTTTTTTACTTTTAAATTTATTATTACTTTTCTGAATGATTAAATTAACCTTGTGTGCGTCGCACATGACTTGAGTTAATGAGCTACACTAATCTCCCTTAACGTAAAAAGGATTATAAGTGTGACAAATTTCAAAAGTAAGGATCACTTTTGTTATTGAAAATGTCAAAGGATTATCGGTGAAATTTCGCACAGATCATAAAAATGGTTTATTTCTCTTAAACAAATGTAATATGAATACATTTTTAAAAATGAGAGCATTGAAAGAGGAAGCTAGGTAAGGTAGTATACACTCTTTGGACTAGGTCAAATTATCTTTTTAATAAGAATATTATAATGATTGAATAGTTTAATCCCTCGTCCCCCTATCAAAGATAACCTTCCAAATGGTAAAATCTAGGGGCCACAAGCTGAAAACAAATAAACTAATATTATAAAAAATAACAAAGAGATGTGTACAAGAATAAAGACCCTTTCAGCTGTTACTATCATTTTGACAAGATCTACTGTTTCCATTTCCTATATAAATATGCACCATATTTCATATGATACATATCACCACCTTATATACCTACCAAACTCAAAAACCCATTCTAATCATATAGAAAAATGGCTAGGAAGAGAAAACTACTTACCAATGGTCAAGAACATTTTGTGAGTGACAAAAATACTGACCATCATCCTGTAGAAAACTTGGCTTGGGATGAGATGGTTAAGGAGTCAGCAGCTGCAGTTGCACTGGGTGGCCCTAGGCGGGCTAGGAAGCGGTTCGTGGGTGTCCGCCAGCGGCCATCGGGCAGATGGGTGGCAGAAATCAAGGACACCATACAGAAGATTAGAGTATGGTTAGGCACCTTTGACACAGCTGAAGAAGCAGCTAGAGCATATGACGAAGCTGCTTGTTTACTAAGAGGAGCCAATACTCGAACCAACTTTTGGCCGTCGTCTCAGTCATCGTTGACCACACCTGCACTCCCTTCAAAAATAACGAATCTCCTTCTTCATAGGCTCAAAGCTAGAAACAATGCGTTAGCTGCAGCCATGACTGCGAGCGTGTCATCTCAGAAGACTTCTCAGCTGACCATGAATCATCATGACAATATGAAGCAACAGGAGTTTAAAGATGACATGTTAGAGTTCTCAGATACAATCTTTACCGATTTTCTTAATGACCCGGATGAGTATATTCCTGATAACAATGATATCGTTTTGTTAAGTGAAGATAATTCAGGTCAGTTGATACAACCTGATAATACTAATTTGGATTACCATGATCATGATCATGTGGTATCTGAATTTCAATGTTCAAGTGGCGATACAAACAATGGGAATGTGATCGAAGAAGATGATGATGAAGAAGGGAGTAGTGATATAGGTGTGATTGATTTCAGGTTCATTGATGAACTTGGATCATCATGCAACTTTTCGCCCTTTGAAATAGCTCAAGAAATAGCCTCGGATCCAATTCAGGAAGAGGGTTATAACGGTGAAGGTGAAGAGCCGCTAACAATATCTGAAGCAATGAAGAGGATGAAATATGAGCGAAAATACTCGGCTTCTCTTTATGCTTTTAATGGCATACCAGAGTGTTTGAAGCTGAAGCTTGGACTGGGAGGGGGTTCAAAGTCAAGAGAAAGGTCCAAAATGCAAAGGTCTGTTTCTGTTCATCATCAGGAGTTAAATAAGAAAGCAGATGATGAATCAAAGAAAGATGTTGAAAGGGAGAGTGTGATTTCTTCTACAACTGATGGAGAATTATCATTATGGAGCTCTCTTGATCTTCCAACTATATGTTTTGTTAATTAGCTAGATTGAGAGCTTCTTAGTTTCAAGTTATGCTATAGTTTTAACTCTTTGTAGTTTCAATGATGCGGTACGTAACTATATACCATGTAGTACTGCAACGTGTTGTTTTTGATGTTCATCATTCAACTCATATAACATGTTATACTTATTAATCCCATAAAGATTACAATGATGATCACCACATAACTAGATTATGGGTTACAGAAGACAACTAAGTTAACAACTTAAAAACCGAGGCGTCTAATGAGTTGCAAAAAAAGATCTGCTCACAAGATTTGCCTACAAATAGATTATAACATAGAGCCCTAAATGAGACTTGGTATATACAGCCTAGCTTTTCTTCACAGGCACCACAAAGATATTTCCTTGGAGAAAGCCGGTCTTCGTTTCAGGCTATGCTCATTCTAGTTTTCTAAAGCACACGAAGCTGAGCGAGAAATGCAGCACAAAGTTCCAAGAACAGAAATTGAGGTCCAATTACCCTCTGTAGGTCAAGCAGATACTTTTCCTCACGAGTTTTATAAAGCTATAAGAACACACATCATTACACATTCAGTAGGAAACTTAATACGCACAGAAATACCTAGAGGTAGCTGAAAAATCATGTTACCTGGACTTCAAATTTGACCACATTGGGGGAGCTTGAGGTGCTGTCAGCATCTACTATAGTCGACTCATTTTCAAAGTACTGACTACTCTGCATCCCGTTGTTTATAGTACGTTCATGATGGCCGGGATCCCATCTGCATTTCATGTTATAGTGCCCTATCTTCTTCCAGCACACATTCAGTTCTTGCAGAGCTTTCAAAACTTCTGTCATTATCTCACGAGGATGGGCTCGAGACTGTCAAAATGGACCACAAATACTATTAACTAACAAATTATATGCCCAAAAAAAGCTCAACACACTTGAGTTTTCAGAGCAACTTCTGTTTTATGAAATATCTAATTATCTATACATTTTCCTCACTGGCAAATAATCAAGGTCTAAAAAGCATTATAATCTCGTTATGATGAAATTAAATAACTTGATCTTATTTACAGTTACACGCCACATAACTGTCAATTATCGTGGTTTCTAACTACAAGTAAAAATAATGAAAAGTGCAAGCCAACCTGAAGTCCAAGAGCCCATTTCCTCTCCACCTGGCTTCTCATATTTGCTCCTTGATAATCAATGTATCCAGTTGGGCGTTGTGCTAAAGCTGAAGCAGCAGCCTCATTTGCATTGATACGGTTGTAACCCTCCTGTATTTGTTAGACCATATGTAAGAGGTACCAAAACATTGATTCAACCAAAACAAACAAGATAATAAAATCGAGAGACAATCAAACCACAGGTTTCTGGAATTCAGCTCCAAGATAACTGTTTGAGTTACGAAACCTATTGTCCAGTAGCAAGTAATATGCAACGGTTCCCTGACAATAAAACATATATTTATGACATATTGAGATGAAATCCATAAAACTACATGATGAAATTTTTTTTACCTCATTTTGCACTCGGTTGCGAAGTGACTCAACAAGGCCGTCCCTATCAAACCCCATCTTAATCACCTCTGTAAGAATATCCTCATCAGTCTGCAACCAAAAAATAAAAGGGTATGTTGAGTTGTTTGTTGTGAATTTCACAGAATAAATAGCATATTGCAGATTCGCAGGAATTCTATCACATTCCTACCTTTTTAACTTGCTGCATAGAATCTGGTGGAGGGACAGCTAAGTAGCGTGGCAGATGGGCTTGAAACCAGGGGTGCATACGAATCTCAGGAATAGTCATGCGCTTCATTGGGTCAACCACAAGCAACCGTGGGATCAAATCTCTAGCCCCAGGTGATAAATGGCTTGGAAGTGTGTATATTCCACCCTTAAGAAAAAACAAGTGTAATTCATAATAAGCATTACTTGGTGTCTAGATAATGAACCATTCTAGTAAAAAAGCCAAATAATATTTAACAGGCTTACCTTAATTTTTTTGAAAAGGTTAGGTATGTTTTCATCATCAAAAGGAAGGGTGCCACAGAGAAGAGCATACAAGATAACGCCACAGCTCCATACATCTACCTCGGGTCCAGCATACAGTTTCCCCGATATAACCTATTTAAAAGGAGTAACATAAATAAAAGAATCTTGAAGATTATTGAAGGTCCCAGAACAAAAATTATTACAAATTGGGCGAAACTCATAATTGCCAGGATTGATACCTCTGGAGCTGCATAATTCGGGCTCCCACAACTTGTCTTCAGAAAATGACCATCACGCATGATATTGCTCAAACCAAAATCTGCAATCTTAACGTTGCATTTGGCATCCAGCAGCAGATTTTCAGGTTTAAGATCTCTGTGTACCACCATATTCCGGTGGCAGTACTCCACACCAGAAATTATCTGTTTCAAAACATGGGTTTGAGCTTATAATAAATTATTAACCAATGATAAATTATAGGGAGAATTTTATCTATCAACTTACAAACCTTTCAAATTACATCAAATTTCATATTACATTAATATCCTTCTAAAGCTTATAAATACTCATATATATCCAAACACATAATTAAATCTTTTTTAATTCATTTTGATTTCTAAAACTCTTATTTATATATAAATTAATAAGTCAATTGACCCATTTACCCTTCTTCTTCATCAACCCTAAATTTGTTCTCACCGTTTGGAGTTCCTCAAATCAAGCAGTTGAAAAACCTTCTATTTCTTAAGGGTGCTTTACATCTACTTTATTGGAGTTCCTTAAATCAAGAGGTGGAATCAGTGCAATCTTCGTGCAATTCATGCGATGGTTTTCAAACTTGAGTATTTCCCATATTTTGAATACTTACAATTATTAACTTTATTTAGTTAGTATATTTGTATTTTGAATTGAGAGTTCATATCGAAATGGTCGTGGACCTGTTAGCATGATAGGGAGAATAAACAGAGTTTGCCTGGTTGTTCAGCAATTTGTTGGAAAGAAGAAGGGCAAATGAGTCAATTAAAGTATTAGTTCATATTTGAATCATTAAATTTTAAGAATTAATTTGATTTAATTGTGTATTTGGATATATATGAGTATTTTCAGGTTTTAGGATATTGACATAATTTTAGAGTTTGCAAGGATATTGACGTAATTTGAAAGGTTTGTAAGGATATGAATGAAATTGTCCCTAAAATTATATAACACCAAAAACTGTAGCAAATGGGTGGGACATATCTTCACCTGCTGAAAAAAATTGCGAGCCTCATCCTCGTGCAAACGCCCCTTCTCCACGATGTAATCAAAAAGCTCACCGGACTTCACGTACTCCATAACAACATAGATATCTGAAGGTGTCTCTACAACCTCATAAAGGCGGATAATATGTGGATGCATAAACAATCTCAATATCTTAATCTCTCTTCTAACTGCAAAAGCCCAAAATATATGAAATCAATAACTATACATTTAAAGTTTCAGAAAATCATTCTAATTGTGGTATTATTGTTATTGTCATTGACAATGTGTTTACCTTTTTCTTCCATCTCCATATTTTTTATCTTGCGACGGTTGAGGATTTTTATAGCAACTTTGTGTCCAGTTAATGTATGCTCTGCAATTTTCACCTTCCCAAATGAACCAATACCAAGTGTTTTCCCAAGTTTATAGTTGCGTAAGAACATTTCCACACTGCTCCCACCACGCCCTGATCCCTCCATAGCTTATCCTACAACAATGGTTGACTGAACATAATTAATATATTTATGTATACAATAAGATTATCCACGATAAGCTTTCATAAGATATTTTGGTAAACTGGTTGACTTCTAACATTAATGTGAAAATTGATGATATAAAAGCAGTATCCATTTCACATTTTACTATTTTAGCTTAAGAAGAAGCTATACAATAACTGTCCCTTCCGCATATGGATTTAGGTACTAAAGGTAACCCATTGCAGACATAATACTAGTAACAATTGTCTAAATTAGCTGTCCCTTATAAGCAGCTATCTCTACTAGTATACTTTACGTTAATATCTTTATGATGAATTTCTGAATTCCTTGAAAAGTATCAAACGGAAGTACGTTACTATCAATGGAAAGGTATTCCAAATGATAGTTTTCAAATTAATTTAACATAGAGAAGCAACTGCAACACCACAAATACGGAGTATTTTAACATGATGACATTGGGGAAACTAGGTAACTTAGCTTGAAAGTTTGGCAAGAGGGAGAAAGTTGCATTTACTCATAGAATACCCCAAGTTGGAAAAAACTTTTCTCTTGAAAGTTCACTCAAAAGGGGGAATTTGCACTCCAAGAATGGAAATTGTACATTCTTTGTGGAAAAAAGGAAGGAAGGAAAACACACGAGAAAGACCATACAAATTTGGGTCAATACACACGAGCAATTTCACGGAAACATGAACATAAAAACAAACCCCAGCGAAATACATGAGGATCACGTGGTTCAGTCAAGATGACCTAACGAGCATATTGATTGATACACATATCTCACCACTGCCAATTATAATTACTAAGAATTCACATTAACATTTACAAACTTACAAAGGCAATAATTCTCCCACCAAATAAATAAATAACTAAAAAATTAGCTTAATTACATGTTACATATAAATAAATATAATAAATGGCAGTAATAAAACAAAAGCAATTAAACAAAAGGAATCTCGCATAAAACGCAATTGAAACAATTATTGAAAAGGCAAGATTCTTCAGATATCAGCCACAGATCTGAAATTCAATATTAGGTAAAACCTAAAATACAATTACCCACAGCGCTAGAAAATTGTATTACATTATACATATAAATACATACACATAATAATTCAGGCAAAAAAGGAAGAATTAATGGAAAATTAGAGAATAGACTAACCAAGAGTAACAGGAATGAAGTCAAATCATGTAAAGTTATCGTCTTTCCTGATTAGGGATGGTGGTTGCGAAATTGTGGCGAAAGGATCGATGTAAAATCAACTGCACAGCATTAATCGAACGATATGAACTTTAATTTGACAAATCAACGTGTATATAGCAACATATATATGTAGATATAGGTATAGATATTGATATATTTGTATAAATATAAATGAAAATAAAATTAAAAATTGGTAGAGGTTGTACTGTGTATGTGACAAGGGTTTGAGGAAGGGGGTGATAGAACAAGGAAAGGAAATGAAATGAAAGGAAAGCTTTGTGAACGGCCACGCAGCAACAAATCATGGAAAAAAAATTAGGCTTTTATTGATTCACTGTACTTTGATAAATAAAAAATTAAAAATATATAAATAAAAAAATAACAATTTCATTAGCAATCATCAACATCAATATTCATTCAATCATCAATATACTTAGATAAAAGAAATCACATATTTCATGTCCCTAAACCTGGTAAATATTGTATATCCCTAAAACTCAAGTTTTGAATACACATAATACAATAATTTTAATATGTATTTAGGTAACTATGATATTTTGATGGCTTAAGGGGATAAAAATATGAAATTGTTCAGGTATATTATGATTATTATACATTAAAATAATTTACAACAAATTATCAAAAGTTAGTAACTAGCTTCAAATTTGATAGTTGATTGATTAATAATGACATTCATGTATTTTAATAGAGTAATAAAGTGAGTCAATGTATCCAAAATTTAGGGCATATGATAAAATGAGTTAACAAGATCATAAGAATATAAATATAAACATTTGTGTTCTTTTTATATAGAAATGATATGATATATGCTCCCACTCTAACTACAATAATGACTCTCACCAGTTATATAAATTTATTAAATTAGTAGTTTACGAAGTAATTAAAGCATTATAAAGAAAAGTAAGACAGGATCATAAGATTACTAAAATAGACACTAAATGTGTATTCATCCATTGTAAAATGTAAATAGAAACAGGTATAATTTTGATTATCTCAAACGTTATATGTTTTTTAGTGTATTCGTGATAAACTGTTATCATCTTCAGTTTCACCATGAGTGTAGGATTGACTTGCACACCCTCAAAATGGTAATGCTTATTCTAAACCAAAGCAAGTTACTAGGTTACAAAAGAAAACAACTAAAAAAGTTACCAAATTAAAACTGAGGCTTCTAATGAGTTGCAGAATAAAAGATCTGCTCACAAGATTTGCCTATAAAGAGATTATAACATAAAGCCCTAAATGAGACTTGATAAATACAGCCTAGCTTTTCTTTACTAGCACCCCCAAAGGTATTTCCAGGAGAAAGCCAGTCTTCATTTTAGGCTATGCTGATTCTAGTCTTCAAGAGCACGTGAAGCTGCGCAAGAAATGCAGCACAAAGTTCCATGAACAACAATTGAGGTCCACTTACCCTCTGTTGATCAAGCAGATACTTCTCCTCACGAGTTTTATAAAGCTGTAAGATCGCACATTATAGCACAATCAGTAGGAAAGTTCAAATGTGCTGTGCAGATAGATTTCATGAATAGATAGAAAATCATGTTACCTGGACTTCAAACTTGACCACATTGGAGGAGTTTGAGGTGCTGTCGGCATTTACTATGGTTGACTCATCGTCAAAGTAATGACTACTCTGTATACCAATGTTGTTTATAGTACGTTCACGAGGATGGGCTCGAGACTGTCGAAATGGACCATAAGAAAAGCTTTCAGTCACCTCTAGTTTTCAAAACAACATAAGCTACTGCAAGCTGTTAAAATCTGTCTCATTGGCCGAAGGGTAGACTCTAAAGCACGGTCATATGAACATTATAATCTCACCATTACGAAATTAAAGAACTTGATCTTATCACTGTTATATGGCACTCAACTGGCTTTTTGTGGTTGCAAACTACAGCGCTTTGCAAAACAAAACAAAAAATCAATCCAAAAATAAGGAAAAGCGTAAGATTAGCTATTATCCAGTAGCAAGTAATATGCAATGGTACCCTGACAACATTAAAAAATTAACATCAAGACATGAAACCCAATAAAAATGAAAAATAAAAATAATAATAAAACTAGAAAAAATTCAAATCGCCTCATTCTGCACTCGGTGGCGAAGTGACTCAACAAGGCCGTCCCTATCAAAGCCCATCTTAATCACCTCCGTAAGGATATCTTTATCAGTCTGCAACTAAAAAAAAGAAAAGAAAAAACTACTCGAATTACCATGGGTGAGGTGCACTTTTACGTATATAGATTTCTATCACATAAAGGGTATCTTGCGGATATGCAGGTATTCTGTCACATCCCTACCTTTTTCATTTGCTCCATAGAATCTGGTGGAGGAACCGCTAAGTAGCGCGGTAAATGAGCTTGGAACCAGGGTGCAAATACGAATCTCAGGAATAGTCATGTGTTTCATTGGGTCAACCACGAGCAACCTTGGGATCAAATCTCTAGCCCCAGGTGATAAATGACTGGGAAGTGAGTATATTCCACCCTTAAGGACAAGCCAACATGATTCACAAATAAGCATTAGTTGGCCTCTAGATAATGAACAATTCTAATGAAAATAAAATCCCAATAATTGCAGCTAATATTTAATAGGCGCACCTTAATTTTTTTTGAAAAGGTTAGGAATCTTTTCATCGTCAAAAGGCCTTGTCCCACATAGAAGAGCATACAGGATAACACCGCAGCTCCATACATCTACCTCAGGTCCAGCATACAGTTTCCCACATATAACCTATTTAAAAGGCATATTAAATACTTTTTTAGTAAGCGCTCTTTAATTAATATGATTAGTGTGAAACTCGTAATTGCCGATTGATACCTCTGGAGCTGCATATTTTGGACTCCCGCAACTAGTCTTGAGAAAATGACCATCACGCATGATATTACTCAAACCAAAATCTGCAATTTTAATATTGCATTTGGCATCTAACAGCAGATTTTCAGGTTTAAGATCTCTGTGTACCACCATATTCCAGTGGCAGTACTCCACGCCAGAGATTATCTGCTTCAAAGCATGGGTGTTAGTATAATTTAACCAATGAAAATTAATATAAGACCCACAACTGTAGCGAATGAGTGGGCACATTTTCACCTGCAGAAAAAAATTGCGAGCCTCATCCTCGTGCAATCGTCCCTTCTCCACAATGTAATCGAAGTATCGAACAGCTCACCGGATTTCACATACTCCATAACAACATAAATATCTAACGGTGTTTCTACAACCTCATAAAGGCGGATAATATGTGGATGCATAAATAATCTCAATATCTTAATCTCTCTTCTAACTGCAAAAGCCCAAAAGATATTAAACTAAAAGCCATGCATACACACTTTCAGCAAATCACTTAAAATCTGACGTTCGTATTGTCATTAACAGAGTTTGAGCGTTTCTACCTTTTTCTTCCAGCTCTATATTTTTTATCTTGTGGCGGTTGAGGATCTTTATAGCAACTTTGTGTCCTGTTAATGTATGCTCTGCAATTTTCACCTTCCCAAATGAACCAATACCAAGTGCTTTCCCAAGTTTATAGTTGCGTATAAACATTTCCACACCGCTCCCACCACAACCTGATCCCTCCATAGCTTATCCTGACAAGATGGTCGACTCAACGCTAGTAAATAAATGTCATCTCTAAGTTATCCGGGATAAGCTTTTATAAGTACCAAAGCTAACACAACAGCTGACATAATATTCGTAACAATTTTCTATATCAGATGTCCGTTAAAACCAGATCTTTGTAATAGTATCTTTTATGTTAATATCTTTAAAAAAGAAAAAAAAAACAATTAAAGAAAGGGAATCTCTCTCACATACAACGCAATTGAAACAATTGTTGAAAAAGCAAGATTCTTCAGATATTAGCCACAGATCTGAAATTCAAAATTAAACAAAACCTAGAATAGAATTACAAACAAAGCTAGATAATCATAATACATCATACATTTATGTGCATAATTCATGCAAAAAATAAAAGAAGGAAGAATTAATGAAAATTTAGAGAATAGACTAACCGAAAGTAACAGGAATGAAGTCAAATTATGTAAAGTTATCATCTTTCCTGATTAGGACCGGTGGTTGCGAAATAGTGGCGAAAGGCACGATGTAAAATCAATTGCACATGATTAATCGAATGAATTGAGGTTTAATTTGACAAATCAACATGTATATAGGTAAAAGTAGGGACATACATGTATAAATATAATTACAAAAATAGGAAAATAATGTAGAGAAGGTACTGGGTATGAGACGAGGGTTTGAGGAGGGATGGGGTGATGACGGAACAAAGAAAAGGAAGGTTTTTGTGTTGTGGAAAACGAATATTTTTATCCCGCGAGTTGCGGGGAAAGTTTTTTAAACTAATTAGACTCCTTGTGATATAATAAAATGCATAAAAATTTGCATTGATGTGTAATAAACCTTCGTTAAAATTTGCATAATTTGTAAATATTGAGATTTAATAATTTAAATACTTACTATTTGATTATAACCTAATTTATTTAAATCTATTACTTAGTGTAATTTTCTTAATTAATATATTCTAAACCGCTAACTATTAAATAAGAATTTTAAAATTTTAAACAAAAATCTTGAAACCTCATTAATTAGTAATGGACAATTTTAAAATGCTAACTGCTGAGGTCATATAACTTTTATAAGATATGAAAATAATAAATAAAATCAATAGAATTTACGGTAGATATTTTTTATAGTTCTTCCTTTCAAAAAACAAATGCTAACATATAATATGTGTTATTATATAATTGACGGGATGCTAATCTTTAAAATATATTAAATTAAGATTTTGAATCATCGCTTATCCCAAGAAAAATTGACAATCCTTCTCACATTTTTTAAAGCAATCTTTTGTTATTTTTTAAAAAAAAAAATCATATTTTGATATATTTGTTTTTGGTTAGCAAAATATATATCTTTTTTTATATAAAATTTATAAAATACACGAAAGAAGATACTAATATTGAACGTAATAGGTAAAATTATAAGTATTAGCATGTAAATTCAATTCAAGTCATTATTTTGTTATTGTGAGGATAAGAAATCAAACTGAAAAAAATAAGAGAGGTGCAAGTCTTGAACATAAACCTATAATTTAACAAATAACTGTAATATCCATCCAACTAAGCGAGCAACCCACACAATAAACTTCGTATGTTCAATTTGATTTTTTTATTATTCATACACTATTACATAAATTTATGTTTAGTTGTCACTAAATGTAAAGGGTTTCAACGTGAATTGACACACAACAACTAATCATGAGAAAAAGGTCTTTTTTATTAATGAACCTAACTTATAATAGCTTTTACTCCATTATTTTGCATGTCAAATCATTTTACATATTTCATCTTCAATACCAACGACTCTACCAAACGTATTCTTATATATAAAGCTACAACTTTCAACCGTAAAAAAAAAAAATAGTCGACAACATGGAAGCATTCACACTAGTTATGTTATAATAAACAAATAATTCAATTACTCACAGTGACTTTTTACATAGAGGAAATCATATTATATGTCAACAACACATAAAATATGTCGTGTTTACAACTCATATTCAACTAACACATTGTTTGTACTATATAACGGTAACAATTAACTCATCTATTTTTTTATTGGAGAAGATCTTACAACTAATATCAAATAAATATTATATATCAATTATTTTATCTTACACTTTGTACCTCTTATAGCATACAGAATGAGGTGGAACCCGGTCCCTTTCGCCGTCCAAAGTATTGTTATTGGTTATTTTCTTATTTATTTATATTTATTAAATTATTTCAATTTTAACCAAAAATATATTAATGAAAATTGTGCTAAACAATGTTCCCAATTCTTTACTTTTAAAAATAGTACTTATGCTGAATATTGTACCGAACAGTATAACGCTCAAATCATCACTCCGTATACCCTTAAATTTCTCATATTCGCACAAACAATTTCCCTTTTTATTAAGCTTATTACTTATGAAACGCACCACTTTAATTAATAACCGATTTTCAATAGATATTTTAGATTTTAGAGTTTAGATAGAAAAAGTTTAAAAAGTTGATATTAGTTTGTTTATTTGTTTAAGATAAAATAATATTCTTACCGTATATTAAACGGTTGCACCGTAAAAGGACGGCTGATATCATCGTATCAACGATAGGTGACGAACGGCGGAGCTGCTGCCATTTTTGGATCTATTCAAAACCTCAATTGCATATGGCTTACCTACTCCAATCAAATTCACTAATTTAATAATAAAAACTATCAATCAGGTACGAATTGTCTTTATTATTATTATTTTGACCTAATTGATTAGACTTTGTATCAACAACCGTGATTCATTGCTTTTACGCGTAAATTTTTTCTAATTGAGATTACTTTCATCGATTCGCTCAATTATTCTTGCAATATCAGTCATAGGTCTGTTAATTAGTTGATATACATCCTTAGAATTACAATCAAGTTACTATATGAATTGCACTAATATGCAGTATTAAAATCGTTGTCATTCACTTTTTATTTTAGTTTTCAAAGTGAGAAGGTTACGTAGAATATTACGGTACTATGAGGTGTCGATTAATAGTATGTTAGCAGAAGATTTGCAGCATGTATTTGACAAAAGTTGATTAGCATGTGATGAATAGAACATAGAAACATCAAGCAAATAGGTCAAGGAAACAGAAGACAAAAGATTAGAACCTAAAAGTAGAATGAATCAAATACGACTGTGAAAACCAATTATCGAAGTGTTTTAGTGCTCCAAAGGAAGTTGCTTGACATGAAATATTTGTAATAGTCTGCATACACACGATAATGCTATCTATGTTTTCTTTGTTTATGTATCTATAGTTTATAGTTTGGAAGTTAAAGACTAAACCCTTATTACCGTGATAAAATCGGAAGCCTACATAACGTATCTTCAAATTGGTTATATCAGCCTCTGTTTGTGTAACAGGAAACTTAAAGGAGAGTTTCATGTAGAATCCAGCCTGCATCTAACCTCAAGTTTTGCAATGACGTATTTAAATGGACACGTACATGTTTGCTCTTTTTATCTATATTTGAAAATTATGGAATACGAATGCCCCTTAAGTGAAATGTCAGTTCATTGTGATGTGTATTAGTGTGAACATTGCTTCACAACTACATTTAGAGATATGTGAAGTCTGGTATGAAGCTAAAGTTGTTATTCAAATTGAAGTTGCTTTATTGGACCAATAATCATCATAAAAGAAAGTTGCATCTATAGTGCTCAAGCTTTTAAAGTAGGTCATGAAGTCCAGTTTATACATGATTATGGTTATGTACCACATACATGATTATCTTTTTTTGAGGCTCTATCCATATATAGCAATATACCATCTTCCTACATCTGATACATAAAAGCTACATGGGAGCTCCAGTTGGCACTCATGTGATCTATTTTTCCTCTTAAACACACTGCTAGATATACTAAATACGGAGTAATTGTTAATAACATACTCTATTATATGGTCTTTGTTGGAACTTATTTTGGGACTCGACCATTGGTGATGTTGGTGTGCCTATCCCATAAGTTTTCTACGTATGGCTATAAAATATATCTAATGCACAATGCTTCTATTATTGTCTGAACCTATCCACTTGAATGTTTGGATAGCATGCAAGCTATTAAACTGATATAGCTTTTTGCATATATTTCTCCTTAGTGAAAATTAGTAAACCTGATTGCTCCTATGATGTATTTAAGTAGTTTGGTTCAAGTTTGATTCGGGTGCTTCCAAACGACTCGTGTGAAGGTTATTGAGATGGCATCTAGAAGGAATGTCAATTATACTCGTCTTGCGGATGTCGACGACTATATTATGGGTAATGAAGGAAGATATGACCCACGGTTCGATTACTCACCATCAAGCTTAGATGAAATCCCATGGAAATCCATTGCCCTTGCACTTTTTCTGCTTGTTCTTGGATGTGGGCTTCTACTTCTCTCAATCTTCATCTTCACAGGTCACATGGGAGGAGACAGATCTCAAGCATATGGCCTGTTAGGACTTGGGGCTCTCACCTTCCTGCCAGGTATCCAATGATATTATTCCATTACATATTTTTTATAAGTTGTGAAGATTGGTATTTTTATATAGAAGGTATTCATTTCCAAATCAGTTAAATACGGAATACTGAACAAGATTTGCATTATAATTGCAAATATATATCTAGGGCGATAGCAAGGTAACATATAAGTCCAAATTGTCAAGATGGCATATATACTAATTAGGAAAGGAGTACAAAATTCAGTTTTGCCACACAAAAAAAGGAGGAAGTTCATACGCATTTTGTTGAAAACTAAAGTTTATTCGAGTCCTCAATAAAAAAAAATGAACTTTCACTCATTTCTTGGCAATGATAGAATCTTACACTTCTGTCCTGGTAAAAATTGAATCTTATGCATCTTTTTTTACAGAGAAATAATATAGTATATATCTATGTGACACATTTTGAATTTTACATTACGTTTTTTGGTATTTTGCTCTTATTATATTTAACATGATTTGTGTAACCAACTGATTTGAAAGTGCTTGTTTGGTTATTCATGGTAATAGCCTTTCTACTATTAACTACTTTTTGATGATTATTTATCCGTTTTAGGCTTCTACGAGACTCGAATTGCGTACTATTCATGGAGGGGTGCACAAGGTTATCGCTATGCAGCAATCCCTGGTTATTAAGGATTACACACTCGTTGTATTTGTTTGGTATTATATTCAGGATGTAACATGCAAGCATCACCTTTCTATTGTGTAGACTACTGTTATTTTTTTGAAACTTGTGTTTTGGAAATGAATATTTAGTACAAATATCTGGTTTCTGTTTGATCTGTGATTATTAACTTCCTTGGATTTAGGCCAAATGGGCATTGTTTGTTGGAAGGTTATATCAAAGCTCTGCTATATCTGTGTAGAGAAGAGAATGCTTCCACATTTAGTATGAAGGTTGTAATGTCAGTAGTTTGCAAAACAATGAGAAAAGAAAGACTTTTGTCTCAAATAAAGGTGGAAATAGAGATTATTTCTTTAACCACGAAAACAGTATCATTTTAAATACTAGTATTTTATTTTTTTTAGGAAAGTGAACATCTGTACATATCATTTCAGATTTCTGAATTCTGGTATACTCAATATGTCTTCAATAACTTACATGAAAAACATAAACACCAAAGCATTGCCAAACAATCATTGACTTGTTAACTACTGCACGTTAGTTTTGTGATTTCGGTAATCATGATATTATCTAAATTGAGGTCTTGATGGACTGACAATTCTCAGTGCAAACTTTTACGTGATTATAAGCCAATCTGCTTAGACAGCGTCGGTATTTATGTTATTTACAATTACATAGTTGAAAAATGGTTATTAAGGTCAAACTAATTAAGAAAAGGCAAAAAACTGATATTTGTAAATTGCAAGTAACCACCATCTTTTTTCTCTTTGTTTTGTGGATACAACAACAATCGGGACTTATTGGTTGACTTGCAATATAAGGTTGTACTAAAAGGAATATGGAATATGAGGGGATTCTGTTGCATTCAGAAAAAATGGACCAGAATCTGAAAAGATTCAGTTTACAAAAAAGTCAAAAGAGACCTTTTGTTTACCAAATAATATATGATGACGTGGCAATTGAAAGGTTGACAGGCACCACAAAAAGCAACATTCTTTCTTCTTTCTTCCCTCTATAAAAACTAATTTTCTCCAAACTTCAAATGCGATCTTCGTTTTTGGGCATTAAAAATTAAAATTTTATAATTAGATAGGTCGTGGTAACGTAACCCGGATCTGACAGAGTGGGACCCACCTTTCATCTTCCCTTTGGTGGGGTTCCTTCTTTATGTTGCAGAGGATCATGGAGCAAATAAAATGTTCATGATAACATAATTTCTGTCAGGTATCTTTTTCTCTGTTTTTTATATCAATATCTATCTATCTATATTTATAAATATATGAAATTTCATATACACATTATCAGGTGGATATTACAAAAGATACCTTTTGATATGATTATTTGACTCCAGTCTTTTCTTGAAAGAATTATACAAAATTAAGAAAAATATGAACTTTATTGTACATTGATATTGATATAGTTATTCTTGGTCATTTTTTTTGCTGTTGCTCTTTGTCAAATTACTGAAAAAGTTTTTTTTAACTATGTATAGTTTTTGATGCATGCCAGCATTCAGTGTCATTGCCTGCAGCATTACATTTTAATATTTTGGCTTACTATTGAGTTAAGTTTATTAGTTTGCTCATAGCCATGGTGAAAAATTTATTAATGATGTTTGCTTACATAAGCTTCCATATTACGGGTATATTGGTGGATTTACATAGGGTTGCTTTAAAGATTTTTAATTGTTCCTTACAAGCTATTATCCTAAGCAATTACTTAGGCCTGTGCCAATGGCACGTCCTCCATCCGTCTTCATTGCGTCTTCCAAGTCTTACCATTGGCATTGGCCCGTCTTTGTTTGCGTCCTGGTGCAGATGGAGAAAGACGGACGGGTGCAGACTGGTCTTAGTTTCCTCACTTTTTATATTGTTTTAATTTCTTTAATTTAAAAAACTTACTTGTGACACTTGGATTATTTTTATTACTAATATTAAAGCAATAATTTATGAGTAATGGTCATTGCATAATTGTTGAATGCCACTTTAATATTTGCTTCATAACAAAATTTTGTAGTATGTTAAGGTCTGTTATCTTTCTCATTCAATGATGGAAGTGGGCAGGTCGGGTGGATTGGGAATGCTGTGTAATGGGTCGAACTGGGTAGTTGCTTGCTGATCTTTGAGGGATCAAGTAGTTATTGATAGCACTGTTTTATCAGGGACTTGCTAGTCACCATTTTAAGAAAGGGAGATAAATCTTTACCCCCCAAAAAAAGAAAAAAAGAAAGGGAGATAAATGGGTGGATGTGTTTCCTCCCATGAAAACAGCAAAAGATCAAGGAAACCACGACTTAGTTGTACGAAAAAGATTTGCAAGCTTGAGAAAATGAGGAAACGGAACAGCAATGCAATACAAAATGTGGTCGTTCATACTACCACCATTTGTAGAAACACATCTTCTAAGTCCACTTTTAACCTCACTCAGATGGAATGGCTCCACAACCAATTTGACTCTAATGGTACTTCTTATGTTCTCTTTACTTTTGCTATTTTTAACAGCAAAACTTTATTTCTTTTAGATTACCATTTACTAATCAGCAGACTCATTCACAACTTGTGAATAATAGTGAACACTTTTTCTTGCAGTAATTTGCCAAGAAGAATCCTGGTTTGACTCGGTCAGTAAAATCGATGAATCTGATTCAGATGATGATTTTCTTAGTGTTCATGGGGGTAAATGAACACATTTTTCACTTTTCTGAATATTTATAGTTTTCCTTCGTCTCAGAGATGCATTGCATATTTAGTTTAAGATAGATATTTCATTCTTTGTCATTTGTTTTAAGTACTCTTTGGTAATGACTAAAAGGATGAATCTTTTGTGAACCGAAAAGACTAATAAAAAACTTCCCACTTTAGGAAGTATTGCAATCTTAATGGGTAGGACAGGGGAGAAAGCTTTAGTATTTCTAACATGCAATTGTTTTTACTTTATATGTTAAAAAATATATTCACAGATGGTTTCCGTAATTCAACAAGTGGACAAGTGCTTCAGTATGAGGCCCCATCATCAAATAAGATCAATGACACATTGATATCGGGTCCACAGATGCTGATAAGGAAATCATCAATCATCAGGCTTTCAATGAAGAGTACTTCGCTTGATATGGAAGAAACCGGTGATATCCGTACGTTTCATTTGCTCATATAGAAATTTATAGCTCTTAACTTATGTCTCATAAATAAACTCATAGAAAATAGAAGTTACAACACAAATTAAACACCTTTTTGCTCTGGCAGGTTTATCGAGAAATGTCTTTTATCGTCCTCGAGCAGGACTTTTGATTCCTTGCTGTACAGGTGAAAAGCCAATCCCTGGATCCTGGTCTGCACTTGAGCCCTCAAGTTTCACTGTTAGAGACATTGACTTTTTTAAGTATGACACTGACTTCCTAAACATTTTTTTTATGATTATGTGTCATGTAAGTTAACCAATTTAGTAACTAACTTGCAGAAACAAAACAAAAAGTCCTGCTCCAAATTATTGTCCTTACACTCCTATAGGCGTCGATCTTTTTACATGTCCAAGAAAAGTCAACCACATTGCGCAACATCTCGAGCTTCCTTTGGTCAAAGCCCATCAAAACTTGCCTTCTCTTATCATTGTCAATATTCAGGTTCAAAGTTCTTTCTTTTTTTTTATATCAATTCTGTTTTATGAGACAAAATGTGAACTCTTGTAACATGATTGGTTTTTACAGCTACCTACTTATCCTACTGCTATGTTCACTGGTGACGGTGATGGAGAGGGTTTGAGCCTTGTGCTATATTTCAAACTTTCAGAAACTTACGAGAAAGATACGTCTCTTCAGTTTCAAGAAAGCATCAAGGTAATAAAAAACGAGCCTAGTTTTTTCGTGCACTCAAAATGAAAAAATTTGAAGTTGCTGCATTGTGCATGTAGAGTTTGATTGATGATGATATGGAAAAAGTGAAGGGATTCAGGAAAGAATCCGTTGTAGCATTCAGGGAAAGATTAAAGATCATGGTGGGTGTGGTGAACCCTGAAGATCTTGTTTCCAGTAGCACTGAAAGGAAACTTTTGCACGCCTACAATGAAAAGCCCGTTCTTTCACGACCTCAACATAACTTTTATCAGGTACATATCTTCATGTTTTTTTTTTCAAAATGGAACTTAATCTTTTGTAACTGTTATTCTTTTTACTATGATTTTAGGGATCAAATTACTTTGAAATTGATCTGGACATTCATCGGTTTAGTTACATTGCAAGGAAAGGACTAGAAGCATTTCGTGAACGCCTTAGAAATGGGGTTCTGAATTTAGGCTTAACCATTCAGGTACTCGAATTTTTTCACTCGAATACGTAATGTTATAACATATTGTGTAAATGGGAAGTGATTGAGTGTTCTGTATTTATGTTTGTGAATTATAGGCTCAGAAGCCTGAGGAGTTGCCAGAGAAAGTGCTTTGCTGCTTGAGATTAAACAAGATTGACTTTGTGAATCATGGACAAATTCCCACCATTGTTGCCCATTAATAAAGATTCATTTTCTTCTCTGTCCTTAACAGTGCCATATATACACTATATATACAAACAACAATCTTACTTACCTGAATTCATGTACTGGTTGTGTGGCATTGTGATGATACATACAGACTAGTCAATTACAAAAACAAGAATGTTTTTTTCATGATTTGAGCTCATCTGATGTCTTTTATCTTCAATTGTTTATGCTTGTTAGCAGACGTACTCGTTTAAATTTTCGTATTTGGTTCCTTGTTATGAACTAAACATGGTCTCCAAATGTATTAAGAAAGCCAAACATGTTTTTATGTATATCTGTTACTTATAGATGGACAAATTTTTCAAAACTAAACAAAATTTGAATTTGTGAAGTGATGAAGTTATTAAGTAACATTATGTTTTTGTCAACAATTGTGATTGGTTATTTTGTAATAATCAAACAACTATCTGTTTTGAACTATATTTTTCAAATAATTCTTTTTACTTAAAAATTAAGCAGATAGTGTTACTTTTATATTAAAGTAACCGGCTTAAGATCACTAATAATAGTATCATACTGTTTAAGTTATGGATGGAATGTATTATACTATACTAACAACAATGAAACCAAAGTTACAAACAGGGTCAAATAAAATGGAATAAAACACATCAAAGAAACCCAAAGGTTGAGAAAAATTGTACTTTGACTCTTTAAGCACCAACCCTTTATATTTCAGTCAACCCTCTTAACTTAGAGAACTTTACATGTGCTTTATATTCCACTTCCGATTTATCCCATGCATGTTGATCCAATTCCATTTCTCTTTCCTTCTTCTCCTCACTTACTATCATCCAAGCACATTGTACAAGCTCCAAACACAATTGTATCACAAAGAATCAGCTTACACTTCTCTTTTTTATATCATAATTCTGCATCTAAAATACCAAAAAGCACCCATCATCCCATTACTATGAAATCTTTGTTTTATTTCCCTTAAATTATTTTTACAAAATGAAATTGCTTGTACCTCTTGAAAATCTCGATCTAGATATACCGTTGCGATTGGAACCTTCTTGCCTTCCATTGGTTCTATGTGATTGAATTAGCATAGGTCCCGAGTATTGTAGCCTTTCTTCTTCTGTGTGATTCTATCAAATGATAATAACCGTAAGTTACTAGTGATATTTTCAACTTTACACGGTAAAAAGTGAATGCCTTTTATGTTACTGGATGTTTCATTTTACTCTAAAGATGACTTACAGAAGAGAAATCTTGATCATGAATTGGCTCCATGGGACGAACGTCCTGACTTGTTGGGGTTACGAAACTGACTTGTTTTCGCCTTTTTGTTGACCACCCAAGGGTCCCACTTGATGTGGTTGCTAGTACAGGCAACGTGCAAACAGTATCAGCTTGAGATATATCTGTTGTTTGGGAAACATCTGATCGCGTATCCGTACTATCAGCTGATCCTCCTGGCCCATGGAAATAAGCACTTTGACGTGCCTGACCAACCATAAAGAACAAGAAAATTATAAGGGTTTCTCATTGTGTTTTAAAAGCAATTGACTGATTATATGATATTGGATAATCATAATCAGATTATATGTTTGCATGTGCTTCTACTGTTTTTATTTGAGTGTGTTCCATATTCTTATTATTTAACCCATTGAAAAGGTAATAATCAAATAATCACTTTCAAAACTCAAAACTCACTTGAAACCAGCAAGAAGCACAAAAATAAAAGAGTGTGAGCAAGAGAAACCTCTGTTTGTTCTAGCAAAGTTTTTCGGCCTCTTCTAAGATTTCTTGAAGACCCAGTTGCCCGAAATTTGCCACCAGCTTTCTTTCTGAAAATTATCAGTTTTTCAAGAAATATTTTGTATATCTCGATTCTCATTGAAATCTTAAAGTTTAAACGTTCAATTCTACAAAGAAAAAGAAACATCACCTTTGTGCTTCTTCGCGAAGCTTTGAATCAATTTCCTTACTAGGTGGGTACTTTGGCAAGCTTGCAGGATCACACGCATATGGTCTCATATGGAAATACTTAACATTGACAAAACATAGACAAACACCATTAATTAAATCGGTCTCTATAATTCCTTAATCAATTCATGTGAGTTAGAAATGACTAAATGAACTGTTACCTCAGATTGAAGAGCAGATGTAGCACTCCCACGTTTTTCAGGTTCAATGGAAAGTAAAGTGTCGATTATATTCACAGCAGATTTTGGGAGTTCTTTACATCGTTCCCGAAGAGAGCTTGTGTAAGCATGTCGTGGTTTAGACATTTTCGCAAGAGGAAGTGTCGGTTTAGTCCAATAATCCTCTGGCGGAGTGCCACAAAGCATGAATATTCTATGCAATTGTTCGACCTGCAAATGTTTTGTTACAGTTGATTATCTGATTCTGATTATATCGTATCACATAATCACTCTTAAAACACACATTCAAACATTTTAAACATGGGCCTACTATATATATAACTATGGGCTAAACAGGAGATCTTAACACATTACGAATTCAGTGAAAATATGCGGGGAGAAAAAGTGTCTAAGACACGAGTCAAACATGGAGTGGATTAGGTCCATTTTTATGTTGATTTATTAGGTCTATTCTTCGTTACTCATTTTTAACATGTTACTTACCTCTGTTCTGCCTTTGAGGATTGGTCTACCGATAAAAAGTTCAGCAAAAACACAGCCAACGCTCCACATATCGACACATGTTCCATATTGTGTCGACCCCAAAAGAAGCTCAGGAGGACGATACCACAATGTCACCACACGGCTAGTCAACGGTTGCCTGCTAGAAACAAAATTTGCCAAACCAAAATCTGCTATCTTCAATTGCCCTTCATTGTTCACCAAAATGTTTGATGTTTTAATGTCTCGATGAAGGATTCCTCGTGAATGACAATGCTCGATTCCTTTCAGCAACTGCCACATGTAGCATTTGATCTGCACCCAACAAAATCTTTCAAATAACAAATATTAACCATTTCATGTGGGAAATTAAAGTTAAACTTATAAAAAATTTAGACCTGGGAATCATTGAATCTAATATTGGGAGATGATAGGAGTCCTGCAAGATCGTGTTCCATATACTCGAAAACAAGGTACATGTTACTTGACAAACGGGACGTAATTATCCCCTCTAGTTTCATGATGTTTGGATGGTCAAATCTTCGAAGAATTGTGATTTCTCGAGCCATAAATCTCACACTTTCCGGTTGTAAACTGTTGAATCTGACCTTCTTCAGGGCCATCATTCTACCTGTTCTGAGATCGCGTGCACGATACACATTGCTGTATGTTCCTTGTCCAATCTACATGTAATGATAAAACCCCAAGAACAAAAAAGATGAAATTTTGGCTTCTTTTTTACTAAATAGATTTAAAGGTTTGCACCCAAATTTAACATACTTTCAAAACTCTCTTTTTTTTCATTACATGCATTAAACTACACTGAACTTCGAACCATTTTTGTGCAATTACTTGTATCTGTTCCTAAGATGCAGCAAATTGACATACTTTTACCCTTTTTCACACTTAACATCAAAACATTTATACATAATGCATAAAAATTTATAATGATAAAAAAGGTAAAAGTACGTTACATTTTGATGCAATTAACCTATATAAAAGTATAAAAATTGAATACCTTCTCGAACCTCTCAAAGCTATCAGATTTTAGTGGAAGCCAACCATCAATGGCTTCACCAGCAACGGCACTAAGCCAGACGGGCCACCCTGCAGCAACATGTTCTGCAACAGTCGATCTTCCAAACTTTATGTTAAACGAAAATGAAGGCTTTTTCGATTGCTTGTTAACAGAATCATGATTCCAAGATTCATCACCGCGAATATCTAGTACAACATCACCTATTTTTCCAGCAGGATCATCGTTGTTACTGATCTTGTTAACGTCTTGTGTTTCATCTTTAATATTGTCCAATATTAACCCAAAATTATGATGTTTGTGATTGTGATGATTAGCAACGGTCAGAGAAGAATGATGGATAGGGGAAATAGTAGATTGTGCAACATGTTTGGAGCAGATGCAACCCATTTGCATTCACCCCCAAAACCCATCAAACGAATCGATAGATTCTGGGGAGATCCACATGGACCCAAAAGGGAGATTTGGGTCTGAAAGAAACTGGTGAAAGTTGGAAAATTCACCTCTTAAATTTGCTACAGATAAAACACAAACCGTAATTTTTGGTGGTTGGATCAATTGTATGGATACTGAATGGTTTTGGCCATTGGGTGTGGCTTAATTATAGGACAAGTTGAGGATCATTTGCCAAACAACTCTCTCCGTCAACCTTTTAATTTTCCTATTAATTGTACGTTATTTATGTCTTCAGATCTTTTTCTGTAACATATAATTGTACATACATGGGAGTGTTTCAATAAAAACTCAAATATCGGAAGTACACTGATAAAAATCACAATTTGAATGCTCTAAGTAAAAATATCACAAACTTTTTGAAATTTTTGCACTGAAAAGGAGTCAATAAGTTTAACAAATGGCATCTACTCTATCAGATGCACAAGCGCATAGCTGTAAAAATTATGAATTTATCAATTTTGATACTGGGAAGTTTTTGAAACATTGACTGAGATCGACAATTGTCAGATATATCAACTTACCAACTTGTATCAGTTAAATTATTAAAAACTAAATCTGTTTTTATCAATATGTTCTTATTTGATCCTGATTCTTTATACATAAAGCATAACCTCATTTGACTGTTCAAATTTAAAGTTTTTGACAAATGAAATCTCTTAGATTATTTTCAAATACAGTTATCACACAAATGATCTATGATCTATCTACACCTATAGTAAACAATCCCAGTGACAATCACAATACATTACCAGAACAATGTGATTATAAGAAAACCAGAGACTGATTACCCATATTAAGGATCCCAGTTGAGCTATCCACACAAGATCATAACTAATAATTCATTAATGAATCGTTTTGTCTGTCAGAAACAGATGATAAATTAGTCCCATATGGCTGCAACTTCAATGATTATAGACATAAAATCCTGGCTTCTAGCAACCGTAAATCTTGAAGAGCGACTCTTAACAGGGGCGGGTTGTGGAGGTGGTGGTAGATCAATGACATGTACGTGCAGTTTCATACCTGCATAGCGATACCCTTTGCTGCTAATGAAGTAGTAATCGCCAGTAGCGTTAAGTGGTACTACATCTCTTCCTGCTCCGGTGGTGAAAATATTTAGCGGATGCTCAGCATTGCATGTCTCGTAGTTTGTCTGGTTGACTTCCAGTACATCATTTGATACCTGTCGTACCCAAAAACTGCAAGAAGAGATATTGTCAATGAATGTTCGATAGAAGCTTGATACATGCAATTTAAAAAACAAAAAAAAAACACTTGATTGTTCAAAGAGGATCGTTTAGTTTTATTACAGAATGCTAACAATATATGATATTGATCAGAATCATATACAAGGTATCATAATGACAAATCTCATAAGGTAAAAAGGTGTAAAAGCTATACTTTTAGTTCAAACTGATGCACAAAGTTTGATTTTCATTATAAAATGCTAACAATATATTATACCTATCAAGATCAAATAAATAGTATCTTAACAATCTAAGGGTCTTTCGCATACCGGTGTGTCAGGAATGAATCAATCAAAAGGTTATAGGTTTAAGGGGTGTATATACTGTGTGTAGCTGTATATAATATGTTAGAGCATTTCCAACGATGAAAAGCTTTTAACAAGCTTTTTTCTTGCCACATTAATTTTTTATAAAAAAACTTTTAACAAAACCTTTGTCTCCAATGATAAAAAGTTTTTCAAAGCTTTTCTTTTCAAAAATTATACACACACACTTTTAAAAAAGCTTTTCATGTATGACTTGAGATTTCTCAAGTTTTTCCTCCAATGAAGAAAAGCTTTTCAAAAGCTTTTTTGCATAAAAAAAAGCTTTAGAAAAAGCCTTCATTGGAGTTGCTCTTAGAAAGGTTATAGGTTTAAGAGGTGTATATATTGTGTGTAGTTGTATATAATATGTGAGATAAATTATAAGTTAATATTCTACGGGGGTGTTTGGGATTGAATAATATGTGAGGTAAAGTGTAAGTTAACATCCCATGGGGGTGTTTGGGATTGTTTATTTTATAGCGCTTATCTACTTAAAAAGTAAGCACCGATCAACATGCTTATTTTTATCTGCTTATTAGTTGTAAAATAAGTAGATAAGCCATGTTTAGTAGAGTGTTTGAATTTGCTTATCTACTGCAAAATGAAGTAAATAAATAATCAAGCGCTATAATAAACAATCCCAAACACGAAAAAATAACAACCTAAAATATAACTAAAAAAATGCATTTATAGCTTTTTCAACTACTGTTTAAACTATAAAGTCATTAGCGGAGATCAGTTTAAAATGTGCAATTCAATATAATACACGAAAAAATAACAACCTAAAATATAACTGAAAAAATGCATTTATAGCTTTTTCAACTACCGTTTAAATTGTAAAGTCATTAGCGAAGATCAGTTTAAAATGTGCAATTCAATATAATAAAAATAAAAAGGAACTCGATCAAGATCCTATTCACGCCATATGTAAAAGTTTTCCATTTAGTAAAAGGGAAAATGTGTGTATAGTATTTAAAAGTTTTCCATTTAGTCAGTCAAAACAAAATAAAAATGTTTAATTATTAGCTTGGTTTCCTTTATGCTAATTTTAAGGGGAAAAAATGTCAACAATTTATGTAAAACGACAACAATGCTTCTAACTTCAACGTTTTGCTCCACTAAAAGTTGCCAAATGATAAAAATGTCCATAAAACACTCTACCAAAATAAAACAAACGAACGAATGTAATTGATTTAATAAAAATCACTTAACGAAGTATTGTATTTGGCTGGGGATTTGAAATTAAAACTCTATAGAATAATGAAATCCTATGAATAAGTGATTTATAGTTGGACAAAAAATTGCTTGTCTAATAAAAAAGAATGACAAAAAGTATGTTTATTTTACGAATTTTTATAAGAATGGGGCCTTTTTAGAAAAAGGGATAATGTGTGAAGAGAAGATGATTTTACAGACATGGGTCTTACACATTTTAAAAATTCGAACCATAACATGGAGAAATACATCACTTTGACAGGGATCGAAAACCACTAAATTTTATACTTCCAGTAATTGTTTTGCAATTTAAATAAAAGCTTCCATTTTAGAGTTTGTTCTTCGTCTGTGTATTCGCTCAATACAGTAATTGTTTTGCAATTTAAATTCCAAAGTGGCCCTGCAAAACTTTCTAAAAGGAACACTACTTTTTTTAAAAGTATTCTTTTTTCCCACTAAAAACTTTCATTTAATGTTCGAAAACCAGACAACCAGACAATAAAAATGTGTAAATAATATATAAACTTTAGAACTTTTAAACGCCACTTTGGAATTTTATCATACAAGTCACGATTTCTATAGTGATGCATGTATGCTGGTACTCCTGAAGAAAATAAGTCATTTTGTACCTTAGGATGATCCAACCAAAATATCAAAAAAGATACCTGTGCTTAGTAAACAATAACACTTGAACCTTAAATGTTTTATACAATACAATAAACTGAACGGAAACCTGATCGTGGTCTTTTACACAGTAACTGACCATTCATCTCTTTAGTATAATTCCACCACTGTATATGCAGAACCCTTATACCTCACATAACAAATAGGACCGTGTTTAATGGACCCACACAAAACTTCTGGTATGGTTCAAAGAGATCATATAAGTTATTAATCATGTAAGATAGCCCGAAAATGTTACAACTTAATCAAGTCTTCTTAACAAATACTCAACTTGAACCTCCTTAGTCAAAGGCATGATCCAGTCTCCATAAAGATCGGCAACTAAGCTTGGGTTTATTTTGTACACCGGCTCTGGTGCAATTTCCACTGGCCCCACATCAACTACTTGTCCGTAAGTCTTTGTTTTTGTTTCAACCCTTCTTTGGATTGCCTCCTCCACAACCGGATATGTCAACAAAGCCATCAGTTTTTTCCTATCCTGCAAGTATAATCCTCATTATAAAACCATAAGATTATACAAACTTGATAGCATTTCCAATAGCAATATGTTTAGACATGGAAAATTCTTACTTGTGCTCTGATTGCCGCTTCATAATCACTTGATGAAGCCCTAAATTTTGCTTCTGCTACAAATTTACCATAGTGGATTCGTTTAGAAAGAGCCTGCAAGAAAAGATTGAATTTTCAGCCTTTTAAGGTCACTGGGTATGCAAACATATCCTGATTGGTGCACAAATTCGGGGGTGTTTGAGATTTCTTATTTTAAAGTGCTTGTATGCTTAAATGAATAAGTAGGTATTAATATGTTTATTTTTAAGTGCTTATTCCCTCTAAAATAGAAGGTAAGCAGTTCTGCTTCAGGGATTGTTTGCTAGTGTTTTTGTTGTCAAAGTAAGCGATAAGCAAACAAGCACTTAAATAGGCAATCACAAACAACCCTGAAGTTTTGAGCTGGTCCACATGAGCAAAGTTCAAAATTTATCAGGTAATATATGTTACCTGCAAGCAGATGGTATCACAGGCTGCTGTTGATCCACAATTACCATCGTTTCCTTTCTTAACCAGTCTAGGTAAAAGATCTTTAAAGTACATATCCCATATTTTGCTGTTGATATTGATAGAATCAGCACTAGGATGCAACACCTAAATGCATATAATCGGGCTAGTTAATAACATTAAAGCATCTCAATTTCTCGTAGGACTTAAACACAATAAAGGATAAAGCTAACAAGTTACCTTTGGGTATTGCAAAGGAGGCAACATAGGTTCAGGCAAGTCATTTGAAAAAAAAGGATGCTCATCAGGATTCTTGTATCGTCCAACCTGTTTCAAAATTTATCTCAAGGTTGTCTTTCTTTTCATATTAATAACATTAAAATGCACTTTAACTTACCTTAGCATGAACTTTTTCTGTTTCTTGGACCATGAACTCAACCAACGAACCCTGGAATCCATCCATGAAGAAAGCTTTGGGGTCATATGTATCTTCATTGTAACGATATTGAGCTCTTTCTACAAGACTAAATATAATGCTATCCTCTTGTCGAATTAAAGAACTTCTTATGCCGTCAAGCGTATAGATCTCACTCTCGTCTATTCTAGCCGTGCTCTTTAATCTAAAAGAACACGAAAATAAATAAAACTATAAGTTTACAGAAAGATTCATAGCATCAGAGGCGGAGCTAGCTAGGATATATCCATTGAGGGGGCAAAAAAAATTGTTCTTTTTTCATTTTTAGGGAGCAAAACTTATAAAATACCATTAATACCCTTTAAAAGAATTCGTTTTTACATAATTTGGAATTTGTTGAGGGGGCAGTCCTTCTACATCCGTCCCTGACTCAATGGTAAATCCAAAACTTGGGTCCATACAAATCCAAAACTTGAGCAGATACATGTTAATCGTGTGTAGATTCAATAGAACGTTCATACATTTAAGTGATCCATAATCAGGCAAAAAAAGCACAAAATCTATGAACTTTCTTAAACTAAGTAATAAATGGTAAATCCAAAGTTATGCATTGATTACTGAATATTAACTATGTTATGCATAGTCGCATACCTTCAAGAGTTCAAGATACACTGAAAACACATCTATTTTCATTAATGTTATATCTCAAACCTAAAGTTTAAGTCTTGAAACAAACCCATAAACATGTTAAGGGATTTGATTTGATTCACATAATTTATTTTATTTTAAAAAAAAAAAAAACTTGAATTGAAAGGGTACCCGAGGGAGGCAGAGGCCTGAACAGATTGAATGCGATTCTTTGAAAACGCTGAAATGGGTGTCTGAAAGTTGCAATCTTTCCATGATTTAGGGGCAAATGAGGTAGCAATCCTTGAAGATTTTGAAAGGGCAACGGTGGAGATGGCAGGGGACAATTGGGATCCCCATAGTTTGGCCTCCATGCTCTGTTAATGTCTCAAGTGGCGATGATTGAGAATTAAAAGCGACCACAGTTGGAAAATATAGAAAAAGTTTAAAGGGGAAATTATTTGGAAAAGGCCAACGCCCAATCAAAAAGAAGATGGTAGGGGGTTGGTAGGTTTGGGGTTAGGTATAGGAAAGCGAGTAGGTATGCATGTCCACTCCAAAACGGAAGTTTGGTCAGACGTTCAATTATGGGGTGTTTAGATTAACTATCGTCCAAGATTTTTGGCTTATTGCAATTATTATGTAAATCAAGTAAATGTCTAAAAATATCTTTTTGACAAGCCATTCTAGTCCAAAATTCTTTAAATTCGACGCCTTTTTCAAGAGCTAAATACTAAGCAATGTTTTAAAATTCGATTTTGGAATTGATTCGGCCTGACTCTCAAGTCCGGTCGGTCTGACCACCCTTGCTATACTGCACTTTTACAGCTCAAGTTTAAGCCTACCATGTCTCTTTAACTCAAGCCCAAGCCCACCATACATTTGTTGGGACTTTGAAAGACGTTGTAACTTGGAATTACAGTGAAGGACTTGGAACTTCGAAACTACATTAAATAGTTATTAATTGATTTTCATTTATTTTGGTAATGGAAAACAAATGAATACACACTCTTAAATATGGTGTCAACTACCACCTTCAGTAAACCATTCTTCTAACCATTCTTCTTCTCGATTACAGTGGTTGGCACATAATGGAAGTAAAATTTCTTCCCTTTTGCGTATGGCATCGCCACTCCCTTTGGCAGCATCCACTAATTCTTACTTCTTCTTTTTTGAAAAACCTATTTTGACCTTTTTTTTCGATTATAACCGATGAAATCGGCCATTACGATACATAAGAAAGATGATTTCTAACCATTTAATTTATCTAATATAATAAATCACAATGTTTCAAATCAACAATTTCTAACCATCCTTCTTCTCTAATACAAGTAAAACTAGGACTTGCGATGGTGGCTGCTCCGGTGGTGGAGGTAGCTGTACGGTGGGGTGGTGGTGGTAGGTTTAGGGTTAAAGAACAAAAGGAACAAGGAAGTAGACACAGGAAAACTGGATATGAGTCACAAAAGCAAGGTCCCGTCTATTATGTTATTTTGATTTTAAAAAAAAGTAATAAATAAAATCAAACCGGATCAAATACCGGTCCGGATCACCGGGTTAAACCGGTCCGACCAGTGAACCGCCCGGGTTTGACCGAGTTTGACTTCGACGTTCGCTCGCTACTGATTCGCTCGGCCTGGTTACCGGGTCGCGGTCTGACCCGGGTTTAAAAACATTGATCTTAAGTGAAATTCAATTATTTCCTATAACATTACGAAGAATTAGAATTGAACTTATTACCTATTTTTCAAAAGCTCTTTTTTTATAACTCACAAAAACATATACCACGGCTAAAACCATTGGGAAGTAAATATGAGTAAATGTAATAAGTCTTTTCTGATTGTTAAATGGCTCACGACCTTTTATTTTTTTTTTAACCTATGAACTAGTTTATTTACCTCGTGATTACGCGAGATTACATATATAATTTTTAATAATGTAGTCATTCATATAAAAATATTAAAATTTTTATTGTTTGTAGGTAATTAGTCGTTTTAAAACTCACCAAAAAATAAAGAAAAAACTTCGTCGAAATTATATCATGAGAAATGTCTAATCGAAGAGGAAAAACGCTGATTTTTATGGTGTAATTTTTATGATTTTTTCCGAGTAACCGTTTTTGAGATATTTAATTTTAAAACATGTTGGGAAGTAGATTTATGCTAAATGGAGCTCTCTTATTGGTTTTCTATTTAAAAAAAAAAAAAAACTTATTTTCATTTGAACTCGCATCATTTAATATATTAATAATAACATCATCAATTTGACTAATTAAAATTAATAGTGAGATCATAATTAAAAAAATACATTCAAAGGCTAAGATTAACTTATAAAAATAGTTATGACTTTATTTTAGAGAAAATTACACCGATGGTTCTTTATGTTTACCTCAAATTTCACTGACAGTCCTTTACAAACTTTAATTACACTGATGGTCCTTTATTTTGAAACTTGTTACACCAATAGTCCTTTAGACTAACAACCGTTAACTACTTCATTAAAAGGACTATGTGTGATATGTTTTATTCTTTTAATTTATTTTCCTTTAAATAAATTATAAATTATACAATTTAATATATATATATATATATATGTGTGTGTGTGTGTGTGTGTATACATTATGAGTTGCGAAAGAACATCATTTCATCTTCCTCATTCCACTTATGAAATTCATTACCAAATCCGGTCATTTTCTCCACTAAAACATCAAATTTTATAGTCCACCACCCAAATTCACTTAAACATACATTTGTGACTTAAAATTTGATGTATTGTGCATAAATCATCTTTAGTCACAAATGTATGTTTAAGTGGATTTGGGTGGTGGACTATAAGGAAAATGACCGGATTTGGTGATGTATATATATTTATATACATTATGAGGTGCATAGAACGTCATTTCATCTTTGTCCTTCCACTTATGAAAATCATCATCAAATCCGGTTTTTTTCTCTGCTAAAATATCAACTTTTATAGTCCACTACTCAAATCCACTTCACATGCATCTGTGGCTTAAAATTTGATGTATTGTGCACAAATCATCTTCAGCCACAAATTTAAGTTTAAGTGGATTTGGGTGGTGAACTATAAAATTTGATGGTTTAGTGGAGAAAAAAACCGGATTTGGTGATGAATTTCATAAGTGAAATGAAAAAGATGTTTTATGCACCTTATAATGTATCTAATTATATTTTAGATTGTATAATTTATATTTTATTCAAAGAGAAATAAATTAAAAGAAAAAAAAAATATCATACATGGTCTTTTTTAACGGAGTAGTTAACGGTCGTTAGCCTAAAGGACTATTAACGTAACAAGTTTCAAAATAAAGGACCATCGGTGTAATTAAAGTTTGTAAAGGACTGCCAGTGAAATTTGAAGTAAACATAAAGGACCATCGATGTAATTTTCTCTTTTATTTTAAGAGATAAGAAAAATTATTTTTGTCAAGCCATGATGAAAAAGCTTATTAAATTAAGTTTCCCATCTTATAAGCTAATAAGTAAAAACTCATTTAAATAGAGACTCTTACTCTCCCATTTTAAATATACTCTCTTCAATAATTCTAGTGCGTGGTAAAATTGAAACGGAAAGAGTATTTAAAAAAAAAAAAGAGATATGTTAAATATAGTTTTTTAAAGCCATTTTAATTAGTTTTTAATATTGTTTAAAAATGGGTATGGTTATAGAGAAAATGATAATTTAGTTAGAAAAATAGGAAGTATATATGGAGGAGATATGTGTGCCTCTCTTACATCCTTCATTCATTTAATTTATTTAAATTTAATCTTATCTATTTTCATTTAATATTTCTCAAACCGTTATTTTTATTACATTTTTATCTCTCTATCTTTATATTTCGTTCATTAATGTTTTTCTAAACTTTAGTTTATATATATTTTTTTTTATACTTTCTTTGTTTATTTTTTATCCTTCATAGTGCTAAGATTCGTTCTAAACCGAAAACTTAAATACATTCCATCATAATTACAAATATTATATAACATTTACGTATAGTAAATAGAAAGCTTTCCACTTCACCTATAAACTAATTTTGTCAAGCACACATAATTTGTGCCTAGTAAATCGTACTTTTTTTAAGGTGAAAATTTTGAATTATTTTTTATATTTATTGTACTTTAAGTTGCTTAATTATTGATATTTTTTTTATCTATAATTTTATATTAAACATCAATTTGAAATTTAATACATATATTTTTTTTTATCAAAACCCTATTTTTAAATAACTTTTACCCATTATTTATTATATTAACTTTATGTTTATTTATTCAGTTCAATTTGCATTTCTATTAATTTTGCAAGAATAACTAGTTTATTGACTCGTAACTACATAAGTTTAATGAAAAAAAAGTTATAAAATTTTAATAAATTTTTTGTAGCTATAATAAATGTAAAAACAAGATTTATGCAACAAATTTTTGTATTATTACATTTTGTAGGCATTTAGGTAATAGATTTGTAATCATAGAAAAAAGAAAGTGTAAGATTCTGAACGACGGCTACATTTTGAGGGGAAGTAGTAAACGATCTCAGTCATGATTTCTACAATCAACGGTCCAGATTTTCTGCATCCTAACGATACTGTATTTTACTTAAAATGTTGTGTTGCAAATCTGGATCATTGATCATAGAAATCAACGACAAGGATTGTCTACCCGTCTTTTCCCTAAAATGAAATTGCCCCTTTAATTCCACGTAAAAATAAAAGATAGAAAAGTGCCAACTCTTTGAATAACTGATCAAAACCTTTTTCCAAAATAAGATTATTATTTTTATTGTAAAAGCAACAATATTATTTATATCAGCAGATTTGCAAAACTCGACTTCACATCCAAACTGCTACACCCACACTTACTGAAATTTAACACCCAAAACTTATATAAATACAAATGAATTTCGACTTTAAGACCTATAACACCCACACTAAAAATGCCAACCACCCAAAACGAATTCAATATACCCTTATTTACAACGTCCTCAATTTAAAACCCCAAATAAAATTGTTTTTATATGTAAAAAATTTTCCCAAATAAGATTGTTTTTATATCATATTACATTACATCGATGAATAACTTACTTTGAACTTTAATTTAATTAAAGTTATGTCCAACAACACTTTGATGCATTAGTTCTAGAATTGACATCTCACTTCATATATTCATGTCGTCATTATATTTTCTAGAGAAGATAATAGAAAACAAAGTAGGACATAATATGGTATAATTATTTCATAAGTCAAATTTGAATACCGTATACGCTACGATAAGCAAATCATCTCATCACTATATTGAATTGTAGGTGAACATAGCTAAATATATATGGCTTGTGCAGGGATTTGCAATATGGTATATGATGGTTAGACGTTTGTTTCTTGATTTTCTAAAGAAAATACAGCAAAAACAAAGAATCTCCACAATGAAGCACCTTAGCATTTCATTTTAGCACAAAAAATTTTTCAGGGGCATTTGTAATTGCTTAAATAAGTGTTTATCTGTTTATTTGCTTATTTTGACAAAAGATAAGCAAGTCACAACGCCTTTCTGAAAACTGCTTATATACCATAGAATAAGCATTTAAAAATAAGCAGGGTGTCACCTACTTATTTTCTAAGCATATAAGTGCTTAAAAATAAGTAATCACAAACACCCAATGATAAACCATCTTTAACTATTTATATAAAAAAATTGTATGTATAAATTTATTTATCTCTGAGAATGAACACATAGGCACTAACTGTTGTAACCAAAGAAACTTGGCCATGGCTTGTTTGGATCTTGTGGTCTATAAGGACTTCTATTGCAGCCATGGCAAATCATGCAAGAAAACGTAGAAGAATGAATACTGTGAAAGCTTAACTAAATTTAATAGGATGAACGTGAAAGCTTATTATTCAGAATGTTGTTAGAAATTGTATTATGTGACTTCAAAACAGTATTATGAACGACGTTTTGATCGGTATTCAGACCTTAAGGTGTCATACTGGACATTATGTCCTCTGTTTTTCCTTTTTTCTTGTTTTCTTTTTGTTTTTCTTTTCTTTTTTTGTGTTGAGTTTATAATTTTGTGTATTAATTTGGTGAAAAAGAAGATGAATTCTCTGTTCCCGTATGAATGTGTGCAGAAGAAAAGAGGGAGAAATAAAAAATTATTAGATTATTAAAACTGGTCCATTTATATGGGCTCATTTATTAAGTGGATTTTTGTTAATGGGTTAAAATTTATTAAAATCAAAATAAACTAAATTAAAATGACTTATATATTTTATTAAAAATTCTAATATATGTTTTTTATTTATTTCTATGTATAAGTTCATTTACATTTTTTAACAAATAAAAAATTTAAAAATAAATACATAAATACTATTTTTCCTTTTTCAGCAATATTTCACTGAACATTGTCATGATCATATTTTAGCAAAATAATAATAATGACATCAGCGGAAAACATACATTAAAATAGATTCGGATGTCATCTGCGTCGCCCTAGTATTAGATTCGGATAGCGCAATCGTTAAGATTACTTGGACAACACCGTGGGTTTCCACGCGCCGCCTTCTCGAACGAAAGCTATCGGGCCTCCATGAATGTACAGACTTTAAGCAAATAAACCAAATTCACGCTCTCATTTACAAATCAAATCTTCACCAAGACCCATTCGTCATCCCCAAACTCATCACTGCATTCTCACTATGCCGTCACTTTCCATTCGCAGTCAAAGCCTTCAATCAAGTCAACGAGCCCAATGTTCGTTTATACAATACAATGATTCGAGCTCATGTTCATAACTCTCAACCTGCACTAGCTTTTGAAACCTTTCTCTTGATGCAGAATTGTGGTGTGTTTCCCGATAATTTTACTTACCCTTTTATGTTGAAAGCTTGCGGTGGTCAAAATGATTATAATTTGGTTAAAATGATTCATAGTTGTATCGAAAAGTTCGGGTTTAGCTCGGATGTTTACGTTCCGAATGCCTTGATTGATTCGTATTCGAGGTGTGGGTAATTGGTGTTGGCGCAGCTAAGAAGGTGTTTAGTGTTATGGAGGATAAAGATATTGTGTCTTGGAACACGATTATTGGTGGGTTGTTGAAAGCAAATCGATTAAGTGATGCACGCCAACTGTTTGATGAAATGCCTGAACGAGATATGGTTAGTTGGAATACTATTTTGGATGGGTATGTGAAAGCGAGTGAGTTGAATGATGCGTTTGAGTTGTTTGAGAGAATGCCTGAGAGAAACGTTGTATCTTGGTCTACGATGCTTACTGGGTATAGTAAAGCTGGTGTTATGGATATGACACGAATGTTGTTTGATAAAATGCCTGTGAAGAATATGGTTTTGTGGACGATAATTATAGCTGGGTTTGCGGGAAAAGGGCTAGTGAATGAGGCTGTTGATTTATATGAAGAAATGGAGGAAGCAGGGTATCAGCCTGATGATGTGGCGATTATTAGTATTTTAGCGCGTATGCAGAATCTGGTTTGCTTTGGTGAGGTAGACGTGTTCATCAGTCTTTTAAAAGAAACGAGTATCAATGTAGTACACTTACAGAAAATGCGTTGGTTGATATGTATGCTAAGTGTGGTAGCTTAAATAGAGCGTTAAGTATCACTAACGCGATTGAGGAAGAAAGATTTAGTATCGTGGAATGCCATGATTCATGGGCTAGCGATGCATGGTGATGGAGAGGAAGCACTTAAGCTTTTTTCTAGAATGAAAGAAGAAGGATTCACCCTGGATAAAGTTACTTCTGTTGGCGATTTATGTGCTTGTACTCATGGCGCTTTTGTTGATGAAGGGATTAAGATTTCTACACCATGGAATGAGATTACGGTGTTCCTCCAGAAATTGAACATTATGGTTGTGTGATTGATCTTTTAGGCTGTGGAGGGCGTCTTCTAGAAGTGCGTACCATGCCCGTTGAACCAAATGTTATCATATGGGGTGCACTTTTAGGAGCGTGCCGACTATATAATGCAGTCGAACTTGCTCAAGATGTGTTGGAACATTTGGTTAAACTAGAACCTCAAAATGCAGGAAACTATTCAATGTTGTCTAATATATATTCTGCAACTGGGAATTGGGCTGGCGTTGCTGACGTAAGGTTAAAAATGAAGAACACTGGTAACGAAAAGCCATCAGGGGCTAGTCTGATTGAATTAGAAGACGGAGTTCATGAATTTACAGTAAAAAATACTGCGCATCCTGCAAATTATAAGATTTATCAGATGGTTGACGGATTGAGTGACCATATTAAAAAAGTTGGTTATTTTCCAGATGCTATCTACTAATGTATGCTGATAAAATGATGCTGGAAGTTTTGATGGCGATAGAGGAGGTGCTGCGAAGTTGTTTAGTCGGCCCTTTTTGAGACCGATTTCATTGATCTTGTTGTATGTATGTATAATCATACCGAATTCGAGTTCTCAAGCCTCACAATCATATTAGAGTTCTCAAGCCTCACAATCATATTATTCATTTACACCTGAAAACAAAGCTTTATGCAGTGATTCAGTATGTAATTATTTTCATCATTTCTAGTTATACATTAAATGTTTAATCACCGGTGCTGTTCTTTGTATACAAACAGTTGGCAATTAGTGAGGAAACTTTCTAATTGCATAAAGATTGAAATGTTTAGATAAAAAAACGATAAAGTATTAATTTAAATGTTCTCCTAACAATACTGAAAAGCATTGCATATCAAATCATGACGATTATATAAGATACCACAAGAACCATAATTTCAAAAAATTTAAATAATTGTTTAAATAAAGTACTATAGTATTAATTAAACATCAATGCTACTCGTTATGAAGTAAGAAAAGTATTCAGATCTTATGCCCCGACCCTACAAAAAGGATCCAACTTATTAAGTGAATTCTTGAAGTTAACAACAAATTAATTCATATATAATTAATTTTTTACCAACCACTTCTTTACCTAGCAATATCAAGATGTTTTGATTGCGAACTCAAGTTTCAATTTAAGTAACTGAGTAGGAAAAGTGTCTTAATTTGTTTCAATTAACCAAGTACTACGATTGAAAAACAAAGTAGTTCAATTAATCAAACTGATTTATCCCTTAAATAACTTATGCGTTGCTAAAAATATCAAAAGTATTTTACAAGATACTTTTAGTAAAAACAAAACCGACAGCCTAAACTGTGTCATAGATATGATTGGGTTCTGTTCTTAGTTATCCATTTAAAATTAATGACTCAAAATGGAGGTAATATTTTCATATTTATTGAGAACTTGGAAAAAGGGAGATGATATTCTCGTAAATAAGTTAAATTTAAAGTTAATCTTTATCGTCCATTTTTATTATGAATGATTATTAAATTTCCTTTGTTCACAAAAGATTTAAAGGGATTAATTATGTTTACGTAACTTTCTAAAATGATGAAGCTTTATTTTAATATTTACAATTTAAAATAACTTGTGTAAACTAATAAAAATAAAATTTTATATTTCAAAATTTTGTTTAAAACAATAAAAAATAAATAAACCTTCACCCTATAGAAATATGTGTAAATAAAAGAAAAATTAACAATAAAAGTAAACTGAATGACAACCGAGTTCACATTAATTACGAAAATACCACCATGTCAGAAGTTCAATTTATTTATGAAAATGCCTATATGTACCTATATATATATATGTGCGTGAGAATGTTCAAATGAGAACCAAATAAAAGTTGAGAACTTGTGAGAATCACTAGATTACGTGTTTCTTCAAATGTGATTCATTCATACGTGCACATTGATATATGTTAGATTTATAAAGAAAAAAAAACCAAATCCCCTAAAAATTATGTCATCAAACACATTTTAACCTATTTGTTCACATGTGAACAAATATATATACATATAAATTTTGTGTTTTTACACATAATTTTGGATTTTTTGGACTTTTTTCTTTATCAATGGAACGTATATCAATGTTCACATATGAATGAAGTGAATTACATGTGAATAAATACATTATATAGTGGTTCTCACAAGTTATCAACTTTTATTTAATTCTCATTTGGACCTCCACACACACACACACACACATATATAAAAGGGTTCAACAAGAAAGTTGAATATCGTGAAAACGTGAGGATAACTTTAAAAACACTTTTTAACTGTCTAAAACATATTTTCTTTTAACCCTTTTCAATGATGATTATTAAAAATTCTTTTGGAAGTTATGATAAAAATATAAATAAAAAATGTTTTAAAAAATTCAATTTTTTTTTACAATCGTTACTATTGTGATTATTCAAGATAATCACAAAATAAGACTTGATAATCACATATCATTCATGTGATTATCGAGTTATAAAATGTGATTATTATTTAATAATTAATAATAAAATAATAAAAGAATTAAAAGATAAAAAAGCGTAGAGATTTTATATATTTGAAAAATAGCTTTTAAAAGTTATTTGAATAAGGATCTATGAAGAAATTTTTTGTAAAATAACTTGTTTTGGATATTTAAAAAGTGATTTTCAAATTATTTATACATTCTCAAAACATTTAGTCTTCTCATTTGAACTTAGGTGTATATACCAGTGAGTACACAATGTTAAAAAAACGGTGAGAAATATTTTCGACTTTTATTCACGTAAAATTTTATTTGTAAACCTTTATTTTTTTGCTTCACATAAAACTTTAGTTGTGAATCTTTATTATTTTGTGGTTTCACATAAAATTGTAATTATGAACCTTCATTATTTTTTGGTTTCACATAAACTTACAAAGATGTAAACCTTATATATATATTTTTTATTCACATAAACTTTTAATTCTAAACCATTTTTTTATTTTGCTCCACAAATACTTTTTATTATGAACTTTTATTATTTTTTTAATTTATAATTTTTTTTAATTATGAATGTTCATTATTTTTTGGTTCCATACAAATCTACAAAAAGAAATGCTCTTACTGATTTCTTTTAATATCGTGTTCCTACACGAATTCAATCATATATACTAACGAGACTTGAATTCGTAACCGGTTAGAACCCTCACATTTTGCTATAGCAAAAATCTTTTAGTAATACCGGGTATGATTTAAACGAAACTTTGAACCACAAATGATCTCTATTTCTAGTAGATATCGAAAGAAAAAAGGGAAATTAAAAAATTTGCCCTAAAAAATATTTTTTATACCATTTTGCTTCACATATATATTCGGTCGCAAGTCGAAATAACACCTTGCGACCCGTGATTTGCGACCCGATTTCGGGACTTGCGACGTCCGTAATTTGCGACCGTGACGTCCGGAATTTGCGACCGCGACGTCCGGAATTTGCGACCCGTGTCTGTGATTTGCGACTCGGGTGTGTGATTTGCGACCGCCTTTGCTTTGACCTATATTTGACTTTTTTAATTCATTTATAAATTTTGTTGACTATCTCTGAACTTTGAAAATTCATATCATATGACTTGTACTCCCATTGAAAAGGTAAAACAGTCGCAAAAAGCCACCATTTTTTTGAAAAGGTCCAAAACGTCAAAAGTTGATTTTTTCAAAATTGATTGAGATTTATTGTTTAGTTACGCTTCACATTAACTGGGTAAATTTTACGAATTTGAAATTGGAATTTTTTATAGCAAGTTATGAGCGGTAAAGTCAAAATTAACGTAAAATGTCAAAGTTGAAGGTCAAGAAAGTCGAATTTCGAAAAAATTTGGGACTTCGCCAGTTTGCCAACAATTAGATCTCGAAAAAAATACACAAATTAAAAAAAAAATGGTGACTTAATCGAAGTTATAAGTCAAAAGATATGAATTTTCAAAGTTTACAAAAAATTTAACACAATTTACAAAAAAAAAAAAAAAGTCAAACTAATATACCTTATCCGGATTTCCGGTCGCAAGGTACGGTATCGTAGTCAAAATTTGGATCGCAAGTCACGTTGTGAATGGATCGCAATATCCGGAGTGGGGGTCGCAAGTCACGGTTTGACTTACGACCAGATAAGTTATATTTGATATATTTTTGATTTTTTGAGACAAATCTTTTAGAAGTAAAATTTTAATGGCAAATTTTTTAATTTTTCAATAGAAAAGTAGACCACTTAGAAAATGTTTGTGAAATCGACGTGCGCATTATTATAAATCATTCATGACGGTGAGGTCAGTTGCGTAGTTTTCCATAGTTTAAGACTTACATGTATGATATTACATGTATGATATGATATGATCGAAATTTTTGTTGCAAAGTCTACTCAATAAACAATTAAAAAGATGAACTTTTACACTAAATATATTGATTCATATATAAACAAATAGACACCTTAATTGTTTTATTTCTTCTTGATTATTATTATTATTGTTATTATTATTATTTATTTATTGTTTATTATTATATAAAACCTTCCTATGCTTCAAATTATAAAACATAAGATCATCAAATAACGATACATCATCATCATTGTTTATTAATAATATTATATATTAATTAATCTTCAACATTTATATAACAGACTATTTGTTAGATTTTTGACATATGCACCTAAACTGTGCCATGTGTCCTTAATTAAAATAATTTATTCTTAATCATTTTATACATATCAACTTAATTAATAATAACATTAATAAACATATTTAATCTTCATCTTAAAAAAAAACCATTAGTTTTACATAGGGCGTCACTTAAAATTGTAACTTATAACATATTACAAAAACGACATAATTTTGAAATATCTATAATAAATATTTGATAATCTTCTATTTGTCATGATTTTTTTTTCTTCATATTACTTAATTTTTCTAAAATTCTTTTTTTTTCTTCATAAATTCCCATTTTCATATACAAGATTGAAAAGAATTTTACATACATATTCAATTATCTAGGTCAATCGATAAATTTAATGATATTTTTAAATTGTAACAGCATTACAATCGAAGCGAGAAATTAATATAGCAACTATTACTAGGACATAACTAATAACTAATTTGCTCATTATTTAAAATGATAGATAGTTAAGAATATGAGATTTCATGATCATCAATTGATTTCTATATGTATAAAATTTCATTATGTTTTATAAGGTCACTCCTAACGGCTCGTCGGTTTGGAAAAGTGATGATAGTCACTTTGTGACGCCATTGGCATGGAGCAGTCACTTTGACCGTCGGTTGGTTTGATTGCGTTTTGCGTCGGATATCCGACGTTTCGTCAGATATAAGACCTTTTTTTTTTTTTTTTTTTGTTTAGTGTAATACAATAAAAGTATATTGGTAAATGTGGGACCTAGAAAAAAAACTGACCGGTGACCATTGGCACGGATCGGTCAATTGTTAGTCAGTTTAAGTCATTTTTAAGAAAAGTTGACGTGGCGCTGATTTGACACAAAATGACCAGTCAGTATTACACAACCATTAGGGATGCCCTAACTCATTTTCTCTTAATGTAATTTAAGATTAAAAGTAGATCATGCACGGTAATTGAGGTGACGTTTGTTTTGCAGTAGCAATTGGAAATGGGTATTGAAATTGGTTTGGATTGATAGAAAAGAAGGAATAGAAAAATTATTAGTTCAATAAACATACATTTATGTGTAAAATTAAATAGTATTTCTTATTATTTTTTAAATTAAAAAATGATAAATATAACTAAAAAGTAAAAAAGAGAAATATAACAAAAGAGAGATAGAAAGAGAAGTGTATGATATAGAGAGAGGGGGATAGGATGTGTCGGTAAACCATAGAAAATGGTTGGCTTTTGCTACACGTCCAATTTTTAAGTTTTAAAGTCAAACCTAAAACCTATAACCATAAAACACACTTCATTTATCATTCCTTATTAGTAACATCCAAATCCAACCCTCATTCCAAACAACACCTGAGTGTTGTTCTTGCCAATATTAGAGGAAAACACATACAAGTCTTTTTTATTTTTATTTTTATTTTTTATTCGACCATCGTATCCTTAAATATTAACGTACATTTAACATTGCAAAACTAACATTAATTATTTTACGTGTGAGTTGTGCATAGCACGATCCTTAGTATTTACTAGTATTAGATATATAATTACAGTCTTAGATAGTGATAGAGATAAGGAGAGACGAAGCGATACTCGATTTTCCTCAATAACTCAACAACTCAGATTATATATTATTCGTTAGGGAATAACATATCTTCTACCAGCATCATATATATCAGGTGCTACTATAATACAACACATGTATATACGTACATATTTTATCGCTCAACTTTCATACAAGTAACATTTACTCTCTTATTTATCATGTAATGTGCAACTAGTTGCATACATGTTTCCCTATTAGTTAGATCCAAGAAGAGTCGCACTCTAAGATATTTCTTTTCATATGTTATTACAAAACATGTTTGATTCTAGAAATGCAATTTTTTGTACAAAAAACTCGTTGAACTATTGTAAAATATTGACGACAATTATCAAATAATTTATCAGGTGTTCACCACTAGATATGTTTTGTAATATTGTATTGTACACATCATAAATCATATTTAGTGGATTACGAATAAAAAATGTAGTGTCTGAGTTATCACATAATTTACTATTTTAGTATGATTAGGTACAGTTTAAAATCATTACTTTATAGTAAAAAATTACAGCCTCATTCAACTTCAAATTCAAATTCTAGTTTTGCCTTCCGTCTTTGTCACTCTAAGAGTGAACGGAGTGAGATGAATATTCACAAAGTGATCAAGAACCACTTTGATGTAACAATTTCCCTTTCAACTTGGTTATAAAAGAGTGGCTATCACTTTAAGTGATAGTCACTTTTATTATTTTTGTATTTATGTTGCGTGTGTATAATTTATTTATAAATGTAAAAAGTATTTAAATGCAAGTTCAATTTTCAGTGTAAAAATAATGTGATGAATACGTATAAAAGTAAATATTTTAATATAAAAATAATATAACACTGAATTGACAACTTTTTAAATAATTACTCCCTTTACTATAATTATAATTATCTTGTGTTATGTAACACTCCCCAGATATTAGATAAACATATCTGTATTTTATGTCATTCTTTGCCTTAAATATACACCATGTTACCAAATAAAAGTAGCCCATAATCCTACGTCTAGCCTAAACAATGAGGATGACTTTTAGCCATAAAAGCCACTTGTATTTCTATAATATTTGGCATAACCTATAAGCCCATATTTATTTAAAAGGTATATCTTCTTGAAATATAATAATTAGAACAGTCTACATATAAAATATATACAAGACACCTACTAATAAATTTAACTTTAATAATTAAGGTAGGAAATTATCAATACCTACTGTATTAAATTCCATCAATAATTATTTAAGTCGTTTTGTTAGACATAAATAAACATTGCATAAACATACATCATTGGATCTTGTATATTATAATGCAAGTTGATTTAATTGTTTATTATTATGTCCTTATTTTTAAAAATTTTAATTAAGGTAACGATAATAATAAATAATAATTTATGTGAAGCCAAAAGGCTAAAAAGGACAGAAGGTGGAAAGAATCTAGAAATGTGATAGGTGATACATATGTGAGTGTATGTATATGTTTCTCTCTATATATCTATCTATCCATCCATCTATCTATCCATATATATTAAAAAAAACACATTTTATAATTAAAATATTTTTATATTTATAAAAGATTTGCTGGCCAAATGGGCAAAGACATTAATGATGGAATCAATATATGTGTTTGAAGACCACATGTTGACAAACTTTATACATTTGTGTTTTTATTTCTATTTGTAGAGAGAGAAATGGATCTATTATAAGTTTATAATAATTTATAATAAATCTATCTTAATTCTTATCTCAAAATCACTCTCTTTCTCGTATCTCTTGATCAGAAAAAAGTGGCCCAGCAGATCCCAGATTTTTTTTCTTTCTATTTTTATACCTAAATTCTCGGCTCAGTTTTATAAAAATTACTACTTGCTGGAGCTTAATCAAGGTTATGAGGTAGCTTAATTTGTTTCCGATTACCTGTATTTTAGTTTAATTAGCTCTTAATTTTGTCATTCCTTTGAATTATTACTGTGCAGAAACATTCTGTGTTGGATTTTGATTAAATCTGTATACTGTTGAGGGTGGTAATAGAATTTAGGTAATTAAGTAATTAAATATGTATGTTTCCAATTCCCTTTTTAGGGAATTTGTTTGGTGGTTGAAACTTGAAACCTCAAAGCCACTTTATTATTTATTTGTAATTATTATTAATCTTATTATATTTATTTTTTATTATTGTTGTTTGTGTTTATAATTTGGAGATTGTATCTAAATAGATTTGATTGTTAGGTGAGATTTTTCTGTGTTGATCTTTTAATTTCATGGTTGATTTTATGTATGTGTATCTGCAAATTTAGTTGAGTTGACTTTTGGTTGACCTTTTTATACAATCTTGAAAGCCTTGACTGTTAATTGCATGTTCTGTTGACTAAAGTTTTGAAGAATTTGTACCTGCTATGCTAACATAATCTGTGGTGTTAATAACTTATACTTGAATTACTTTGAATATTAATCTTCTGTTACTTGATTTTAGTGCAGGAATGGCGAGTAAAGTACAATCTAAGACACATTTTCCAGGTTTCATGATGGATCTAAACAACGGTTTATGCAACGGTATGTGGGACCTGTATCATGGTGAAAGAACCGAAAGGACCCCATTATACGACCCGTACTTTACGAGGCAAACCATGAATGGATACAACGACTATCCAAAAGAACAAATGAGACAAACTATTATGAAGCAAGAATCCATCTTCAGGCATCAGGTCTGTTTTAATTCGTTTTTCTGCATCTTTTTCTTAAATATACTTTTGTTGTACTTTTTGTATTAATGATGTTTTTTTTTTTTTATTATGTGTTTCAGCTTCAAGAGCTTCATCGCCTGCATAAAAGACAGAGTGATTTAATGACCGAATTCACAATGAAAAAGCATTGCAATTCTACAATGCCAGCAAATCAACCAAATTTAAGTCAAGTTTCTTCATGGATAGCTAAAGAAGTGCATAGTCAGAGAAGAGTGATTGATTTAGAACTTCCTGCTGAGGTGGACGAGGATAATAAAGGGAAGCAACCAATTGGAATGGTTCATAACTTGAACACACCGAGATCCTTTAATTTGGCTGATCTTAATGAACCAATCCAGGTGGAAGAAACTTCTTTTGCAGCATCTCTTATTAACAAAAAAGGTGATCAAAAGCAAGATTTATCTGCAAGGTCAAACTCGGGGTTTTGGTACCTAGAATCCGAGTCAAAGAAATCCTTTGAGCAGTTACCGAGAAAAAGAACTTTATTTGGTGTTGAACTCTTTGAAAGTAATCACACACCATCTTTTGATTCTTCACGGGATCAGAACACTTCAACGTTTAACCATAACCGTTGGATTGTGTCCTCTGATGCATTAAGGCAAAATCCAGAAGATTTTGCAGGTAATAAATGTGCTAATGTTAGCAATTCAAGATTTATGACAAGTGGTATCAACTCCAACATTTCAGTGTCCGATTTTCTTCAAGAACCTCGTGAAAAACACGAGAAGAAGAACCATGAAAATGGGCTGCCTCCCTGGCTTATGAAAACGAAAGGTAAAGAAACGACACTTTATCAGATGAATTTGGATTCACTGCAGCAGAATTCTCAGCAGTTCTTCAGAAAATCTGAAAAAGTTCAAACCGATAATTCCCGTGGAATTACAAAAATTCTTGGTGTCCCCATTATTAACGGGCCTGACAACCACAAAGTTTCCGTCAAAGAAAATGATAAAAATAAAAGCATTTCGCAGCAAATTGATTTGAATTTATCTTTTGATGAGGAAGAAGAAGCTCCACCCTCAACACAATGCATACCAGAAGCAGTTGTTATAATTGCTTCGATGGAGATCGACTTAGAAGCTCCTGCAGTCCCTGAAACCGAGAAAGATGATATTTTTATAGATGCCCCTGACGAACTTGTTAAAGCTGCAGCTGAGGCTATTATGTCCATTTCAGTCGATGAAGCACAACCAGCTGACACTTTACTGAGGTGGCTCGCTGATGTAATTGCATCAGGTGAAAGTGTTGAGAAAGATTCAGTGAATGGGAATAATGATGAGGAGTGTCTTCCTGAAGGTATGGATTACTTTGAGTACATGACGTTAAACCTGCAAGAGAGTAAGGAAGAATACTTTGAGTATAAAGCAGCGGTGCAGGTGGTTATGGAGGAAAAGGAAGAAGACGAAAGTTTGTTAAGAAAACGTGCAACGAGAAAGGGGCAAGGGAAAAGGGGTAGGCAACGAAAAGACTTTCAAAGGGACGTATTGCCGGGAATTGTTTCTTTATCGAGGCGAGAAGTGAGTGAAGATATTCAGACATTTGAAGAGGCGTTTAGTGGTATTGGTGTTTCTTGGCAGTCAAAAAGGAAAGCTGGTGGTAAGAATGGTAGGGGCAGGCGGCGGTTGGCGGCTCCCAGCCCCCCACGGCCACCACCACTGCAGCCACCTGCGGTGGCTGCTGAGCAGAGTGTTTGTAGGCAGGTGACGTTGGATGAGAAAAGTCTTAGCGGGTGGGGGAAAAGGACGAGACGTTTGCCAAGACAGGGGATGCCAAAATGGCGGAAATCATCGTTCTCTTGCTTTGAAGTGTTGAGTCGAAAGCTACCACCTTGATTGCCGCTAGCGCCACCACAATGACCATTGGTCATTGACTCATTGTTGTACATAATTTTATGCAGTAGACTTGTTAAAGTGTGTCTCCTGTAAAAGTGATGAAATTTGCCATCAACAAAGTTGGGTTGTTTGGTACTCTAAGAAAAACAGCATTTTGTTTTAAGAGTTTGATATAAACAGAGGAAAAACAGTCTTTTATTGAGTACTTCACTATCTTCAACTGCTAAGACTTGTACGTGCTTGTCTTTGATTATGAGGTTGGACACAATGTTAAATTATTTCTTGGAATATAATACATATGCCTAAAGATATGTTTCAGAGTATATACTTAATTATTAAACATATATACTATGATGATATTACTCATATTTTTTTATCATTATTTTACGTGACAATGTTATGTTGGCAAAGAAACGACCAAAGGAGTTTATTAGTTATTAATATGATTAAAACTAAATCAAATGGACATGTGTCTATAGGTAGAACGATTGGGACTAATGTCTCTATATGTAGAACGATTAATAAATCAATGGAATATCAAACGTGTGAAATAGGTTTATTCTATGCAAATGTGGAAGTCATCAAAGTAGTGTTGTTTTTACTCGTGTGTTGAAAACAATATTTTAGTTCACCAAATATGCATTCATTTTTGATCATATGAATTTCCCCTCGAATATATACGGGAAAGTTATAAGTTATAAAAATATCACCAACTTCACTATTGAAAATAATACGAACAAGTACTCACACACCCATCTAATACGAACATATACAATTATCTCACCTTAAGACTTCAAACTTACAATCTCATAGTTAAAAGCGACATCTCGATATTGCTAGATCAATGAACCTTTGATATTTGTTTTAGCAAGAAAATAATTTAACCGAATAGAATTAGTAAATCTCTTTTTAAACTATCTAAAGTAGGATTGAAATAGTTCTTACAATTTGTAACTACTAATTCGAGTATACTCGCAGTAAATGGATAAATTACAAATCTAATATCCCGTATATAATTTAGCATAGAAAAGTTTTTATACCAAACATCAACAATAAAAATGTTCGGTCTCACATATGCAAGGTATAGAAGGTGAAACACAGACAATCATTCTTCTATGATAAGATAAGGAGAGTGTTTACGAAAAAAGTTTCGGTGAACGTAATGAACACAATTTTATATTCCAATAAGTTAAATTAAATTATTAAAATTAAAATTAAAATTAAAATTTAAAATTTTAAATCTCATTTAAACGAAAGAAAAAGAAAAGACTTCGAATAAAAATATTGACAGTCAATAGTTACACCAAAGGCAGTTTTGCTGTAGGAACTGAGGGACTGCTCGGTGCCTGAAACAAACATGTATAATTTCACTTCTAGGGTTTGTAATATCAATATCAATCATCATATTAACACACTGAAATTAATCCGCTTTTTGTCTCGTAATTATGAATCACGTCTCCCCGGGAATCAAAATCTACATAAAAGTCACCCCTTTATTCCCTATAATAGAATCTCACTCTCGTTTTTTCTCCAATTTAATTGCACAAAAAATACCTTCAAATTCAGCAATTATTACAGAAAAGTTAACTTCTTCATTAGAAAAGTGTTACGATGTCAGTTATTTAAAAAAGCTTCATGCTTTCATATTTATACATGGTCTTGAAACCAACACTTCTTTGGGTTCTAAGCTTGTAAATACTTATGCTTTTTTTGGTTTGTTGAATGAATCAAGATCAGTTTTTGATAGAATCATTCACAAAAATCATTCTGTTTGGAGTTCAATTCTTGTTGGGTATTATAAAGCTGGTGAATTTGATAAAGTTTTTAGCGCTTATTTTGATTTAAAGCATAGTAAAATTGGTTTACATGGTTCTGCATTTACATTTACTTTAAAAAGTTGCATTCAGTTGTGTAGATTGAAACTTGGGAAAGCTATTCATGTTGATGTTTTAAAATGTGGTTTGAATACGGATCGATTTGTGGGTTCATCTTTGATTGGGTTTTATTCAATGTCTAGAGATATGGCTGATGCATGTAAGGTGTTTGATGAAATTACTGAGAAGGATCTTGTAGCCTATACTTCTTTAATAACTGGTTGTACTCAAACCGATGATCAGCATAACGCTTATAAGGCGTTTGAAATTGTTAGGAGTATGCAGACTGAAAACCTGGAACCGAACCGTGTGACGTTAGTGAGTTTACTACAGGCAGCAGCACAGTTATGGTTGCTGAATCATGGGCAGTTGATCCATGCCTATGCAATTAGAAGAGGAATTGGTTGTTTTGATGAGGTTTTTGAAACAAGTCTTATGGACATGTATATTAAGTGTGGGGCACCAAATAAGGCTACCATAGTTTTTGGTCAAATGAGTACAAAGACTACTGCTTATTGGAATGTACTGATTGCCGGTTATCTGAAATCATGGCAGCCGTACGAAGCCTTGAATCTTTTTTCACTCATGGGGCAAGAAGGTCATATGTTTGATCTGATTGCTTTAGCGAACGGAATCTTAAGTTGTGCGAATTTGGGCTTGTTACGGGTTGGTATGAGCATCCATGGTTATATGCTCAGAACTAGAGTTCATCTTGATATTGTTGTCAAGACAGCTCTAATTGATATGTACTCGAAATGTAATAATTGTGAGAAAGCTAGGAAGATTTTTGATTCCATGAAGGACAAAGATGTAATTTCCTGTAATGTTATGATGTCAGGCTATCTCCAAAATGGGCATGCTCGTGAAGCAATCGAAGCATTTTACAGTATGAGAAGATCGGGTTTGAGTGAAAATGAAGCTACTATTTTAACGGTGGTTTCAGCATTTTCTGATCTGAAAGATGTAAGACAAGGGACAAGTATCCATGGATTTGTGATTACACATGGGTTTGAGTCAATTACTGATATTGCTAATCAAGTCCTGTACTTGTATGTGAAATGCGATTATATAGACTATGCTAGGCTAGTTTTTGATCAAATAAAACACAAAGACTTGGTATCTTGGACGTCGATGATGATCGGATATGAGAATCTTGGACATGCTAATGAAGCGATAACCTTGTTTCAAAAAATGATGAAATTGGAAAAGGAAATGAATCCTGATTCGATCACTTTAACTTGTTTGCTTCAAGCGTTTTCTCAGCTCGGGTGTTTAAGACAAATCAAGGAGATTCACTGTCGTGTGATTCGAGTATCAATGGAGCATGAAATAACCATCATGAATTCTCTTCTAACTTCTTATAGTAAGTGTGGAATGTACAAAACAGCAAGAGAGTTGTTTGGTCAAATGGGTACTAGGCGGTTAGCTTCTTGGAACACAATGATAGCTGCATCAGGGATGCATGGTGATTGTTATGGAGCACTGGAATTAATCAACCAAATGAGAAAAGAAATTATCCATCCTGATGAAGTCACCTTCATGTCAGCACTATCTTCTTGTAGCCACGCGGGGTTGGTTGAAGAAGGTTTGAATCTTTTTAGGTCAATGAAAGAGGAATACGGGTTAGTTCCAGGAGAGGAGCATTACGGGTGTATGGTTGACTTGTTGGGCCGATCAGGTCAACTTGAAGAGGCGTTTGACTTTTTGAAATGTCTTCCACCAACACAAAATGGTTCTGCGCTTGGTGCCCTGGTGGCTGCTTGTAGAGTTCATGGAAACAATGAAATGGGAGAAGCTTTAGGCAGGTGGCTCTTGGATTATGACCCTGAAAATTCAAGTTCATATGGGTTAGTTTCAAACTTGTATGCAGAAAATGAAAAGTGGAATGAGGCAGCATGTGTAAGAGATGCCGCAAAGCAGAGAGGTTTGAAGACGACTACTGGCTGTAGCATGATAGAAATAGACAGGTAATATGAATTATGGGACATTTGGAGTTATTCGAATCTAGATACGCCATACAAGCACCAGGCACACATCTTTTCTGTTTAGGCATTTAGCCGTCGTTTTGAGACCACCTTTGATGGGCCACTATTCCACGGGACCAAACTAGGCACGAATCTTGTATATGCCTAGTGGTTAGCCAACAAAGCATTTATCAAGAAAAGATCTAGACTATTCTAGAAAGTTCACAGATCACCATGTATGATGACAGAACAAATAACACAAGTCACAAAATTATACATGGAGTAGTGAAGCACTCAAGAAACCGACACAATTTCAAACGGGCATAACTTTTCAACCGTTAGGAGTTATAAAAATCTAGTAACAGTCCACTAGAAGGTCTTGAGTGGCCGGATGTTTTCGTCCATCCTCCGACCCAAAATCCTTCACTTACAGCTCTGGATTCCATGGTTTCTGTTTCATTCTTTTGTAAATCACAAATACTACCAATCATTCATTATTCCTTTGAAAGTTTGAGATTCAATATGGAAAATGACAACCTTTTCTCCTAATGCTCGTTTCACACAAACATTATGTTTGTTTTCGTTTTGCTTTACCTTAAGATGATCTAATTGATAAACATTGAAAACCTCGTAATTATATTTTATTGTATAGATATATATTTTTATACTAGATTACAAAAGAAATATTTATGTGAATATGACAACTCTAACGGACTCTAACTTATCTATACAATTGAACTGACAATGATAACTAATCTATATGTTATCATACTAACATCCTCAAGAAAATTAACTAATTAGTCATGAGTCACTTCAAGGTACATTCAACTTTGGAGTACAAATTCAAATAAGTAATGCATGGTAGATGTACCTATATAATGGAGAATACTTAGAAAGCAGGCTAGCAGTTAAACTGCTTGTGTATTGCTAGATTTACTCATTCTTAACTTGCAAGTTCCCTCACAAATTGGACTCACTAGATACAAATTAATGTTTTTTTCTTGAAAATTGGGTTCTCGTGTGTCGGTCTTAACTGAAAAACACAGGAACTCCGGCTAAACTAACTAGAGAAGAATATATTACAACCAACAAAGATAAAACAAGTTCGTATAATCTTAATCTTTTAATATAATATAGAAATCTGTTGATCAAATGTTCAATTAACCAATAAAATTGTTTGATTTTTTCAAATTGACTAAAATTAAAAAAGAGATGACATCATAAATTATGATTTTAAAACTAACTAAAATAATACAATTATCTTTTAACAAATATATATCATCTTTTTAAATCAATTTTCTATTCAAAACTCACATCCTTTTATTTTCTTTATTATTTGTATCAACAAAAAAGAATCATAAACTAAAAATTACAATAGTAGGATGCATAATGTTTATATAAAACATATAAAACTTTTCAATTAAAAGATAACTCGACACCATAAAAACTTGCAACAATAACCGCATTTCATTATATTAATTAACAACGATCATAGTCTTTGATCTAAAATAGGATGATCAATCAATTCATTTTTTTTCATGTGAGTAGATATAATATAGTTACAAGTAAAATTTACTATTGAAAAATCACATCTATCTATCTTCTTCAAAATGAAAAAAAATATGTATTTGTATGAATGTATTTGAAGCCCCTTTACTTAATACATATTTTAGAATTTATGTTGTCTTTATTAAAGTTTGTAAAAATGTCTCATGTAAGTATTTATGTTGATCTTTGATGCACAACGTGTAAATTTTATACACACATTAAAAACCTAAGTATTTTTTGAAAGTTTAATACACAAAGAGAACTTATAATACATGAATATTTACAATAAGAAAAACTGTAAATATATTCTCATACTATTAACTCTATTTAATGTTATTATAAATATTTATAAATATCTTTATGAGTTGTATTCGGTTATAATTAAAATCATATATATCATCGATGCATAGTGATAATAATAATAATAATAAGATAATAATAATAACAACAACTAAGAAAATCTACTTTACTTTTTTGTCTAATTTAATCTTTATTATTTTCTTCAAAATTTAAAAGTAATCTTTTAAAAAATTTATGAAAAGATAAAAATTAAATTTTAAAACCCATTTAGTTCGGATAATGAATCCAATTTTAACAATAAATAAGATATATATTAAATAATATGTACATTGCACTATAATAATTTGTATACTTAAACAAAAGGAAAGTTCATTAAAGTATGGAAATTTTTGAAAGTATGGAACTACAAATTTCAACCGTTGATCTTGATCAAAATAACAAAACCCCACATTCTTTAAAATTAAATATCTCAAAAACCGTTAGTCAAAAAATTATAAAAATTGCACTATAAAAATCAGCGTTTTCTCCTCTTCGATTTAAAATCCCACAAGGCATACTTTCGACGAATTTTTCTTTTTCCCACTTTTTGGTGGGTTTTGAAAATTTATAACACATGTGTTATAAACAAATAACACATGTGTTACGGGCGACTAACACATGTGTTAGCACCGACTATCGATTTTAACACATGTGATAGTCGTTGATAACACATATGATAACCGCGGGTAACACTTTTGTTAATTTCACTTTTCGGTGGGTTTTGAAAATTTGTAACACATGTGTTATAAACAAATAACACATGTGTTACGGGCGATTAACACATGTGTTAGCACCGACTATCTATTGTAACACATGTGATAGTCGTTGATAACACATGTGATAACCGCGAGTAACACTTTTGTTAATCCATCATAACACATGTGTTAACACACCAAAAATGAAAAAAAAAAAATCGTCGAAAGTATGCCTTGTGGGATCTTAAATCGAAGAGGAGAAAACGCTGATTTTTATGGTGCAATTTTTATAATTTTTTGACTAACGGTTTTTGAGATATTTAATTTTTAAAAAAGTGGGGGAAAGTGGGTTTTTGCCACGTGGCGTATTCCTATTGGTACTTCCATACTTTCAAAAAAAGTCATACTTTAATGATCTCACCTCACTTAAACAAATATCATATATAAATTCAATGACATGTGCACGAGTTTAAAATCTAGTGATGTATACAAAGATGCATATTTAATAATGATGACTATGGTGTCCAAACTATTAAATTAAATTATTTTTTATTAAGTGTTTGAAATTTAGCGAATTTTTCTGTAAATTATAATTTATTTATTCAACTTTAGAAGATTGTACATTATGTATTAGAATTTTCAAAAATTGCTATTTATGTATTAAATCTCTTATAACTTGTAAATCATAGAGCAATATCAAATTTATTGATGTGATAGATGACACAGCTTATATGAATGTTACTCTTGTCAAAATACCAGTTATCCAATGAGTAAGTAGTTAGATTATACAATTACAATAACTGTAAAATTGATAAACACGATAAAATTAAAAAAAAAAAATATTAAATCGTCTATGTGCTTCCCATTATCTCCCCAAGTCGTTTCCAAGTTCTAAAAGTCATTTTAATTGCCCATATAGTGAAAACTTTGTTCATTGGTAGTCCATTTTTGAACTATCGATGAACAAGGTTTAAAAACAAGTATATTTTAATAGTTTATTTTTGAACTATCGATGAGTAATGTTTTTAAACAGTGAGTAATTAAAATGATTTTTAAAACTTAGAGAGGACCGGTGGAGTAAATTAGAAACCAGAGACGATTTAAGTAATTTACTCAAATTTAATTTTGATAGTTTTGGGTATAGTTAGATGTGTTTTCACACAATCAACCTTATTTTTAGGGTTTATAGCTTGAAAATACATGGAATTTTTCACCTTTAATTATCGTATGCATTCAACTTTAAAATTATCTTTTGTATGTACTCAAATTCTAAAACCGTTTATAGCATACATTTGTATAGAAGTTACAAAAAATCGTGAATTTTTGTAGCAAAAAACGTACGATAGATTGTTTTAAAATTTAAATACATATAATATAAAGTTTTAAAATTGCACATATACAATAGTAAAATGTGTAAAGTTCGATCAACTCTTAAACTATAAACTCCTATTTTTTTTATACATTCAATTTTAGATAAAAACTTTTATGAAGAATTAGGGTGACAACATCATATCTTTCATGTAGGTTCTAATTTAGAATGATAGTATCCATACTATGAAAGGAAGAGTGGTCCCACATATGACGAAGTAGCGAGTGGGGGTTTAAAAATGTGGTTTGTCGGACACGGTTTTAGTGATGCGAATAAAGTTTGCGGGGAGCCTGATAAAGAAATCATTACGAGAGTAATGAGGCCAGAGATCGGGTATATAACAAGGCCGATCATTTTGGTCCAATGTGCGCTTACAGTTTTGAAGCAGTGGGTTGATCTACCTAAAGGGGGAGTCTTTCCTCCAAGAATCGTGTTTGGTCCGACTGATCTTCATGATCGATTGCAGAAGAATGGGATTTTCGTTTGATGTGGTTTCAAAAGGTGACATCTTTACATGATTTAGTTGATCTATAGTAAACATGTTTATAGATTGCATTCGTTAATTACATATACATTCACTTATTGATGTGCAATGTTTTATTATGCATTCATCATACCTTCATTTGGGCAGGTGAAATATATAATATACTTATTTAAGTATTTAGAATATTAATGACCTATAATAAATATTATTTTTGGTAAATACCAATTTAAAAAGTTATGTCAAAAATTAGCATAAAAAACTTAAAGTTGTGACATTAAAGTATTTGATTTACATTTTGTTATATTCTATCTACACATAAAAATAAAATGTAACTTGCTTAACACATAAACTTTAATAATTGCATACATTTTACCCAATAAATAAACAATATCTTACTGTCGTGTATCGCGCGGATTTTAGCACTAGTATCATAGTATAATTATATGTATATAGTTGAAACTTGAAATCAACAAACTGTGGGCCTTACAAAAATTCAAATTAATCTCTCGTGGGCTGGATCCAAGTAAATCCAACAGCGACTGGGTTCCAATTCATGCAAAATCTCTTGAGCATTGGTCAATAAGCATTGTTCACTTGAAGAAAACAAAAACAGACCTACATATATGACTATAATTTAGCAATTTGTATAGTTTTTGAAGTAAGGGCTTGTTAGTGGTTTTTTTGTTGTTGTTATATGTCATCTTTAGGTTTAGCCCATTATTAGGTGTTGGTTTTAGTAGGCGGTGATTGAGATGATGCTGGACTGCTGGTTCCTTTTTTATTTCTTTGTAAAGAGTTTACCTCTCGTCTTTTGTATATTCTAGCGTCATACTAGTTTCTTTGATAATATATTATTTCTGCAGTTCACCGAAAGAAAGAACAAAAGAAAAAAACCCGACAAACTTTTCAGATATGATTAATCATGACTCGATCATGTATATATATGCATATTCAAATAATATGTAATTTTGCTTCTATAATCGGTATTAATACTATATTTTATTATTGATAGACTAAGACTATTTACAAAATTGTTGAATAGATTTATTTTAAATTTACATGTATTTGAAATGATTTTCATATTGATTTTTATTCTCAAATTAATATGAAATGAATTTTGAGTATTAAAACATACTTCTACATGTATAAAAGTTTGATTGTGAACACTTATTATGAAACGTAGAGATGGCGAAAAAGGTGAGCGAATCGGTTTGGACAATTGGGTTAAAACGGGCTGGGTCAAAATAGACTTTCATAAATAAAAAAATTTGTGACTAAATTTTTAGTTTCAGTTTGAATTTATTAAGTTATGTATCTTAATTAACTTCAAAAAGAAATTAATAAAATTGCTAAAGAATATGATTACTATGTTTTAAAAATAATGAAAATTGAAAAATAATATGTAACATTTATAAAGAATCAACAATATTTTTAATTACTTGCATTTGTTATCGTTTATATATTTTATCATTATTATTAAAATAACATGATAGTATTCTAGTGTATAGTTTACTATTTGAAAATAATAAAATTTTAGTTTCATTCACCTATTCGTCCATTAAATCCGAAATGAAACAGATAAATGTCTGGTATAACTCATTAAAAAAAAAAAGTTTAATATGCTCAATATTCATATAAAATAATCAATCAAAATTCATCTTTATAGATTTGAATTAAAATGGTAGAACAAATAAAACGCAAAATCCACCGATCAACTTTTTATGCCTAAATTTAGGTAATCAATCATTTTTCTTTATAAAAATATGTAATCGATTTCAAAGGGTTCAAGTGTTTACTTTGGAGTCAAAAGTGGAACACTAGTTGATGGAATTTAAGTCGAAAACAAGGCCATAAAACGCTAACAAATGTTGTTACAATACGTCACCGAATATGATTTAAAGTAGGACAAGTACATCTATTTCTTCGCCATTGACGTCATCATATTCATCAAATCACTACCATTTCGCTTATCCATTTTGAGATCCAGAATCAGAAAACCCAGAAAAACAAAAACATGGCAGAACTTCAACAACCAACGTACGACATAATCATCTTCGGTGCATCAGGTTTCACTGGCAAATACGTAGTAAGAGAAGCCCTCAAATTCCTCAACACCCCAAATTCCCCTCTCAAAACCCTAGCTTTAGCTGGCCGTAATTCAACCAAATTAACCCAAACCTTAAGATGGGCATCTTCTTCAACATCTCACCCTTCCATTCCTCTTATCACCGCTGACACGTCAGACCCCAATTCACTCCGTCGCATGGTGAATCAAGGTAAACTGGTTCTCAATTGCGTTGGCCCGTTTCGACTTTACGGTGATCCGGTTGTTGCAGCCTGTGTTGAATCCGGTTGCGATTACTTGGATATTTGTGGTGAACCGGAGTTTATGGAGAGAATGGAAGCGGTTTATCATGAGAAAGCAGTTGAGAAGGGTAGTTTGGTAATTTCTGCTTGCGGGTTTGATTCGGTTCCTGCTGAATTTGGGTTCATGTTTAATTGTAAACAGTGGGTTGATCCGGCGATTCCAAATCGGATTGAGGCTTATTTGAGTCTCGAATCGGATAAGAGGATTGTGGGAAATTTTGGGACGTTTGAGTCTGCGGTTTTGGGTGTGGCTAATGCGGATCAGTTAGCTGCGTTAAGGCGGTCTAGACCTAGAAGAGCTCGACCTCAGGTAACGCGAAATGATTGCTTTCGTTTAGGATTATAGATTCATTGTTTTGTGGTGCTGATTAGCTGAATTGTAGCCAGGATTAAGTGTCTGTAAATGTTAGTATAAATAGTATAAATTGTACGGAATATGCTATTATATGTGACTAACCTTAAAAGTTTCGATTGTGTATAGCAATTTCTCAATTATTCCTGTTGTATGAATCTGGTTTTATTTTCATCTAGCAATAGTAGTAGCCTATATAAGTTGCTACGTTATTAAAAAATGGGTGCCAAGTCACCGGTTTATTAGATTTCCCCAGGTCATCTAATGTGGCTTTATTTGTGTTTATTAGATTCCCGGGCCTGCTCCTGAAAAAGGATCCACTATAGAACACCAGCAAGATCTCGGGGTTTGGGCCGTGAAGCTTCCATCCGCAGATGCCATTGTTGTCCGAAGAACACTTGCAGCACTTGTAGAGAATCCAAGTGGTCTCCAAGGAGTCAATGAGGATCCCAAACAGGCAGAGAAACGAGCTGCCTTTTGGTCGACGATTAAACCTGCTCATTTTGGAGTAAAGATTGCCACTAAGAATCTTTTGGGTGTCATTGGATTCATAGCAATTGGGTTAGCGATCGGGCTGCTGGGCAGGTTTGCTTTAGGGAGGTGGCTTTTGTTAACATTCCCTTCTTTTTTCAGTTTCGGAGGGTTCAGGAAAGAGGGTCCAACCGAGGAGGAAGTGGCTAGTGCCACTTTTAAGATGTGGTTTGTTGGAACTGGATTTAGTGACACTAAACTTGCTTCTCAGCGAAATGCGAAACCTGATACAGAGATCATTACGAGAGTAATGGGACCCGAGATTGGGTATTTGACAACACCGATCATTTTGATTCAGTGTGCTCTGACCCTATTGAAACAACGCCAAGATCTCCCTAAAGGTGGCGTCTTGACTCCTGGGGTCGTTTTTGGCCCAACTGATCTTCAAGATCGACTTCAGGAGAATGGAATTTCGTTTGATTTGGTCTCAGAAAAATGATACCTTTACTTAAATGGTATGCTCTTTTGTCACTGTATCAGTTTTCAGTTCAAGAGATAATGAAGATGTTACAGATAATTAATTTTCATATTAGATCCAAAAATCTTACTTAACTTCGATTGAATCCATCTGCAATGCATATAAACTGTTCAAAAAAATAACTATTGTTTACCATAGACAATGCTTGTTGATTTTTGTAACAACGTAACACATTACAATGAGTGTATCTGAATACACAAAAAAGTAATGTGTGTTGTGATTATTCACCCGTAAAAGTAGTGATTATTCACCCGTAAAAGTATACATACATCTGCCGTTGTTTCTTTCATTCAAGGTGGTCATGTGGCCTAAACGACATGAACATGGCGGCATAATGTTGAAGTCGGCTGCTGCTCCGTACCCGGTGATCCACTGAAGCTCCCCTTATCCTCAAAATGTAATGCCGCCATGCAAGTTGTATATTAACAGCAGCCCATGTTCTCCAGTTTGATGAATAGTACCTTGCCCTTCTCTTCATCCTTTCATTAACAAATGTGTAACGAAAATGAGTTGTGATGTACCTTAAATGCTTTGCATCTAGTGCAAATGCTTCTGTTGGCTTGACACAAGTGAATGTTGCAGTTGCAGCTGGATAACGGTCTATAAATGGAATTCTAAGGCACCATGAGAGAAGCTCGTCCCCAAAGAAGCTCCCTGGTTCCAGTATGCTAGTTCCAACCATCCCGCGACTTAGCCACTGGGTTCTCTTCACCTTTCCTTGAACTACAAACACCATTCTCTGGACCGGGTCTCCTTCTCTAACAATCTGTAAATTTGTACATTTGTTACTTTTTCTAAACTAAATTGCACTTTTTAGTTTTTAGTATAATTGTTTTTATGTGTTGGGTTCGTGTGACGACACCTTCTCCCCCTTTGAGTAGACGAAATACGTTACACGGTCACAAATGTTGTCAAGAATCACATCATCCATGAACTTGAACAATGGTGCCTGAAACCTTTTGAAAATTAGCAACTTTGACCTCAAAACTCAAAAGTGGCCACCGAAATGTTTGCCATTTTATGTGTGACAACTAAAATGGTGATTTTTTTTTTTTTTGTAGATTTGACAATACCTTTTTTATTAGATCCAAGCACAGATAACGCTTGATATCTCGTCTTAGTCCTTCAGGCAGATCGTTGACCATTTCCATATCGTCTTGACCGCCCATAACAAACCATCTCTGGTTCTCAAAATGGCGAACTCTTTTTCTCAATTTAGAAGGCAATTGCCGGCGTTTCATCCACCATTCCATGTCCCTAAATCTCACCTGATTTTTCGTAGTCCTTCCTGTGAGTGCAGACAAGAAAACCTGATATTATTCATTAACAAGATTCAACCATTGTTAGCTAACTTACCAACATCCACCGCTCATCAGTTCTAACATTTTCTAAAAGCACCAAAGAAACACCTGAATGTTCCCAATTAACGAGGTGAAAAGTATTAGTCCGACGATCACCATATAACACGACAATAACACCTCAATGACTTCACTAGTAGGCTCAAGAATGTTGCCCATTGTGCTGCAAGTAATCAAGTAACAACATAAATGGATCAACAATGTGTCAGCAAAGCAGTGACTCAGAAAGAAATAAAAATTCAACAATCTGCTTTTCAGCAACAACAAAATGCGTCGCTAACTTGATTCAATCAGTGTCACATTTTTGTTAGTAACAATTTTTTGCCGTGAAATTTAACAAGTTTTCTTGCCTGAAAGACATCAAACCCCAAAGATTGCTGTACAAGATCTTCGAAACAACAGAATCGCATGAAATTATCGGAAGAGCAAACTTATATATCCCATAAGAAAAAGGTCCATTGTCATCTAAGCACGCCGAGTTTCTAGAGTTGGCCTTACTTGAACACACTAAAAAGAGATTGCTACATTTCTCGCTACCATCACAATGTTTTGTTAAGCATGAAACAACTCGTTGTATTGCTAGCACGTACCAATATCCTCCCGACGCCTAGAAACAAACAAATCAAAACCGTTCAAAAAGTACATTGTTAAATTACATTATACAACGCATTACGCTTCCAATCAACAAAAGAAAGCACATTAACGGATAAACATACGTGTGAAGCCAGGAAGTACGCGACAAAGCTGATCCCTAAACACCACCAAATCGACCCAAAGATGTAACCAGTGACTGATCGTGTACGATACATTAAGCAAAAGCAATGATACACTTTCGGTATGTACTGCAACATGAATAAGAACTGTACTAATATCGTTATCATCGATATCTTTTCTGCTCTAAGTAATCTCAGTGCCACCGTTGTATAAAACATCTGCGAATGTTATAACATAATAGGAGAGTTATTGTAGAATCACTCACTAACGTTAAGAACAAACTTTGTTATTATTAATGTCAACATATATATAATTTTTTGAAAAAAATAATATGAAAATTATAATAATTTTATTTTTTTAATACAAGATTTAAATTAAAAAAAAATTTATATATGGTACACAACTTTTTATTCGAGTAATACATACTAAAAAATGTATAGTGCGTAGTATAGAAATTAGTTGTCACATATTTTTTTAACTCTTTTTTATTTCATATTAAAAAGCTAATATATTCTAATAATTTTGATATAAAACTTTTATAAAAAATATAATTTTAATTTTAAAATTAAAAATAAAACATATATTTTAATAATTAATTAATAATTACTATTATAATAAACATTCCTACTTTAACTTTCTACCATAATCATAAAATTATATTTTTGTGCATCTAATCATAGATAAAAACTAAATCAACTGGACAATGTAATCGTGTTTATGTGATAATCATGTTCAGTTATTTAACCTGTGGGATTGGTAAAACGACAAAAACATCCAACCAAAACCCTTTAAAACATCGAAGGTAATGAAAACCGATGTCACGTGCATTCCACACGAGCTTCCCATTTCCAACTACCAAAGATTCTTTTGACACGTAAGCTAAACGGAACTGAAGCCACACGTGGCACAAATGCACGGCATCAATACAAGTCCGTGCAACACTCACCGCCCTTACAACCCTACCATCAATATACACACACGGCCCACCACCACCACTACCGTCGTCATCCACCGCTAGCGCGAAAAAGAAAAACGGATCTATAGCCAATGCCGCAAATCGCGCTAGTAGAACCACTCGATTCCACCACCGTACTCGGTCGCTACGTGGATCGAGTACACGCGGAATGTGTGCTAGTCCGGTGGATGACGATTTCCGGTTTTGATCGGAAACCTCTCGGGACTTGATCGGGAGTAACGATGAACCGGCTAGAGCCTCCCATGACGGTTGATCGGTCGGATCGCAGCTTGCGGAGTGGAAGTTCGGAACCCCGAATTGACTACAAACGAAACATTGTCGTAATTCTTCGTTTTCTGACGTACTTTTCGATTGCCAGATTCCGCCATTGATCCATCTAATTAACAATTTAATTGAAGACATTATTCGTCAACTACAATGTAATTAACAAAATTTTGAAAATCAGTAAATTGAATTTTACTTAATAATTCCTGAGAAGCTGAAGAAGAAACTGGAAATTAATAAATTACCTGGAGATCATGGCGGAAACGGTGCCGTTTATCGGAATTGTTACAGAAGGCGGAGATAGAATGTGGCCGTGAGGGTGGCTGGCCCCTTGGTTTAGCAAGGGGTTGAGTTTGTATATATATATATATATATAGCTGCTACACGTGGAGTCAAAGAGGTTGATTTTGTCCACGTGTGATATATGATTGTATAAAAGAAGATAAAATAAAATGAATTGAAGTTGTGGACCACCACCGATTTCTATATTTATTTATTATGTTTATGTTTCCCGCTTTGGACGTAATTAACTAAATTTTGATATGATAAGTGGAAATCGAGTAACAACTCCACCAACTCATTAAATTACGTCCTTCCAATTAGCCTTATTAATACCTTGCAATTAACGTTTAGCAACACTCGAATCTAAAAATCATAAATTCTGTACTTATATATTTATATAGTAACATGCATGTATCATTTTATACACACACTGACACTCGTGTTATTTACTACGTTTGTCAACCTAAATATAATTATTTTCCAGTATACAACTCTAAAGTTGCGTTCGATTCACGGAATTAATTGAAATTTGATGGAATTGGAATTGAGATTTCTTTCCTTAGTTTGTTTGGTTGAATAATTTATAAAGTTAATTTCCATCAAATTCTTTCTACCAAAGAATTTGAAATTTCCTTTTCTTAGATGAATTCCAATTCCTTCAAAAAAATTCTCCTAAGTATAACGTACAAATATTAGTCGTAGATAAAATCAGCATGATAATTAATTAATTAATTCTGGAAAAGATTGACATTTGCTAAAACTTTTTAAATAGTCTACCAAACTTAAAAACCAAAAAAAGAGACGTCACTCTCGGTTAAAGGTTATTTATGTAGGCCATATATGTCTAAAGTGTCGATGTATATAATGAACACCCTCATTTGTAGACACGCAGTTTTGAACTAACACATTAATATATGTTCACCGGAAAATACCATAACAAATCATCACAGATTTATCAGCTATCGTCACGCTTAAGTTCGAGTTTTATATGGTTTAAAGGATTATTCACGTGAATCGGAGTGTGACGAGTCTATCATCCACAGTTCACGCTCAAGTGTAACTTTATGCTTGATCATACAATGATATTTTAAAATGAGGACTTCAAACTATTTCAACGTTAGCTTTCACAAGTAGGGTGGATCCCTTTGGGTGCAATGGGGGCTCACGACCCAATGATTTAAGAAATATTTGTTGATTATAGTAGAATTTTTTTGACTTTTTTATCATGTCTTCAGTCCAAATTCAACTATATCCTCAGTCTCATAAAAGGATTAATGTTGGTTAACCTTTTTAATCATATCTAATCTCTTTTATTTATGTATCTATTCTTTTTCTTTTTTGAATATGCATATTGTAAATGCTACATTCTCTTTCTAGTTAATCATTTAAAGATAACATTTATAAAATAGTTTTAGAATTTATAAATTTGTGTTGTTAAAATGTTAGTAATATATATTATTCATTGTTATTATGCTAATATATATATATATAGTTTGTTACTACTTGTATGATTTTTAAATTGATTACTAGCTAGCTATTCTTATTTTTTCCGTTTGTTACAATTTAGACATCAACTGTTTATTGTAATCTTGTAAGTATACATGAATTCTTATTGAATTGGTTGAAGTCGCCTAACTCTTATCTTTTTTTGCTATAATATGTTATATGTTTATTAATATATTTTAATTTGTTATTGTGTTTTCTAGGCTTAGTGTTCTTTTTACTGTATCATTATTGTTATTATTATTGCAATAAGGTGCTTATTCATGATAAATATTTTCTGTGTTGTTGATTGTTGTGTTGTATGCTGTAATATGCCGTTTTTTCAGGTACTAACTTTGCGCTCCCAATCACCAAAGTTTCTGAATCAGCCACTATATCACAAATCCAATTTAGTTAATAACATCGTCATTTGAAGCAGACAGCTTGGGTACTGCCCATAAAGGGGCCCAAATTTTGCTATTGTTTTGAAATTAGAGATATAACATCATAACGATCTAAACTAGTGTATGTTTTATATCATGTGACCCTTGTTAATCTTATTCTAACTATTAATTAAACTAGAATATGTATATATATATATATAATCACGTAATGTTAATAATCTCGATCTCAATCTCAATCTGGTATTAAACACTTCAAACGTACATTTTATGTGCATGTGTGCAACTATCGTTGTATAAAAAGAATAAAATCTAAGAAACCTTGATTAACTCTCTGAAATATCTTGACATCAATTACGGAGTATTAGACAAAAATCTTTAATAAAAATAATAATAATATAATATACTGTATTGTCTTTACCTCCAAACGCCCCATTCATCAACAAGGAAAAAAGGGATTCGGTATCATCATTTGCCGACGTTTCAACGGGCAGCTGAAGAGGACAGATTACTCTCTCGCAATATCTATATCTCCGTTTACCACTGTAAGCCCTGATTTTGCGTTTATTCTGTATCTATATCTGTAATCCCTTTATTATGATGATTACACCAACTTTTTAGGGTTTCATACGATTGATTTGTACGATTGAAATGACGCTTTATCAAAATCTATTTGTTAAAAGATGATATTGATTTTGAATGGCCAGCTAATAGTTTTCAATTCATAGTAATAAAATTAGTATCGATTTGTTTACCAATTAAACAGTTTCACTTATATGATGTTGATTTTGAGAGCTAATTTGTGTGACATTTGAGCTCTTATTCTGTGTGGGGTGATTCAGATGATGGGACTATTTTCTAATTATCTGCACTATCATCAATTTTGGAACCTGATTATATTGCCAATAAGTGATAGGGGCTGAGAAGTACTAACTAATGTATTGCATGTTCTTATCGACTACCTTTTTGGCTGCTAAAAGTACTTGATTGTTTACAATTGATAAATGGAAAATAACAAATTTGTTTCTATGTTTTCTGATGCTGTTGGAACCAGTAATGAAGCATCATGAGGGGGAACACCAATACATATTTACACTTCTTTTGTTTAAAACACGCATAGATTACTTGTGCCCTGTATATCCATTACTTTTAGCTAATCACTCTTTGGAGTTTAAAAAGGTTGTCATCCTTTTGTACTGCATTGGGCTCATATGTAGAGATCATAATCCTTTTTTATGCTTTTTGTAAATCAGTTGAACGCACATTGTGATTCTGAGGCTTTGATGTAATTAGTAATCCACGTGTTATGTATGAAACTGTTACACAAATGGATCACGACAAGCCGTTTTATACTTTTATTTTAACTGTGAAATACTTGTCGGGCACTATCTTTGCATTCTAAGTCGATGTTTGAGACTTGTTGGGTCTCAAAATGGGCTTTAGGGGATATCTTTTTTCGGTACTCCTACTTTGAAACGGGGTTTAACTTCTTTAAACAATGTTTTAAGTTGTTTAAATGTTTTCTGTCATAATTTCATCTTCATGTACATAGTTTGTAGCAATTCTTGATGTTTGTGCTCCTGTGTAGGTACCAACTGATATTCTTTGGAGGAAGTTTATCATCTATATCATATGTGGAAGTTTGCATCCAAATGTCTAGCAGGCACCGGTGGCATAAACTTTAGAAATGGCTTCAGAAAACTAACACATCGTGTTCAGGAATTGTCAGATGATGAAGCTTCTTCCACACTTAGTAAAGACGATGGATTGGAATGCCCAATATGCTGTGAATCCTTCAACATAGTCGAAAACATACCTTATGTGTTATGGTGCGGTCATTCACTGTGTGAAAATTGTGTCTTAGCTCTTCAGTGGGCCGTTGTCAAGATCCCTCCTTTACCAATCCAGCTACCCCTTTTAATATCTTGCCCTTGGTGCAATCTCTTATCTCCTCGTCTCGTATTAAGAGGAAACCTTAAGTTCCCTCGTAAGAACTACTTTCTTCTCTGGATGGTTGAGAGAATCAACAGTGATAAGGTGAAGTCTCACACTGATTCATGTGCTGATTGTCAGCCATCAACGTTGATTTCAAGAAGTCAAGTAAGTCATTCAAATGTCCAAAGGCCTCAACTGTCAGGGAACACCACCGGTCATAATCGTCTTATTGGCATACAAGCTTACCTTCGAAAGGCTCTGTTTTTGTTCGTTGAGTTGACTGCTAAGTTCCCATTGGTCTTGATCTTTCTCCTGATTGTGTTATATGCGATACCTGCTAGTGCTGCAATATTGGCTTTGTACGTCCTGGTCACTGTTCTATTTGCTCTCCCTTCATTTCTCATTCTGTATTTTTCATATCCTAGCTTGGATTGGCTGGTGAGGGAGATCATGGCTTAGGGTTCAGTTGGTTGGCTGCTTCATTCATAAAAGTTGGATGTGTGATTACAAATGATACAAATAGTTGATAGCAGTTGCTTTGTGTATATGTTTGGCTGCTGGTCAAGTAGTTGTTCATGCGTGCTTCTTGTCGGTCATGGATGCTGACATCTTGTATGGGATTGGTATCACAAAGTTATTTTAGGTTATCATGTGAACCATCTCTATGTTACTTGAGAATCGAGTAGTAATCAAAATTCGTGAATGTTTAAATGATAATTACCCTTTTGATCATAGTTTATACAATTGGTGGTATTATAATGGTGGTTGGTGGTTATGACTGATTGTGTGGAGATTGGGGAAATGGTAGTGTTTGATCTGCAGTTTATAAAGCTATAAGGTTGAGTTGTACAGTCGTATAAGGTGTTCTGTAGCAAACTATATGCGTGAACAGGTAGTTTTGTATGAACAGACTTCTATAAAAGCACCTGGAAATTACTTGTTTTTCTATTATTGTGAAGAAAAATGATAGAACGCTACTTAATATATGATCTTATAATAATGAATTTGTGAAAATCAGTAACTTGTATAAAAACAAGTGTATGTATAAATACACCATAGTTTGAATTTATGTATGCGCTTTTGTTTTCGTAGAAATGCGAGTTGTATAAAAAAGTATGTAACTTTTTTTCTAGAACTTAAATTTCATTGTATATTTATATTTTAAAATTATTATTTCTTATTAAATATAATTCATTTTGAAATGGTTCTATTTATTCTTCTTGTGATTGGACGAAAAGTGTATAATTATTGTGGTGAATTTTAATATGTGGTGGCTGAAACAGAAACAACTAGACAAACCTCGCGCCATCTTGAACCATCTTCTTTCTTCTTCATCTATTTTTAAGAAAAATTATTTTATTTATAATTACTAAACTGTTTTTCCTTATGACTTACTAAAACCCTATCTTTCCCATATTCTCACTCCACCCCTATATACTTTTTCCAATTCTGTAATTAATTAACGAAAATTATAACTAAATTAATTTATAGTTCATTTAATTCACACAATTTCCTTTACTCATGGCGACTCCAACGGCGGCAGTAGCAGCGTTCTCCGGCATCCGCATCCACCAAGTTCCGTCATCCAATTCCATCGATAGAACAGCATTTTTTTTTCAACCTTCAGTATCCTTCAATTCATTTTCTAGAAGTAGTACCGTGCAGTCGTTGAAATTGAAGACCAGGATTAGTAATGATGTTTTGTTACGTAGTGGAAAAGGCTGTCGAGCTCTTGTTGTTCGCTGTGATGCTTCTTCTTCTAATGGAAGGGTAATTATAAATAATTTACTTAACTAAACTCTAGATAACTCTTTTTATGATTATGAGTATGTTAATGATTCATCTAAATGCTTATAGTTGATTGGATGTGAAAGATACTAGTGTGGAGGTTAACATAGATAGGTTGTGATTTGGAGAATTTGATTCTTGAAGTTGTGAAATTCGAGTTGGATGAATAGTTTGACTTTGTTAGGTATATAGATATTAAATCAAATAAGAACCTAGACTCTGGTAAGAACAATCAAAATTCAAAGTTTGGATCATATAAGTTAGCAAATTCACAAACTTAACAATTGTATATCTCAATTGAAGTATTTGATAAAACTTTGAAGCATCTAAATCGAAATTCATAAGTTTTATGGTTGTGCATCTGTTAATAAGTTGGTTCCAAAACACTATCAATCGTTTTAATAGAAATGTACAACACAATTGTCAAGTTTGTGAATTTGTTTACTTATATGATTCATATTGTGACATTTATGCTGTTCTTATGGTTTTTACTAGTATCTGAGTAGTTATTGAAACCTTTCCTGTCGATATTTATGGTTGACCATCTCAACTTCTCTAGGATGATTATCCACTAAGCAACTTAGAATATTAGGATTCTGAATATGACTTCATTAATATGAGGTGACAATGGTTACAATAGATCACAATTTTGTATCTTGTATGGTTGTATTTGCTTGCTACCTTATTAGTTTGTATCAGTGAAGTTTCAGTATAACATACAATTGACTATTTTACAAGTCAATACTTGTGTTTCATTTTTTATTTGGTTACTTGTTTCTGTAGCATAACTTATCTCTGGAAAATGTGTTGTCAGATTACTCAACAAGAATTCACGGAGATGGCATGGCAAGCAATAGTGTCTTCACCAGAAGTGGCAAAGGAGAACAAGCATCAGATTGTGGAAACTGAGCATTTGATGAAAGCTTTACTGGAACAGAAAAATGGGCTAGCTCGTCGAATATTCTCCAAGGCTGGTGTGGATAATACCCGCCTTCTAGAAGCCACTGATAAGTTCATTCAGCGCCAACCAAAGGTGGGTATATTATCTGCATAAGATGGACAAATGCTAATATTCTTTTTTTCACATCAGCTCATCCTGCTAATACTGTGCTTGTGATTGCATATATGCGGCAGGTTATTGGTGAGTCAGCTGGATCAATGTTAGGGCGGGATTTGGAAGGCTTGATGCAGAGAGCTAGGGATTACAAGAAAGAATATGGTGACTCGTTTGTATCTGTTGAGCATTTGGTGCTGGCTTTTGTGCAAGATAACCGATTTGGGAAACAATTATTTAAGGATTTTCAAATTTCATTGAAAACTTTAAAGAATGCAGTAGAATCCATCAGAGGACGGCAGACTGTAATAGACCAAGGTATTAATGCTTTTTTATGTATACATTTTATTCATGTTTATGATGATTGATAAGGATCCTGAAAACCCTCGCCCTACCTGCCCCAACCCACAGATACATGGTAGATTGGTGGATCATGTGTTTCTCTCGTAATCACAATGGTAATATAGCTCAAATGATAATCATGTGCTTCTTGTTGTCATACTTTGAACTTCAGATCCTGAGGGGAAATATGAATCACTAGAGAAGTTTGGTAAAGATTTGACTTCTATGGCAAGGGAAGGGAAGCTTGACCCTGTCATTGGAAGAGATGATGAAATTCGTAGATGCATTCAGATTCTCTCCAGGAGAACTAAGAACAACCCTGTGCTCATTGGTGAACCAGGTGTTGGAAAGACTGCAATTTCTGAAGGGTAAGCTACCAAGTTAATGTGTTTTTTTTTCTTGGATCCTACATTATACATGTAAACCACATATGTAAATTTCTCTATTGCTAATTCATACAAGCACCATTTCCCTATTTTGCAGGCTTGCTCAGAGAATAGTACAAGGTGATGTACCTCAAGCTCTAATGAATCGAAAGGTGCATAGTACTACACTCTGGACCATCAATCATCTATCTATTAATAGTTGTGTACATTAACTGGCTTCTATTTACATCATAGTTGATATCCCTTGACATGGGTGCTCTTATTGCTGGAGCAAAATATCGTGGAGATTTTGAAGATCGACTCAAGGCAGTGCTGAAGGAGGTTACAGAATCAGATGGGCAGATTATTCTTTTTATCGATGAGATCCATACTGTTGTCGGGGCAGGTATTTTTAAAGCCTGAATAGTCTTTTGTTTTGTGAAATATTATAGGTCTAATTTCAAGTGCAGGATCATGTATTCTCACAACTTGTGTTTGTAGGGGCTACCAACGGTGCAATGGATGCTGGCAATCTCTTGAAGCCGATGCTTGGTCGTGGAGAGTTGCGATGCATTGGTGCAACAACGTTGGATGAGTATCGTAAATATATTGAGAAGGATCCTGCATTGGAGCGTCGCTTTCAACAAGTTTATGTTGACCAGCCTACAGTAGAAGATACAGTATCGATACTTCGTGGACTTCGTGAAAGATATGAACTGCATCATGGAGTACGCATTTCGGATAGTGCACTTGTTGAAGCTGCAATTCTCTCAGATCGCTACATCAGTGGACGCTTTTTACCAGATAAAGGTATTTCATTTACTATTAAGTCTAAGATCAGCTGATAACAACATACATTTCTTTCTATTATCAATATCTCATAAAGGATGCGTGTATCTGGTGAATTTCAGCCATTGATTTGGTAGATGAAGCGGCTGCTAAACTGAAAATGGAGATCACTTCAAAGCCTACTGCACTTGATGAGATCAACCGTTCAGTACTGAAACTAGAAATGGAGAGGCTATCACTCACCAGTGATACAGATAAAGCTTCAAAGGATAGGTTGAACCGGCTCGAGGCAGAGTTGGCGCTCTTGAAGGAGAGGCAATCCGAGTTAAATGAACAATGGGAGCATGAAAAGAGTGTCATGACAAATATGCAATCAATCAAGGAAGAAGTGAGTACCATTGGTTATTTTTTACTTTTATCAACTTTTCGTTGTATTGAAACTAACTGCTCTCGATGTGCAGATTGACCGGGTCAATCTGGAGATACAGCAGGCTGAACGTGAGTATGATCTCAACCGTGCAGCTGAGCTGAAATACGGGAGTCTGAACTCTTTGCTACGTCAACTTGACACTGCTGAAAAGGCGTTGGTGGACTATATGAGCTCAGGGAAGTCGATGCTTCGGGAAGAAGTTACAGGTGATGACATTGCAGAGATAGTGAGCAAATGGACTGGCATTCCACTTTTAAAGCTCAAACAATCTGAGAAAGAGAAGCTGTTAAATTTGGAGGGAGAACTACATAAACGGGTAGTGGGTCAGGATCCTGCGGTAACAGCTGTGGCCGAGGCAATCCAGCGGTCCAGAGCCGGCCTATCAGATCCTCACCGTCCAATAGCTAGTTTCATGTTCATGGGGCCTACCGGAGTTGGAAAAACTGAGCTAGCAAAAGCACTTGCTTCTTACTTGTTCAATACCGAGGAGGCTCTTGTACGGATTGACATGAGTGAATACATGGAAAAGCATGCTGTTTCTAGATTGATAGGGGCGCCACCTGGATATGTAGGGTATGAGGAAGGAGGGCAGTTGACTGAGACAGTACGCAGGAGGCCGTATGCTGTTATTCTGTTCGATGAAATTGAAAAAGCTCATGCTGATGTTTTCAATGTATTTCTACAAATCTTGGATGATGGCAGGGTGACTGACTCACAGGGCCGTACAGTCAGCTTCACCAACACTGTGATTATCATGACCTCAAATGTTGGTTCGCAGTACATATTAGACACAGAAGACTCGTCTGTGCCAAAAGAACGAGCTTATGAGACGATAAAACAAAGAGTCATGGATGCAGCGAGGTCAATCTTTCGTCCCGAGTTCATGAACCGGGTCGACGAGTATATAGTATTCCAGCCCCTTGACCGCTCACAAATTAATAGGATAGTCCGATTACAGGTAAGTTGCGGTGTTCCACTCCTAGTCCTGTAAGTGTTTTACGTTTACAAATTGTTATTGACAGATTGTCATTTCCTTGTGATCATCAGTTGGAACGTGTACAAAAGAGGATAGCAGACCGGAAGCTAAAGATTAACGTAAGTGAAGCTGCAGTTGAGCTTCTAGGAAGTCTTGGGTACGATCCAAACTATGGTGCAAGACCAGTGAAGCGGGTGATCCAACAATACGTGGAAAACGAGCTTGCAAAGGGTATATTAAGAGGAGATTTCAAGGATGAAGACACCATATCAGTGGACACAGAAGTCACGGCATTTTCAAATGGTCAGCTCCCACAACAAAAGTTAGTCTTCAAGAAAGTAGACTCATTACCCGGTGATGCGTCTGAGGGTCAACAAGTCTTCTCACAAACTTTATAGATTATGAACCCACACATAGAGTATGCAAAAAATCATATTTTGTACCATTAGCAATATAGCATGTACATTTAGTATGCATACTAAATGCTTACGCTGTGGTGAGTCTTTTTGCGACTTTAAGCTATAAATTACATATTACCATCATCATCGTTACAAATATTGATTTGTTGAACAAATCAAAGTTTTAAGCTGAATATTTAACAATCCAGTAATTCATTTGATGCGGAAGCTGCATCATAGCAGGATTGACACATTAGCTTCTTGGTAGGAATTGCAGCATCATTGCTCGTGTTTTATGATCAGCTGTAAGCTCAAGTTCACGCATTTCCTGATACAACTTTGTTGCTGACTCGGTCTTTTCTCTTAGACAAAAACCTTGAACGGCAGCATTGTAAAGATGCGCATTTGGTGGCACTAACTGCACAAAGTGATCCCCGGTTAATACCATATATAAATACGACATGAACGTGCAAGTGATTCTAAGGAATTATTCATAAAAAGATTTAACTTACTTTCAAGATCTCATGTACTTCGTCGTAAAGAGAACCCCAAATGCAAGATCGAATCAATGACAACAGAGTCAAAGTATCCGGAGTTTGCTTTTGATGAACCATGCGTTGGTACACTTGCAACGCAACTTTCGGCTGGTTTCCAACCTCACAAGCTCCAATCACCCGACAATACGATGTAACAGGAATTGATAATCCCGAGTTCTCCATTTCCCATATAATCTGCAACGCTCTTCTCCACGCACCAATCTGCTTGCACGCTGTTAATGCAGTGTTATATAAAGGCAGCCCGAGCGCATCTGGGCTCTCTTGTTGGACCCTTTCAAATAACCTAAGCGCATCGCCGTATTGCTCTGCTCTGCATAAAGCAACGAGCAGCGCATTCCACGTGTACGATGTGGGAACATGCCCTAAAGATTTCATACAGTCGTAGACTTTAAACGCCAGACCAACCTGACCATTGTTCCCAAGAGAATGAATCAGCGCATTAAATATGATAATATTTGGATTCTCTTTTCTTTTCATCATACCACGAAAAACACTCAACGCAAGATCCCATCTCCCATCTTTCGCAAACGCCATTATAACACCTTCCATGGTACGAGTATCTGGCTCGACCTCATGTTGCACCATTTCAAGATAGGCCTCAATAGCCAATCCATACTGACTATTCGCAAGAAATATGGCAACTAACAACCGATAAGTAGTTGAATTCCCAACACAATCATTATCCCTCATTTTTCTCCATACTCTCTCGCTTTTAATCCAATCTTTTTCGTAGCGACACAATGTTAACATCATGTTAAACAAAACTTGATCTACTTTCTTCTTGTGATCGTCGTCCGTTACAAGTTCCTCAAACATTTCAAATGCTGCTTCAAAACCTCTAGCTTTAGCAACCCCTTGTAAGATTAAGTTGTAACTATGTCCACTTGTTCGATCGTTCGATTTCATCGATTCGAATACATGTAAAGCATCATCAAGCTCTTGATTCCTTAACAAACAAGAGAGGAGAGCATTAAATGCGTGTGATTCAGGTCTAAGACCCAAGTAATCCATAGACACGTAAAGCTCAAGTGCGCTTCGAACCTTATCCGCTCTGCTAAGCTTCAAAAGGCGCCACGATAGATTCTTTTCGTCTCTTTCTTCTAAAAACTGCAGCCTATTTCCATAACCAATTGAAGTCTCAATAACATCATGAACAACTTCTTCGCGTTCATCATCCCACGTGGCACGTTCTTTAGAAACTGACCCGTATGCAATCGAAACCTTGGGTACAGACTTGTCAAGTCTAGTACTTCTAGATACTACTTTTGGTTTTGTCCTCCAACTGTTCGATGGAATGTCTGAACCAAAATTCTCCAAAAATCTCGAAACATGTGACCGAGTATGACAACATTGAGAAAACCCAAGAGCTGTTACATGAAATACAACCGAAGTTGTCACAGATGCAGCCATAAATCAAACCCAGATTCCAAGTTTGTAACTTTCACTTATTTACTCACAGAGATTGACAACCCAACCAAGAAAAGAAACAGTATATAGATGCAGATAGATATACATATAACGCAAACGCAACAAATTCAAGAATGTTTCAGAAGTAAGCAGGATTCAGTGAGCAGAATTTGAGAACGGTTTCGACACCATGCTGAAAAGGGTTTTGGTTGACAATTGCATGTTCTTATAAAAATCTTTCCTTTTTTTAATTATCTATCAAGCGTACAACTTGTTTTGCAGAACGTACTACCCAAAAATAGAAACTTTTTTCCAACACATAAGAAGGCGCCCACTTTCCCTAAAACCCTCTTTAAAGATTTATCAAATGGAAGGAAAAGATGATCTTTCACAAATTGGTAAGTTTTATCGGTCTTGTATTCATCTGCGCAATGATCAATTAGGTCAAGTTTGATATAAAAAAAATAAAATAAAATAAATTAACGAATATAGACATAAACCCTAGTATGATTTTACCCTCTTTTGTTCTCTGTAAAATATAGAAAAAGTAGAAGATGGTGAAGATGAAGAAGTAGCAGTAGAGGGGTTGAAAATGGAAGGAATGGAATCAATAGCGTTGTTACCAAACGGGTCAATATCGGGTCATTTGGTTCATCTTCCTCATTCTGTTTGTTATGGCATCCATAGCACTGGTATATCGCAATTACTTTGATGCTATTCAAGGAGAAGTTTACAATGTAAGAAATGCTTCTTTTTGGTTAATAAATTTGTAACCATGAAAACAGAGTTAGCATGTGAAAGGGAATGTCGCAGGGGTGAGGACTATCGGTTGATCAAGTTGACTATTATTGACTTCAATGTAAGTATTCTATGCTTTATGGTTGAGGTTTAGCCTTTAAGAATTGGTTGTAATGAGTTGTTTCATGTTGCAGAGCTAAAAAGAACGAGAGGTAGTGGTTGAACGAAGAGGCCATGATGCTGCACGCTTATGTAACGTTGAGCATGCTCACAGGTAAGCGTTTTCACATTATCTTGCATGATACTTTAGGTTGCAAAGAATCATTAATATTATGGATACGAGATCAGAAAGCTTTTGGTATCGCTCACATGGTCAATTTGTTGACAGATGGGAGAAGGACATTGTTAACTTGGTTGACAAGAAGCACCAGAAGAGTAAGATTGTGATTTCTTCGAGTGTGAAACACTGAAAGCAGATGAAACAGCAGAAGAGCATATTAAGCGGTTCATGCCCAATTCAACTGGCATGGATGCTGTTGGTAAGCTGTAAAAAAAGGTCACTTTTAGTATCTTATTTAACCGTTCCAAATTTTAACATAGGATACAGATTTAGAGAAGTGATCTTTCCCTTTCTGATTCCCAATCAACACTTCAAATGTACAGTTAATATTGACAAGATGAGTATCACAGGCTTGGATTTTAAAGCAGAAGTGGGATGTACAGATCAAAGTTCCTAGACTTGTGATCTAAGGTGCAGTCTTGAGCCGATCCTTGGTCGCATCTATAACCATGTGAGACCCTGCTGTTTATTTTGACCTTGTCATTAATATAGTAGATTTCAAACTTATCTAGGATATGTTCATATGAATTTGTATCGGAGTAGTTTTTCAAGGGACATAATATGTTAACTGAATGCGTCTTTAATATAGTAGATTTCTAACTTATCTAGGATATGTTCATATGAATTTGTATCGGAGTAGTTTTTCAAGGGACATAATATGTTAACTGAATGCGTCTTTAATATAGTAGATTTCTAACTTATCTAGGATATGTTCATATGAATTTGTATCGGAGTAGTTTTTCAAGGGACATAATATGTTAACTGAATGCGTCTGTTATTATGGCTTTTTATTCACATGAAGTGATAACTAATTTTCAGCTCAGTTTAGCCCAATGTCCAATAAATGAGTTTTTTTTTTTATTGTTTCCGGGTTTGGTTATCCTGTAAACTTAGGCCTTAGATTTTATGATTTTGCAGGAATTTTAAACAACATATATCACTATAATCAAGATTATCATCTAAAAGCCGAAACACACACTTTGTTCGTCCTTTTGATTAAGTTTGTTATAAGCACAAGCACATATATACCCTTAAATCATCAAGCTTTGTTCCATTTTCCAAAGCCAACCCTATGAATCCCCCATGTTTCAAAATTGCACGCTCATCTATAGTTCATTGGTCGACTTATTGGGAAAAATGAAGCTCATGATTCATTATGAGGAATATCTTCTTGACGAGAGATGACTGCTTCAAAAGCACCCACCAACGTCCCCAACCCTCGTCTTCCTGTTCTCCACAAGCTTACTCGCCGTTTCTTCTATTACACGATTCAGCAACTCCTGAGCTTCTTTTTCTTGCATTTCTTGATGCTATAAAGTTATGGCTTTAGAGCCATTGCTAGATCATTGTTAACCGTTCTCCCTCTCCTAAATTTGAGCCTCGTTGGACCATTATCCTCAGACTCGAGTTTAACAACCCTTCCTCTTCTGAACTTTACTTTAGACCCTCATCTTTGTCTTCACAGATTACGACTCTATAATTACAGTTCCCTTCTGAAGTTTCCATCTCATAATCATCTTCATAGACTATAACTTCTTCATTATTAGTATATTCACATTCTTCTTCTAGAACCTTCGTCTTTGATACTTGTTAGTCAGAAGAGTGAAAGCTTTCAGGACTTGGAAGTTTGGTTGATTCTATTGTTAAAGTTTTTTTTGACGATCTATTTCAACAGCTGGAGCGAAAAATTCCAAAGCTGCAGTCTCAGCTTCACGCAAGCTCATTTCCTGAACCTTCTTGGAGATCAACTACTTTAGCTTGGTTTTTGTCATCCTGTTTTGATCATCTGGATGAGACATTCTCTTAAACGACGTTGGTTTATGTACCATTCTTGTATTATTTATAGTCTTAATGCGTTTTTCATATTTTTGACCATTTGACCGTGCTGAAGCATTAAGATTAGAAGACGAAATTAGCTTCCGTTTCACATTTGTAGGACACTTTTTAGGTATTTTGTGCTCATTTTGATTTGCTTCTCTGTTTGTTGATGAGCCACGTTCTGAAACCCTGGCTTCAGAATGTAACGAGATTCCCTGATTGATGACTTTAACAGGCTTGGCAGGTGCACAGGGTTTGGAATTTGGAGACGTTTTAGGCTTTGTCTTTGTTATCTTCATTATCTCCACAGGAATTACATTAGTTTTAACTCCTTTCTTCTCGATGACTGACATTTCCCAAATTTTCTGTAGATATTTTCAATTCCAACTATTCATCTTTCATACCGCTTTTACACAACACATGACAAGAACCGATTGGAGGTCTGAGATAACGAGAGAGGACATGACATTGTTGTGGTGTACTTTTTGGTTTTGGCTATAGAACCTCTTGGTGCATCCCAACAGCAACCGTGTATGCTGGTCCTGATATAGATACAGATGTCCTTGTATTTCTATTTTCCGGAGTCCTTTTAATTCGGGTAGTCATTACAAGAAAAAGTCTTAAACCTGACAACAAACAAAACATGTCACCAAGGATTTAACTAAATTCCAAATGATAACAACATGCGTCTCGCCAAATACTCCAGAATAAAAATGAAAACTAGAATAACAATTGATGGAAAAACTTAAAAAGGTGTCAAGGTTGTTGTATGATCAATGATGCCTTTGTGGATCTATGTTTCACATGTCATTTGCAATATAAAATGTGTATAAGAAAATGAAAAAAGATGAAACGCAAATATGAATATGAATTTACATACCTTTTTTCTGTTTACTTGAGGCTCTTTTTTCTATAAAGAAGAAAAAGAAAGAGCGGTGTAACAGAAAAGCGGTTGATTAGAAGGCGTAATGTGCTTTGAATTGGTGAGAAGAGATTGTATAAATTAAAGACCTTTTGGGTTTGTTGGCCAGAGAAGTTGGCGGGAAAACAAAAAAGAATGAATGTAGATTAGTTATGAACCCAACGGTCCTTTAATGGGGACCCAAAACCACTATACTTAAAGTATGCAGTTTCAAAGGTTACGAAATCTACTTTAATATGTTTGATGGACCAAGTTTTCAAAGCAAATGGCAAATATTGAATTGATTATGTGATAATGATGATAAATTTGTCATGAGAAACTACAAATCGATGATAAAAATGTTGTGAAGAACTTGATGTTTATGAATTTTACTCTAATGTATGTTCTAGACATCAATTTGTACTATGATACTTCATAATGGATAGGAGACGTTATACACTTTGTTGAAAATCTGTATTGCAGACTAAGATTGACCAATTTAAGCATTTGGTGGTATATAACATAAGAGCAAGGATTTTTGGTGTTAATCAGTGTACCCAAGTAAAAGGTTACATCTTTTCTAAGTATTTGTTATATTTTATAGACATAAGTTTAAGCTGATATGTCATCACCAATGATAACTTATACTAATGAACACTGGTTTGCCATGTGGTCACATTATTCTTTTTAGTGTCTGTAGCTAGTTAAGAGTTATCACAGGCTGTTAAACAAAGATCTTTCATACACTAATACTGTTATAAACATCTTCATATTCTATTTCTTATCATACAAATGCCATCGTATGAAGTTTCAATCAGACAACAGCTCTTTCCAACTTTATATTATTTCAAGTGATCCCAACTAAGACACTATTCTCATCTATGTGCAACTGCAGGATGCTACTTTCTTGCATAGAACAAGAAACCCACAATGCAGGGCAAAAGGAGTTTGTGTATATTATATATATAGATAATAACTACACTATTTATACCAGCATCTTTCTTTATAATTCTTTCTTTCTTTTTATCTACATTTTATCATCGTTTTCGACCTGAAACAGTCTTCTTTACTGCTCCGACCGAGACTAGAAATTGATCAAGTGATGATAAAGTTTTCATGTCATCTGGAGGGAAGTAACTTGCTGCCTTTCCCATAATGGATGCGAAGAGAAGTTGAAGTGAAGGGCGAGTAACATAACGCTCGCCTAAAAGATCGTCAAGAAATCCAAAGGCTGCTATAAAATCAGACCTGTTGGCATTTACTGGAGCAGCAAAGTGTGCGGGTATGATTCTTTTGAATTTCCAGTCTCTTGCAATGCTGTCAATCCAATCCCTCACCTGAAAAAAGTCAGCAGTTTGACTTCAGAAGTCAAACATCAATAGATTTTATATATGTAATAATGGTTTAAAGAGCATGCCTTTTCAGGAACTTTGCTGAAGACCAGCGTTTTAACAATGGGCGAAACAATCAATTTCTGTGACATCTGAGAGAAACTAGCTTTTGGCTCCAAAAGATTTGATGGACCAAGAAACAAGATTTGAAGAACCATTCTCTCCCATCCTGCAACAAAAGAACCCAACTGATCAGATGGATAAAACAATTATAATTGCAAGTAAAAGCTACGAGCTTTATTTGCTTTAAATAATAACAGACCTTTTTGTCTATTTTCAATGTTATCAACGACTGGTTCTTGAGAGACTTCCTTCCCTTTGCTAAGAAGTTTTACAGCCAACCCGTTTTTGGCAGATGCCAACAATGACTCATTGCTTATACACTCAGGAGGCTGTTTCGGTACAAATACTACAGCATCGGTCACAAGTAGTGTCTTTGAACGCTTATGATAAAATGCAACCTCGACATATGGTCCAATTCCTGAATTAACAAGAATAACTTATTTAAATCTTGAAAGTGGAATAATGCTAAGATTAAAAGATTTGATATTATGGTGTGTAAAATCTCTATTACCAACTTCAGGAGAGCTAAGAACTTTTTGTTCGATTTCTGCACTCCATGGAGTCAAAAGGTCTTCATGTTCTAATGTTTTGGCACGAAAAATCCCGAAAAATTCAAGTGGTAAGTTTAAAGGCCAACTCCATTGTCTTGGTGCCACCCATATTTGAGCTTGTGGGAACTTTCTGGAAAAGGGACCAACAAATATTTTATGCTCATAAGCAAATGTAGGCAGGACAATGTACTCCACTGGAGCTCCTAACTCTTTCACAAGCTGAAAAATTGCAAAAAATAAATGAGAAGGTTACAAATGAACACAAACATTTATCACGGAAAATCAAGATTAAAATATCTTCAAATGTCACAGAAAATTGACAAACAAATAAAAGATAAGACCTGAATGCATTCTTCAGTTGGGGCAATTGGTGCATGGACCCATAATCCACCTGATTTTAGTTTAATGACAGTCATCCTAATGTTTGTTGAGACACTGCTGAATCCTAATGCTTGTTCTTGCTCAAAAAGCCATATGCAGTCTTTTACAGCCTGAAATCATGATAAAACAAAAAATCAATTTCCATAATAAATAAAAAAGTACACCCCAGATCCATATTACATGAATTTGAAAGGAAGATGGAAACTTTACTGCAGACAACAACTAAAGAACTAAAGAATTTACCTCAGTCCTGGTAGTCCGCCTATTGAAAAAAGGGCCAAGAGGAAAAGGGAAACCAGTAATGTTGAAATAAAATGTGCCGCCGCCGCCGCCGGCGGTGGTGGTTGTGGTAGTTTTGGTAGAAGCAGAAACCACCAAATTGGGAAAAACTCTAGCTTTAGTACTACTACTAACTGGTTTGAAATTTATAGATAAATGGACTAATGGACACCCATTAAGGAACTTTGAATTGGGTTGTTTAAAAAGGTCTGAGCTTTGAAGGGTAATGGTCGATTTAGGTGAAAGAACAGAAATGGCTGCCGCCATTTTTGTTAATATTTCTTGAAATTGAGTAACTAAAAACTGAAACTTGAAGAATCCAGAAGAAAGAAAAAGGAAAAAAAGTTTGAAAGGTGAGATTAAGCTTTTGACACGTGGAGGATCATACGGTGGATTTTCCCACCTGGATTTTTGTGTCTTATTTTTTCATTTTTTTGTGTCAATAAATAAATCAATGGTCGGAGGTCTGGTGAAAGTAGTTCTTTTCCCCTCGATAGAGAAGTGGTATGGGTCAACTATTGTTTATTTGTGCTGGTTGGAAATAGTAGTTGCAACTTGCAACCATGATTATTAAGGATTGACTTTCATGAAAGAATCTTTAAGATAGATTTGTAGTGATTTATACGATTTTTAATGAATATAAGACGATACAATTTGTTTTGTTGATGTATTTCATGAAAGAAAAGGTACTTAGTTTAGTGAGAAAAATTAAAAAGTAGGATCATTTGACTTGATTCTCCTTCGCAGTTATAATTTTTGAGGCGAGTACATCATCAAATTTTAACCATGCATCACATTACTAAAGGTATAACACCTTACTTCATAATAGATGGTGTATGACCGAAACTCGACGGTGCAGACGTCACCATCCTAATTTGAGCTCTCATGATAGAAAGAAGACGTATAAAGGTTGTAAAAAAATATCTTTTTCTCAACCGAATTCTATTACAAATAAGCCACTTAAATGTGCATGTTTTATAAATAATTGTGATGTGATGTGATTTAATCTTTAATTTGGATGTGCAAGATTTAACCTATTTGACAAAAAAGTTTAGTCTCAAATGAAAACGAGTCACAAACACATATGCAATACTAAGAAGATAGAAGTATCATCAATTACTGTGACAACTAAAGGTTTCGTCAAACAACATATATTGAACGGTAACTTTTTCCCCCCATATAAATATACTTGTATTAATAACAAATTTGGAGGTTTTTGGAGGCCGCCTGCAATTGCACACCTGAGTACAGCAATGCTGAAACTACACCAACAAATTTATCTGCAACAGACTGAAAAAGAAAATGTCTACATTAATAGATGATTTCAAGTAAGATAAGTTAATTTCTTTTTGTGTCAAAAGCAACGAAGGAATCAAAGATAACCAACCTGCAAACTGCATGAGCTGGGGCTGCTTCTCATAATATAACACACACGCATTTGTTTTGTTTCAGTTCATTTGTCACTTTCTTTTCTGGTAAATGACCAAAATAAGAAGGTTGCGTAATGTTAGAACAAGAATATAATCAAACTCGCATATATAGTTCTTCATATAGTCTCTATGTCTCATGAAATATCAAGAATCTATTTCTGAAAAGTAGTCACCATGGTTAACAAAAAATTGATGATATCAATTTAAGTCGATCATGTACCAAATGTTTAGAGCACTACACATAACATTGCAAATTTCATCACACAGCTCCAACTTTGAGAAGAAATGCATAAATTTTCAAATATAAACTATAAAAGGTCTTCTGAAACTTAGGGAGGTGAATTTATACTAATACCATGGTTTTTATTTCATACACCAACATTTCACATTGTTTATCACTTAGTACAACTTCTTGATCACAGTTTCAGTGTATGAATCTAAAAACAAAGGTATAAATATCAACTCCCATAAACTTACACCCTAATTGCAATGTATATGATTGGACATGCACCTAGTAGTTGAGCATTTATTAAATAATTTTGATTTTGATACAACTAAAAATCTACTAAATTTATTGTAGCACAAAATTGATAGATATTTCCAAAATAAAATAAAAATGTTTGTGCATAATCATTGGTTATGCAATAGTTATAAGAAATTTAGTGATACCTTTTTCTTGGGGAAGTTGACTAACAACAACATGCATTGTTGTAATTCCACCGGGGACATCACATAATGCACTCCTGCATTCTCCTACTGTTTTATTGTTCTCCAATATTTTTCCAGCACTAATTATCTTTATATCTTTTACTGTCCTTGGAGCATTAGCGTTATCTGTTACACCAAGAAAGTAAAAAAGCTAAAAATTCAATAACAAATATCTTATAATCAATACAATATCTTAGCATATACAGTATACTTCAAGAAAATACTCCATAAACATGTAGTTTTACAATGATCGTCATAATATGGTTCATCTAAAAATCATTGGGCTTTGCACCTAGGTATTAAGTTTGCAATTCTTAAACAGAATATCTACTCGCTACAACAACTAATCTCAAGAAATTAGTAATGTGAGAATGTTTTTGATGAATATGAATATATAATAGCAAATTGGCAATGTCTACACTTTGAGATGACAAATCATATAAATACTGGCTTGATAAGAACAAAAGGAAGAACAATAACGGTTCTTTCTTGTTCAGCCAAAGTCGAGGCCTTTTCAATCCCAAAAGGTAACTCACAGAAAAAACTTTCGACAATACATATATTCTCAAAATGACATAAAAAATGGCTTAATTACTTTCACATAAGAGAAAATATTCAAAAGACAAATAACTGACCTTTAGGCCATTGAGATAATATGCTTTCTTTCAAGGTTGCAACACTTGCAGCTGCTGGAAAGCTTTTCGGACCGATATCTGATCCATCAATCAAACGAAATTTAATCTCAAGTGAATCTTGAACTCCGGACATCTTCCACCTTCTCTAAGACACAAAAATCCCAGTATCCAAACACCCAAAATCTTCAACTTTATGGGTGATTACTATTTACCCAGAAAAAAATAATCTTTACAAACTAATCTAGTGACCCCGAGAAGCTATAGAAAGATGGTCCTGATTAAAATCAAGACCATCAAAGATGATACAAATTGTGTACTCTGAAAACCTCAAATCTTTGAAATTGAATAGTCTCTTAGCTGATTTCCAATCACCTAGCAATTAAATAAGCACAACCAAACTGAGAATAATAATTTCAAGCATGAATCAATCAAATCTATTGACTGCAAATTGAATACCAGACTCAAGATTCCTCTAGCTTCAAAGAAACCTAATACCCACAAATTAATTTATTGAATATAAATTTTAATTAAAAATGATAACACAAACACTAAAGAGTAAAAACCTTTCAACTAGATCACAGAAATTGATCCAAATTAAAGTCAACAAACACCAAAGATTAAAACCTTTTCTCAAATCTTCAAGTCGGTATCTTTAGAGATCAAGTAAAATCAATATTAAAACTGTATTTAACATGTATGATGATTAGAAGATTGAGAAAAGAAAAAAACCCTTACTTTTTCAGGAAATGATCTGGGGTTGTCTCTCAAACCCTTGAAATTTGATAAAGAATAAAGACTGCAGGAATCTTAATAACTCAGCAATTAAAACAATAAAAATCTTTGGTGGGATGCTTGATGCTTAATTAAACAATTGAAGTCGATACAAAGAAAGAAAGAAGAGGAAAATGAAAATGGGGGTGTTTGGGAATTGGGATTATCAAAAGTCTTGGAAATGTGTGGCCAAATCAAATGTGCCGAACTTTTTCCTTCATCTTTTTTTTACTTCGAATACTCCGAATTATATGTGGTTTTATCAACGTATTACGAAATGTGATTTTATAGTTTTTTACACCATTTGTTTTCATGTACATGTAATTCATAAATAAGGAGTGCCAAGTGGTTTAACTAAAGATATTTTGGTTTGTGTAACAAGCACTAAAAATTGTATACAAAATCACATCTAATGTTCATTCTCATAATTTCCAATGGATATGTATATGTATATGTAGTAATAATATATAAAGCTTTTCCAATAAGTATGTATATGTGAAGAGAAGTTCTTTATAAATGTATAGAAAAATTAAGAATTAAAACATCAATTTGGGTTTTTTAATTTTTTTTTTAAATATAGTACACCTTAACTTTAATCGTATGGATCCATTGTGTTTTAACTCAATTTATTCATCGAAAACGGTATGTTCAGCTGACAGTACGTAACTGATACGCCATTAAAACTAAAGAAATGAACTAAACGTGTATATATGATAATCGTAAGTGGTAAATGTAAAAGAAAATACTTATATTGATCAACGACATTAATAGTATGTCATATACGAAATCAATCAAATCTTGTCATCCATTCATTAATAGTATGTCCGTTATGGTAATAACTAACCCACCCTCGTTTTTATATGTACGTATGTACATGCATATGCTGCTACTCGACAAAGTTTGCAATATTTTATTCTCAAATAAGGTGAATTATAGGATGAGTTGAATATTTTGAAGGCATAACTTATGAAATTCGATGGAAAAAAATTGTTTGACAATGTTTTCTTCCGTTAGTGAAAAAGTTAGAAACCAGTTTAAATATTTGCACTTTGTTTTGGTAAAAGGAAGATTCGTGTAGTAGTTGGGACTTCAACAGAGTAACATATGTGAGAAAACTTCAAAAAAAGAATATAACTGTTTTATTTGGCATTAACTCAGTTCGACATGTTTATAGGAAGTATACTAGGGAAGTTTTGGAAGTATAATATGTTTAACAAGTGAAATAAATTATAATAATTGCCATAGGATGTTTCGCGAACTGGATTTACTTCGGACTTTAATCAGGTTATCGACTTATGGATGCAGAATTACAAAAATTAGGTTAACGTAGCCTGGATAGCTTCGAAGTTTGAATGTAAGCTTTATCCAGGACATGAAAACGAGTCACAAACATATACACAGTACTAGAAGTAAGAATCTTAAAATATTATCAACTGTTGACATCTGATAGTTTCGTCGAACAACATATATTATCTTTTTTTCCCAATTGAATATAACTAGTACTAATAATAAATTTGAAGGCACCAAAACTTTGGACGCCTTTTACCCATTCATACCACTTACACTCCCTCAAGGACGACAATTCTTCATCCCGCGCATAATTCCTATTGGCTAACATATACGCACCCCTTGTGGGGAAAAGTTGGAAATTATCCAAATAAAGAAAGTGTTGTATTACATACCAAAAGAATAATTCTTCTTACACTTGTGCCTGTGATGCAATGATCAGCAGATGAGCCATTCAAAGAGTTCATCGTCGTTCTGGCCGATAACGTGCTTCTATATTGAATGAAATGTATTGACAAAGATACTTTTGGTCTCAAATAACTTGTGCTTCTCATATCATTGTCCAATCCTTTTGTTCATGCAGTTGTATATGAGCAATCATTACTCCAAGATGTGACAATTCTTGACAAAATCGTTGGAGTAGTTCACGTATTTTGACCAAAAAGGACGAAGATGCTCAAAACCAATCTGTAACCATGGTTTTGACTGCCCATTGTAATGTATTACAGCAGCCTTTTTTACACTCTCGATGCTTGTATTCTTCTGGTACCCCAACCCCAGCATGTGCCATGAAGGTTCGATAGGTTGAACATGGCCCCTAAATGCAATCAACGCCGGTGGTAGAGTTCCAAGCTTCCATAATGTCAAATTTGATCTCAGGTTCTGCAACAATTGGACCCATCATCCACATAAGTATTGATACCATATAGAAACACAAATATGTATGTATATAATATGCTGATTTTGTGTTACCTCTTTCAGCCATGCATGATACGTTTCTCTTATGTTGGTCTTTCTCCACACACGTAAGTCAAAGACATTCATCCCATAGGCCCATGCGCACTCCTTTGGGTCTAAACTTTTAGCCACCAGTGGGTGAGAAAAGTTAAAGTAGTTTCTGAACCGTTTAGACATAACCCATGAATCTTCACCTTTACATGTTTCAACTGCTCCATTAACCTTTCCATTGAGGTCAATCTCCCAAAGTGGAGACAAATCACGTTGAATAACAACGTCATCATCTAAGAAAACCACCTTCTCAAGGTTTGGGAAAAGCTGTGTAAAATAAAGCATAAAACATCAGCAATTCACCATGTGATATGACTAAAAGGGACATGTGCAAGCAATTTACTTGTAGCTAGGTTACCTCTGGGAGATATATGCGGAGATGATTGAGTAGCGAGATGTATTTAGGGCTTCTAGCCTGCAATTTAGAGGCAAATGATCTTGGAGTAGTATCACCAAGATTAGCCCCTGATATATGATTTCCATGGTAGTAATTTCGGATTCCGAGATGATTTTCCACAGCTTCAAGAACTGGAACATTCTCTCGGGTCAACCAGTCAAACTGATGAACACCTTTGACTTCAATAATGGCAGGGGAGATGGGATTTAAGGCAAACCATGAGTGCATGCCTGCATAAGTTTTTTTATCAGTTATCACATGAAAGACGATCTTCTCAGGAGTCAGAGATGACTGGACTGCAGAAGTGACCACAACCGAAGCCGCCAAGATATTGTCAGTTGACAGGATAAAATGGTAATATGAGTTGTCGGAAAGAACTGGGAGTAATTCCGGTGATGGCAGCTGCCGCCTGGCATGAGCATTAGATGAGTACTCATCGGTTAATCTCAAAGACAAACAATGGATGCCTTTTGGAATCGAACTAGCTGCAAAGTGTTTGTTCATTAGTTCTTGGAGTTTAGATTCTCTAATCTCCCTCTCAGATCTCTCCATCTGTCATTTTCATTGACACAGAGCTTAGCTCCTTAAAATGTAGATGCATAATATAAATAAGTAAAAAAAACAAATAGTGAAATTTTCTAATAAATGGTATATAATACCCAAAAAGATTCAGAAGATGCCATACTAATATTTTAGATGGGCATCCATATAAATATCAAGTCGTCTGGTTCCCTAACAAGAACTTCACTTGTGATTACAATTGATAATTCATTTAATACTACCTGAACCAGCCAAAAATTTTAATTGACTGTTACCTAACTAGTAAATAAACTTAGACATCTAGAACAGAAATAGGAATATTATAAGGAATCCAATCAGGTTAAAACACATGTAGAGCACAAACATGTTGAGGTAACATACCATTCCTTTCAATATAGTAGCAAAATCCTTTGCACTGTATGTGTTGCTTTTCATTTCAGAAACAAGATGTGTAAAGTTATCAGGGATCTTTAGGTCAACTGGAACTTCTTCGGTGCTCACTTGATTAAGGATACTGTAGAAGTCTTTAACAAACCTCTGCTCCACCAAAGAACAGCATTTAAGTTTCTTGAAATAAACGTAAAAGCTAAAAACTGAAAGAACCAATGCATTAGTATATTTACCCCTGAATCATCACCCCTTCCAAGAAGCTTCGGACCCAAACGCCTGCCTAGACAGTCTGAATCATGTAAAAATTATTAAACTATCAGCCACAAAGAATTAAAACTTGTATAAACAGATAACAATAATAAAAGGTGCACCACTATAACCAAACTAAGCAACCTAGAAAAGAAACTACGAAGATCCAGACAGAAATCAGATTGCTTGCTAAACTAAGTAATGTGTATCTAAAACCAACTTGGCAATCACTACAAATTACTATTAATGACATAAGTTACAAGATTCCATAAATTCAATAAGCAAGATCAGGAAACAAATCAGATTGCTTCCTAAACTTGAAAAGAATCCAAATTTCAATAATGGCAAAGGATCAGATCAAGATCTAGAACCAGTAGTTGATGAAACCAAAAACCAACAACATCAGCAGCAATATGACATTGGCAAGATCCAACAATGCAATCCAAATCTCACAACTAGATAAGCAGCAATAATAAAGAATTACACAACACAAATAGAAGTAGATCAGGAAACAAATAGTTACCAAATGATGAACACTTATTGACACCTTCAAGAGTAACAAGAGCGGTGAGTATGAAGACAAATGGCAACAAGAAAGCAAGAATGAGAATTGTATGAAAAAGTGTACGGTATGAAATATGACGAGCTGCGATTTTGATCTTCATTAAATCAATAAATCCATTGCTGCTCGATATCGTTACACTTCTCATGCTAGGTGAGAAGTGTAGCTGCATAATGATCCCCTAATTAATTTCCACTTATTATTATTATTATTATTATACATATATATCTGCCCTAAAATCAATACCACCACCACCACCACCGACGACAAATTCCGTCAAATTAAATCTCGATATTGCAAACAAAAACCTCACAGGTCTTAATCTCATCATAAACAGATCCACACTAATTCAATTTCAATCAGCAATCATCAATGCCTTGAATTGATTTGATTTGATTTGATTTCAATAAAATGAATTTGTGAAATTAGGGTTTTGAACTCAAACAAAAAATTTATGTATCTGAAAAACAAATGTGTATGAATGTAAAATTCAAACGAGAAAGAAATCAGGGATTTTGATTTTATTAAATCAAAGATAGATGTAGAGAGAGAAAGGGAGGGAGATTAATTTTTTATTTTCTTATTTTTTAATAGTGTTGAATTTATGATTTATTTTGAGTTGCGAAAAAATGGTGCTAAATTCCTAAAACGGTCCGATCTATTTTTTGGCAATAATAATAAATAAAAATAAATAAATTGAATTACAGTGATGATTCTTTTTAGTCAAAAACGCGTTCAGCATCAGGCCGGAGATTTTAAATACGAAAAAGAAAATGAATATATATTATTCTACTAAATTATTTTCCATAAATAGTAAATGATAATGCATACAAAAAATGCTAACGCTATTTATAGCCAATAATGTCCTTTTTTTATTAAAAAAAAAAAAAAACAAAAGCATTTGACATAAAACATGTGAACCAGACATATGTAAAATGATTTTGATGATTATGTTTGACTTCTAATCACATTGCTTTAAGATCTTCATAAAGGGACTGAAATTACCTAAAGTTGATGATTGTTTTGAGTAAAATATAAGTTGTATTATGTCGACATGAGAATTTTAAAAAGTTTGATATTACAAATAGTGCACAAACATACATATTACTGTTTGGTTATTTTGGGCCTTTACAAATTGTTATCTTAAGCTCTAGAAAAATACTGCAAAATTAGTATTACCAAAGCTAAAATCATGGAAATTAGTCACAAATATAAAAAGTAATGTGATACCAAAAACACTTTAAGGATAGTGAACTTTTAAAATTGAAAATTTTGTTTTATTACATGAAAGTTGAGTGGGGTAGTTGAAATGAAATGTTAAGAATAATATGAGGAGATTTTCTTACATAATGTAGAGTTGGTAGGCATTAATAATTTGCAGGAATGTGCTAGGCTACTAATGGTTAAACTTTGCATCGGTCTTTAAGCCCAAGAGTCTTAGGTTTTGAGTTTGTCATGATTCTTTATCATTTGGGTTTTGGGGCAAAAGGAGTGAGTTATAAAGGAAGTGAGGGTAGAAATAATCGACATTTTTTGATGGTCATACTATGTTTTGATGTATGTGTCAAAAGTCCAGCTGAATATGTTTCAAAAGCTTAAAGTCCGATTCTTTAGGTTGGGGATGCAATGAAGTTATGCAGGGGTGTGACATTCTTTAAAAATTTCTGGAGTTATAAGGAGTCAAAGTTGGCAGGTGTCAATATATAATCATGTTTCTGGTTTGAAAAGATTGTTGTGCTAAGCTTTCATTTTGGAAGTGAGATAGCAACTCTCTAAGTTAAAATTACCTGTAAACAAGTGTAGAAGTAATTGTTATAAGGAAGAGGCGGCAAGAATTGATGATGCTTGAGGGTGTGCTAGGCTGCATGTTTGTTATTGGCCACACTTTTTGGTTAATCAGTCATTGGGTCACATAAAACACATTCTATGTGTTGTCCAATATCCTAGGTTCGTTGTCAGTCTAAGGGATGCCATCTTTGGTTCCAGTTATATGGTTTCCGATATAGTTTGTTTGGAATGCAAAGCCTGAGCAAGATGGTAAAAGGATATAGTTTGTTTTTTAATAGACATTACAACTACGACTCTGTGAGTCTACGAAGTCGTTATTTATTTATATAAGATATAAAATAAATAAATAAATAAATTTCTTCTAGGTAATCCCACATAGGGCCAATTCAGATTCAGAGATTTACATTTTAGAATACTCAATTGTCGGTGTTGATGAATATAGATATAAAAAGGTTCTTTTCCTATAAATATTTTATTAAAAAAATGTTTTACACGCTTGACTATTTAATTAAATTTATATTTATTGGATGACCAAATGAAATAAACAACTTTTGTATTCAATTCACTACACTTAATTTATTTAACTTGAAATTGAATGGAAGATACGATGATGATTCTACTTCTATTTCGATATAAATAATGTAAATTAACAAATTTCGCTTGAGGTTGTGATTTGTACAACATTAAAATATTTATCATACACCGATAATCATTCATTACATCATTATAATGTTAAAAAAAAATTATAGTTAATTTTTAATAATATACAAATTATCATCTTCTTAATCGGATCTACATTGACTCTTAGATAAAGGTTAATTGTGATTAATAACGAAGAATTATGTGCACATATATTTTAACCTTTTATCGAAGGTTGTATTTTTATTAAATAGGTTGAGAGAATCAAAATGGGTCCACCATCCTTCGAATCAAATATCTACTCCATCGTGCACGACTGTACGAATTAAGAGTAAACCTATAGATACAAAAACGTATGCGCATCAAATTATGTGAATAGAATAGATTTAATTTCAAAGTTTCGTTATGTTTTCAGTTTTACATATATTTTATGCAATTATTAGTTTAAAATTTATTAAAAAAAATATTTTGTTGTAATATCACTTTATTTCAGTCTTAATATTAATTGTTGAAAAAACGTAAACTATATATATATAATGAATTTATTTTGAAATTTTTAAATATTTATGTTAATTAGATGTACTGTGACTCATAAATATTTTCACAAAGTACAATAATCTGATTATACATATTTAAAATATAATATCATATGAACATTTATGTAAATTTTAGCGATAAATTTTTCTATTAACCCAAAAAAAATAAAACGTGACTTCGTTAAGGTTATTAATTATAATATTTCAAAATGAGGCTGAATAGATAATGATAAAGTAGGTATGCAATTAAGGGGTATTGTCCTCTAATTAATCAAAACTTATAAAATTATGATATTTAAACTTGTTAATCTAAAAAGTGACATTTATGTGTTAACCCAAAATTGAATCAAGGGGCTGCAAACTTATCGCCGCTAATGATGTCATTTCATGATCTAAAAAGAAGACGTGTATTAACACGGTGAATATATGGGGGGATAAAGAAGACACGTGAGCACACAACTCATATCTAAAAAAAGCAAGGTGCACATGGTTTGGGTATTTTGATTCCAATCTTTTAAGCTTTAATATTAATATAAAGCTTTTAGAACCTTACTACTTGATAGTTGATACCCAAAAACTCAATTTAAACACATGTCAATGCTCAATACTTCAATAGTCCACTTCAAAGGTTCCACTTTTTGTTAAACGCTATTTATTACTATATACTTTTCTTGTTATTCTTGTTTCTTTAGTACAAGGAATGTATCTTGTCCCTATGTAAGCAAGTGTTCTAGTTAAGGTTTTGGTAAATATGTAGCATCAAAAGGCCAAACAAGATATTCTATAAAAATGGGTTTCATAACTCCGTTTGGAGTATTCTATATCATTATCATTATTAGTTATTAGTTATATTATTAAATAAAACCATTCTAAGCGTCACTTAAAAAATTTACACATCATTTATAATTACTAAATTTAAAAATAAATTATTATTCATCATTCATATATTATATGTTTTCTTTACTTTCTAATCCTATAAATGTGTCTCAATTTTCCACTAATTAAATCTTGCACCCTATTAGTTAAGTGGAATGGATGGATTTGTTACAATATTATCACTTTTAGTCAATCTTTTTTCTCGGGCCGTGCTAAGTCTACCTGGTAAACTAATATACAACTCCAACACAATTACAAACAATAGAGTAAGAGTCAATATCACCAGCTGCAAGACAATGTCACATCCCCACTTCTCACTCATAGTCTCATGCATGCTTCCCTGATGATAGTTGACAAAGATTTTTAATTATAACAACAAGGCCTCGAATGTTTTATATCATTTATTTACTATCATAGCAAGCTAGAAGAAAAGCACACAAAAATGGTAACTATTTATCATCTCTCTAGGGTAAAAAGGAAAGAATAAGAATACGCATGCTTAAACTACAGCAGCTTGCTGTGATTTTTTTAACATGGACGCATGCTTTTGACCTGCAATATGGAATCTGTAAACTGTATCACTATTGCAAACAACATTGCAGATTTGACAAGTTTTCACAAGATCTGCAGCTGCCCCACCTTCCAATACCTTTCGTTTCTTCTTGGCCAAGTCTTGCGGAGTCTCTGCCTTCTTTTTCTTCCCCGATTTACCCTTCTTTGGGTTTTCCACGGGTCCTATGATCGTGTTGCTTGGCACAGATGAATTAACGTTTACAGTGGCGGAAGTAGTGGCCACGGGTCCGACGATTGTGTTGCTTGGCACAGCTAAATTAATGTTTGTAGTGGCGGAAGTTGCCGCAATGGAAGTAGTAGCAACGGAAGCAGCTTTGGTTAATTTTGCGAGATTTTTCAGGTGTTTCTTACCTAACTTATGTGTGAGAAGAACTTCCGTGGAGTTGCACGCAAGTTTACAAACTTCACACCATGCAGATTGAGCAATTTTTATTTTCTTTGGGATCTTTTTCCATGCCACGCGAGGTTGGACAGTTGGATTTAGATCGGTCCAATTGATGTGGGGAATTGCAAGTGTTAGCTGCTGTGAAGCATCTTGAGGAACCGTTGCAGCCTGCAAATGTTGTGAGATTAATGCAAGACCAAATGGCATTACTAGGAGGCCTCTAGAACTACTATCCTTAGGTAAAAAGTATTGCAAACCTAAAATCCATCACAATTTTCCATTATGCCTAAAGGAGCAACAGGTAGTGTACATAGAAATCAAAGGCTACCTTATTAACTTCACTCGTCCAGGCACCAAACAGATAAGCATCTTAAGATTTATCATAGACATAAAAAGATTTACATCTTAGAGTATTGTTTCTGCTTCGGATAGGGATTAGTAAACTATCTGATATCAGATTCTTGAGATCATATAAATAGGCAACTTGAATACGGATTGTATCATACATACAGCCATACAGGTATCTGCATTGTAATTCATAAGCTATAAGAATACTGAATCTCAATTCTGCACAGCAGTTACTGTGTTCTTTAACCATTAAATTGGTAGTTTTGTTGCAACCAACGAGTTGTACTTTGCTAGAATGCAATATAATATTAAGAGCTAAAAAGACATCAAACTAAGCAGCTTTTCGGAACCTCCAGTTATATCGTCCGTGAAACTAAAACTAAAATATGGAAGGCATCGAATGTCATACTTTGGTATTCTATCTGTAACTATCTGTATTGCAACGAAAGCTACAAGTATCATAGGAAGCTAATTCGCTATATCGCAGTACTAACATTGATCATATATCACTAACCGATCAATAAGCTAAAAATTGTCATCAATATTAAAAGGGAAATAAAAAATTATCATAATAATCTAAAATAATAAAATATCAAAATTTGAGTAATTACATATGCATGTGACTTACAGTTGTATATACAGTGTTTAGATAATCATAATGCAGAACAGGCTCCTTCGCTGCCCAATCATACACCACCGAGTCCGTAGCGTAAGTAGACGGTGGTGCGGCACTAATTGCGGCAGAATAATTCAGGGCAGCGGCACGGTGATCACTGTAAACACCGCCGGCGTGGTTGACCGGATACAAAAAAGAAGAATAATAAGAGTCAACGCCGGGTGGATTAGGATCGATTTGAGCTGTGGGATAGTATGATTCGTAATGAATTGGGGGATAATTAGGGATAGAGTTAGGGTTTTGTGGAGAGTAGAATTGGGAGGTTGGTTGGGGAGGACGATAAGAGTAGAGATTAGATAAGGTAGCGTTTGGTGGTTGCATGTTTAAAAATAATTAATTTTGGAACTTGGAACGGTGGTGGTGGTTGTAGGAGGTGATTTGACGACGGAAATATGCCGACGACGAAGACGATTTTGTGAAATTTGGGGTTTTTCTTTTTCTACAATCAGTCGCTAAAATTGTCCTTTTAGTAATACAATAACTACATTTGTAATCCTTCTAATAAAAATAAAATAAAAATAAACTATAAATAAAAGTCTTCTAAAAAAAGTTGATAAAATAAAAAAGTAAAAACTTAAATTGGATCAAAGAAAAGAAACTGTAACCTTAAAAAATTACGGTCGTAAAGAATTTCTTGGAACGGTTAATTCACACGTTTATTTACAAAAAGCTATTGAAAACAACTGTTGATATTAGAACATTTTTAATCTATGATAGGTAAATCAATCTAATCTTCGTAAGTATACATATAAAGTAGCTGATAAAACGTTGTTAAAAAACTTTTTCAAATAAATCAAGTTAATTCTTACTTTAATTACCTCATTTTTTATAAATCAACTTAACTAGACGTTCGGGGTTAAAAGTTAAATCTCCATTGTGATGTCATATATAGCAAAGTTGAATTTGATCTTCTTTCAAGAGAAAATTTAACAATAAATAGCACAAAAGCACACATTATCAAATTTAGATTTAATATTACATATTGTAACAATTTCTTGTTAAAAATGTATTTATCATCTTTGCAAAGAGGGAGGGCAGTTTCATCAATTGGCTGGACAAACACCAAACAAAATAAATCATCCATTTTCAAATGACTATAATAATATTTCTATGTTTGAAATGAAGATGTTAAGGTGAACATATGGTACGTCTATATTTGATATGATTTTAAACGGAGTTTGTAGGGAACAGTTGAAAATGTTGACTATTATCAACAAGCTGAGAGAAGTACAACTGAGATGGTTTGAACATGTGAGAAGGAGACCACAAACAATACTAGTGAGGAGAGTAGAAGTTATCAAAGTTGATGGCCAGAGGAGGAGGGATAGACCAAAACTTAGGTAGAAAAATGACTGAAACTCGATTTGAAGGAGTTGCAGTTGTTCGAAGACATGACCTCTGACAGGAACACGTGGAGGCTTAAGATTAGGATAAAAGAGCATGGTGAGTAGGCGGTTTAGGATCTTCTAGAGTACCTAGACATACCGAAACGGTATATATTATATATCTATTTACTATTCTACGTTGATATATACTATATTTATACATATTTTATATACTATATGTATTTTTATAAATGTGTATAATATATACATATATCTAGTTAGATTTATGTGCTCTCTAATATTTACTTATACTGTATACTGTATATATATTACATTTATATCTACTACATCCATATATTCTTATATATTTTCGTATATCGATTATATATGCCTTTTTACAGTTATTCACTCTATATTTTATAGTTATATCGAATTCATTATACATATATATATTAGTATTATTTTGATATCTATACTGTATTAATATTTTAAGCCTATATCATATACTATATCGTATATCTACATATTATAGTTGCATCTTAACCACATTATAATAGTTTTTTATACTTATATTATATTATACTTATAGCTTATATTATAGCCACACTTATATACATATATATTTACATTCTATATATTTATACTCTCGCACTTACCCACATGTATTTATCTTTTTACGTAATACTCATCCTGTACGACTATATACACGTTCATGTATGTCGGAGATTTTCTTAGAAGCAGTCTCTCTACCCTCGAGTAGAGATATGATTGTCTACATTTCACCTCTCTCTTACCCCAACAATGACACCCAACAATGACAGAGTTGGGGTTTTTTGCCGTCGTTGTTGTCGTCTTTGTTGTTGTATATTTCTTAAATAAAACAAAAGGAAACAAAATGATGTCAGGAAATTACACAGGCAATGATAACCAGCAAAATTCCTCAGGATCTGTTCTGGTACATCTTTTTTCTTTTCAATTGCATTTGATCACATTGATTGATACATCATTGGAACCTTAATAAAATTTATAATATTCATTCACGTTTCAGCCTGTACCAGATCCCCCAGGACAAGTCTCTCTCAAATTTAATGGTAACATGCGCAAAATGTATAACATATTACATTGCTGCTGTTTCATTTATATGATCATAAAATAAAATATATCGTTTTTCATTGCAGAATCGACATTACAAACATATCCACCTTCTGCACCTCAAGGGAAGATCACCGCGGGTTCTGGACCACCTCGTGATGCTGATGGTACTTATTTCAAATATATGTATAAGTCTAGTGTTTTAATCCATGTTTTTGATAATATAATTGAACCACCTTAATCTTTCAAAACTGAAAATGAAAAGAAACAAGGGAAGTTTGTTTTTCAAACTCTATAAAGATTCTTAGTTAGTTTAGTCTCAAGATGACGATTAATCTTTGTGTGCAGTTACATTCTCAAGCCCAAGATCTGGAGAACAACAACCAACTGCTGGTTGGCTTAAAGCCTTCATGGTCGCCGCCTATCAGCCCTACTTCGACGTTGACACATCTGATATTTTGGATAGGATCAAAAATTTTCTCTCTTTCCCTCCAACGGGAGCTTCAGCGAAAAGACTGCTAACAGCCCCGACTTGTACTTGTCTTCGACTCCTTGTAATCTGTGTCCGTAAGATCAACCATAACTGAAAACAAGCATAAAAATTAACATGTTCTTGCAGGTACGGACCTTTCTGGATATGCACCACATTGATCTTTGTATCCCCATCGATTGGTACATCTGTCACTTATCTTGCTGACAGGCTACACAATAAGAATTGGGACTATGATATACATTTGTTGACCTTGTCTGCTAGCCATTTGTTGACCTTGGGACTATGATATAATTCTGAAGTACTTATCTGCACCTTTGGGCCTTGCTCAAATACTCTGCCTCTATGGATACTCCTTGTTTGTCTTTATTCCAGCAGTGGTAAGTTCTGAGATTTCAAATCTGTAATGTTACAATTTTTTGTTCAAAGTGTTTTATACTCAAAATATGATTTTTGTGCCTTTTCGGAAACATACTTTGCAATGATTACTGATTAGTTTTAATTTTGTGGCTCATATACAATTGCTTGGGTTCAAATCCAGTGTTTATCTATCATTCCGGTGGAAATGTTCAGGTGGATGGTTGTGGGTGTTGCTGGATTCATGTCAGCAATGTTTGTGGCATCCAATCTTCGAAGCCACATAGTTACAGAAGGTGAATGGTGGTTTTGGATTGTTGCTGCAATTACCCTGTTACAGTTGGCTCTCTCTATTGTACTTGAGATATATTTGTTTAGTCTGAGTGTATAGTTTTCTTCTGAATAAACACAAATGGGTGTCGGTAGTGTAGGTCACGGTGGGAGGGGAGTTTCTGCCTCATGAAAACTAGTTAGGCTTTGAGTATGATACACGAACGAGAGAATGTATTATTGCATAAGATTCAATTATGCCAACATAAATTCAATGTATTGATGGTTTCAAGATACTCTTTTCTCACTAGCATTTTTAAGCTTTTAACAGTTGGGATTGTTTACGTGGGGTTTCTTCAAGATAACTTAATTACCATCGCTCATGGTGCATTGATGTCCCAGTGACCGCATCCTAAGGTGTGTATCCTATTTTAATTTTTATAAAGAAAGACTATTTTTATTGTTGTTCACAGACAAATTGTCCATTTTCTAGTCCTGCATAACTTAATATGGTTGGGTATCCAAGTGAACAAACTAATCATCATTCTGCCTTATCAAAACTACAAAAAATTTCATTGCAAAATTCCCCATTGAACTTGTAGCATTTATATGCTGCGACAGAGTTGCTTGTTCAGTTGTTCTATTAATTAGTTAAGAGGCCTAATAAAATGTTTTACCTTATAAGCAATATTATGTTCACAATTAAGTATTACAATTTGCAAGATAAGAAAGTAAATTGGAAATTAGAGTATCTACTCATCAGCAACTATCATCTATACAACTGCATTGCAAAACAATGCAGCCCACGGCACAAGTCGAAGGTCTTTGCGACGGTAAGATCTGCACAACTTCATCGCAAGAGAGTAAAACTTGCTGAATTGATATTTCTTTAGGGTATCTAGTATGGACAAAAAGTGAAAATGCATGGAAAAGCTTTGATCATACTCGCAGTGGGAAAAATAACTTGAACAGTTGAACCTAAGGCGTTGCAATATGGAAATAATGAACTTGGGCTAAATCATGAGAAACACCATACTGCTAATCCCATTCATAAAATCACTACATCTCTTGGAAAGTCTAAAGCAAATTTGAGTTGTACTCTACCATAACAAGTACAACACCATGATGAATCAACAAGAATACATACATGCTCAAATCACATATTCCTTGAACTATTTTAACAACTGTTTAATCAAAAGGGGTCATATTAAGGTTCAGTAAAGTTGAAAAATGTAACAATGTCAACGGATCCAGTGTAGGAGGAACATAAAGCTAAGTAAACATATATAGTAACCCACATAATTGTTTTTTCACTACAGGGAACAATATAAGAATAAAAGAACGTAACAACCAAAAATAGTGAAGAATTGAACTGACTAGTGCTCTGAGGTTCCACCACAAGCCACTTGATCAAAACAAACGGTTCCTTTAGACTAAAGCAGGCATGTCCTTGAGCCAGGCATCCAATGGCTTACCAATCGAGTAAACAATAAAACCAATCTTTCTCAGTTTCTCGCTGTCAACAACATTCCTACCATCAAAAACAAAAGCGGGTTTCTGCATGTTGTCATATATTTTCTGGAAATCTAGATTTTTGAACTCATCCCACTCAGTCAGGATACACACACCATGGGCATCCTTGGTGGCTGCATAAGCATCCCAAACGACACCAACTTGCTTCACGGTGGTGGGGCTCATTGGCTGGAGGTGAAGAGGATGGTCCCAGTCAAACTTCTTCATGGAAAGATCTCTTTGGATCTGATCCTCTGTGACTTGTGGATCATAGATACTCAACAAAGCCTTGTCCCCAAGCAAACCCTTGCAAACATCGATGGCAGGGGTTTCACGGGTGTCACCTGTATCCTTCTTGAAGGCAAATCCAAGAATGGCAATCTTCTTGTTTGACACCGTGTTAAACATAGAGGCTACAACACGGTTTACAAAACGGGTCTTTTGGTAATCATTGATCTTGATGACTTGTTTCCAGTATTCAGCCACTTCAGGGAGCCCATTGCACTCGCAAATGTAAACCAAGTTCAAAATATCCTTCTGGAAGCACGAACCTCCGAATCCAACACTGGCGTTCAAAAACTTTGGACCAATTCTAGTATCCTTTCCAACTGCATAAGCAACCTGGCTAACATTTGCACCTGTTGCCTCACAGAGAGCTGACATGGCATTAACAGAAGAGATTCTTTGCGCCAAGAAGGCATTGGCAGCAAGTTTTGACAGCTCGGCAGACCATAAATTGGTTGTGATAATATTTTCTTCAGGGACCCAGTGAGCATACACATCCTTCAATGCCTTAATAGCTGCCTGGCCTCCTGGGGTTTCCCTGCCACCTATGAGGACTCTGTCAGGTTTGAAAAGATCTTCGATCGCAGTTCCCTCAGCAAGAAATTCCGGGTTCGAAAGAATCTGGAAGTTAATTCCCTTGCTGTTATGTGTCAGTATTTTTTCAATCGCCTCAGCTGTTTTCACAGGGACAGTAGATTTCTCAACTACAATTTTGTCTGATTTTGAAACATCAGCAATCATACGAGCAGCACTTTCCCAGTATGTAAGATCAGCAGCTTTACCAGCACCAAGACCACGTGTCTTTGTCGGGGTGTTAACCGAAACAAATACTATATCAGCTTCACACACATGCCTCTCCACATCAGTGCTGAAAAACAGGTTCTTGCCACGACACTGCTTCACAACATCATCAAGACCTGGTTCGTAAATAGGAAGCTGGTCACTATTCCAAGCTGTGATACGAGGTACGGAAATATCAACTACAGCCACTTCGATATCAGGGCACTTGAGTGCTATGACAGCCATGGTAGGTCCCCCAACATACCCAGCTCCAATGCAGCAGATCTTCACCATCTTCTCGTGTTCCTGCACCACAATTCCAAAAATATCAATCAACATTTAAAAAGAGTTCCATGAATCATGCATGCATGATGAATCTAGCTCAAATATTACATTGTGCTAGTGAAGTTAATGAAAAGTAACTTTCAACTTGAATTAAATATCACATGACCCATACTGACATTGGCTTTACTTGTTTTCTGCAAAAGCATGTAGTTGTTTATCCATCACAGAAAAAATCACATAAATTCTAGGGGTAAGTACACATAATTGTGTCCAACTTATTGCATATTACAGTACTATTTTATATAGTGTACTTCCAAATGGTCTTACATGAGTGATAAACTTTCAAATCAAGCTGTTGTATGTATTGGGCCTATAACTTGTTAACCGAAATGTAGCGCAAGATTTGGATGACATAGCGCATTACATGGGTGCCACGCTAGTGATATATACAAAATTTTAAAAGTTTCTGGCTACTTGATGAAAAGATCACAAGATACACACAATAGCAAGAACTAATATGTTATTACATACATAAAACGTAATAAATTGGATACATTTCCATGCATTAAACCTTAACTTCTAGCATAATGGAGCTTTATAAACGAGCAGATCGTACACACAACGATCAAACAGACAAATTTGTTTGATTTTAAGTAAACATTTAGATCTGCTTCAAATGTAAGCAACTATAAAAAAATAAAACATAAATGCTAATTTCATATAGTTTATAATCATTGGTTCACATCAATTGAACAATCCAAACAACACAGATCTCATGGTAAAGTTACCGATTCATAATTAACAACCTAAATATTCAGCTCACTAAAACTAAAGACCTAAAAATGTTCGATCAAAACTTAATTAAACAAAATGTCAATGGATCTGATTATGAAAAATAGCAATTGGAGACTTGGAGTAAATAACAATATAATTTTCATAAAGATATGAAAAATAGGATAAATTTGAAACATTTAATTACGAATCGGAAATGTTACCTGATAAATCAGCGATCGGAGAGCGTGAAAATGAAAGAGATCTGTTACTGTTATGTGTAATAGGAAACAGAGAAAGCGGGGGCATGTTTATATAATCATTTAAAAAGTACAGAATCTAACCTTTAAATTTTAATAAATGACACTTGAGTTCCTTTTTGTTTCTAAATTCTTCTTTTTTCTAATGATTGACGTGGACAGCTCAACGCGTCCACCAACATGCATTTGGCAGATGAAGGAGAGGGAGTGGTCAAGTTATAAAAATACTTTCTATATTTAGCATTTTGTACCTATCAAGTTTTATTATTTGTCCTTTAGACCCCAAAAGCAAAAAACCTCTGCAAGAGTTGGTTCGTGTTGTTAGTTACTATATTAGTTATGAAAATAGTTTGTTAAGTTACATTTGTTTTATGATGAAAAAGGTGTAAAAGTTTATAGTCTATTTAAGTTAAATGAACAACGAGAATGGAATTTCAAGATTTCGCAATATAACGTAGCTTTCAACATATTTAGTTATGTAGTGTTTGAAACTTACCGTACATGTATAAGAAAGTTATTATTATAATAATAATTTTTAGTATATGTTATGATCGTAGTAATAAGCATGTAGATTTATTAGTCTATTAAAGAATTTTAAGGTTATGGATTCAAGTCATGTCATAATTCATAAATATCAATCTAAATTTTTGTGTATCAGTATGTTTAGTATTATTTGACCGTCATGAAGAAAGTTGCGCATATATACCTAATTAAAATTTTAAAAAGCAATGTGATCATATATGTACGAATGTCAAATCTATATAAATTATAATTATAATTATTATTATTAGAAACACCGGACTCACATAAACGATCACGTTCATTCTTCGCTCTAGGACTTTTGCATGGAAGCTAGCTTGAATTTTGAGGATGCAACGAGTAATTTTATTGAATTCCAAAAGAGTCAAATCTACATTTAGTTTACTCTAATTTTATTTTTAAATTGCAACATGATTTTAGATCTATTAAGTTCATACATTCCATTTCCAATGAATAATAATAATAGGATAGCATGTGCGTGAGACATGGGCAGCTTCAATGGTAACTTTGTCGAAGGCCATTTCATCTTCCACTTCTCTTCACGTTCATCCAAATAATTAATTAATTAATAATCAACATCCTTAATCATTCATGCTTCTTAAACTCACATGGTTGTTTCCTCGTCAATTCTGTCGGTTTAACTAATTCCCAATTGTCCAAGCCATTTAATTATTATAAAATGTTTCGAGTCTAATATACTAAAAATGCAATAAAAAATAAATTGATGTACTAAACTAAGAAGTTACTATAAGTTGAAGGACTAACTTTTAAATTTATTGTATTGAAAATTAACACGTTTGACCTAGAATAATATCTACACTCAACGCGTTTTGACGGTAACGTTTTACCATTGTCAACCATAACCAGTTTGTTGGCAGCAAATTCCTTGTCGGTGTTAACGGTACTAATTTAGTGTAATTGAGGAATATAGTTGTTAGATTTGGTAATAGGTTAGGAGGTATAGATCGTACTTCTGTTTAGTTAATAACGTCCCTCATTCAATATAATTGCGGAACAAGGATAATACCTATGATCAGTTTTGACCCTGGCAGTCTTGATCATGGGCAGTTTTGACAAATGGACGTTTTAAACCATGACAGTTTTGACCTTCGGCAATTTTGACTCATGACAGTTCTAACATATGGGCAATTTCAACCCATTGTTGGGCAGTTTTGACCAATTGTTGGTCATTATAGTTTCAATGATCCATAAACTCGAGGGTTAAGAAATCGTACTTGAATGATGAATGGCATTATTGGACAATTAATTTCAGTAACTCTTTTTCATTTAGGTGTTCTATATAATGGAACTAAAATCACATGAGAAGGAGATAGACAACACGAAACACTCTCTAGCAACCATGTTATTGCATTGTTGCCTCAATCAAGAATATCACTATCTGTATAATCACAAAACAAAGTTCGTGTAACCTAAGCATATAGGGTCGGATTGTTGTTTTTGAAAAGTGATAACACGATTCAAAGAGATATCCAGTCATTGAAATATTTACCATTTAGATAGTCCCTCCCAACAATCGTAAACAACAATCGATGTGATTTCAATGGCGGCTACTTTAAAGCATATGACTGCTAATTTCTCCAAACTTGATAAGTTTGAAGGAGTGAATTTCCGTAGATGGGAGAAGAAGATGCACTTCTTCCTCTCAAGAATGACAGTGATATATGTTTTAAGTATACTAATTCCTAAAGACGGTAGTGATAAAGCTACTGTGGAAAAGATTTAGAGAAGGAGTAAGTGGGAGAACCATAACTATATTGCTCGAGGTTTAATCCTCAATGGTATAGCTGACTCCCTTTTTAATATTTATCAATATCATGAATCTCCTAAAGAACTATGAGATTCTTTGGAATCAAAGTATATGGTTGAAGATGCTTCAAGTAAAAAGTTTAATGTAAGTAATTTTAATAATTACAAGATGGTCGAATCTAGAAGGGTCATGGAACAATACAATGAACTTCTTCGTATACTTAGGTAATTCACACAACACCAGTTAAACATAGATGAATCCATTTCGATTTCTTGTGTCATTGACAAACTCCGTCCTTCTAGGAAACATTTCAAGCATACTTTGAAACATAAGGAGGAGTTAACTCTGGTTGAGTTGGACAGTCATTTGCATATCGAGGAATCGCTTAGGGCGCAGGAAATTGACAAGCGAAAGGGATAAAATGATGTTGAAACCTTTTCGGTTAATATGTTGGAACATCAAAAATCCATCGACAACATTGACAAAAAGAGCAAACACAAATATCATGAAAACAAATAGTCTAATCCCAATAAACAACTTAAATGGACTTATTGAAAGTGCGTAAATCTAGGTGGGTCACAATGTTGGCTTTTAAAAATAAAATTAACATGAGAAACTACAATTGTTATGCCTCATTAGTCATATTTAGTCTTTAGAAATTTAATCTATATCTAGTAATGGAACTAATATGCTAGAATTTGAGTTTACATAATAACTAATATGCCTTGGTTGTTTAATGGGTAGACAATTAGACATAGTAATGATGTCAGATTGTTAGGACACACCCAGTTGGCATATCAAAAATATATATATATATATCTTTCATTTGATTTGGTTTTAAATTAAAATAATGATTCATAAATGCATATGGACACATGACTTGTATAATGTCAAAATTACTTTAGAGTGTTTGAAACTTGTGTGTACATTATCTTCAGATATTCAAATAAGTTGAAAAGTTCAATTTTTTCAAAACACTATGATTCTCAAATATTTGAATTGTGTAATATACCAAGATGGAAATTCAATCTTCAATACATTTCATTTATGCATAAGTTTGCTTTGTTTGAAAATTCAATCTTCAAGGAATTACACTAAATTGGGGATGATTGTTAGTAATTTAGTGTAATTGAGGGATATGGTTGTTAGACTTGGTAATGGGTTAGAAGGTACGGAGTGTACACCCATTAAGTTAATAACGTCCCTAGTCCAAAACAATTGCGGAACAAGGATTAATACTTATAAGTAGTTTTAACCCATGACAGTTTTGACCATGTGTAGTTTTGACCTATGGAAGTTTTGACTAATGGGTTGCAGCTAGGGGTGTAAATGAGGCGAAGCTACTCGCGAGCTACTCGAGCTCAACTCGTTAAAATTTCGATTCGAGCTGAGCTTAAACGAGCTCGAGCTCGAGCCCGAGCTTAAACATTGTTTAAGGCTCGTTTAATAAACGAGCTCTATATATAGAGCTCGAACAAGCTCGCGAGCCTAAACGAGCTTTTCATATATATACATTAATTATTTTTTATATAATAATATAGTATAAAATTATATAACAATAATTATTATATACATAATGCTTAATATAATAATAGTAAATCTATTTATATATAGTTAAAAATTATACAAAAAGTAAATAAATGTTATACATTAATAAAATAAATATTAATTTGGAATAAACGAGTCGAGCCCAAGCTTGTATAATACCACACGAGCCAAGCTCGAGCTTTATATGCTAGGCTCGAAACGAGCCGAGCTCGAGCTCAGTGAATTTTAAACTAGTTGAGCTCGAGCTCGGCTCGACTCGACTCGTTTACACCCCTAGTTGCAGCTCTTGGTGTGTATGTAACTGGTGAAACTTTATGGTCATTATAGTGTTAATGATCTATAAACTCAATAGTCAAGAAACCGCAATTGAATAATGAAGGACATTACTGGACAATCAATTCCAATAACTCCCTTTAATATGGGTGTTCTATATAATGGAATTACAATTACATGAGAATGAGATAGACAAGACGAAACACTCTCAAGCAATTAGATTCTTATATTGTTACCTCAATCAAGAATATCACTTTTTGTATTATTTCAAAATAAAATTCATGTAACCCATACTTAAAGAATCGAACTGATATTTTCAAAAAAGTGATAATACAACTAAAAAAAATCAAATCATTAGAATCTTTACTCTTTGTACGGTCATACTCTAACAGCTAACATGGATCATAAATCGCTAACATGGATCATAACTATTTATGATTTATCACAACCACCGGCTTCAAATACCAAATGGGTTCGTGGCTAATTCCCGAGCTTTTGTAGGAGTTAAGGGGGTTAAGTGAAACAAATGAAACTCTCAAGTGACTCCATATACAAAATTTGGAAAATATTAGTTGAAGGTGCACCTTTAAATTAATTAATTTATTATCTTGTTTTGAACACTACGTCACTATATACATCTGGTTATGAAAACTACTGAAATAACAATGCATGCCAGTATCCTTAATAATTATTTTGTAGTATTGCATGTCGAAATTAGAAAACCTGGATATTCAACACGTAATAATCATGCGAATGTATTCATTCTTAAAAGAATAATTAAATTAATAATAACCATTCACTTATATTAGAATGGTAGTGAATAAAGGATAACTTGAAAACAAAGATTGAAAGGGCCTAGGGGGCTCCAATAGCATCATAGTTGAGGTTTGAGTAAAATCTAAGCATCAATTCTCCCTACCAACTATTTCATATAGATAACAAACAAACAAAAAAGATTATTGTTTTGATACTGTAATTGAATGAGTAATGTTATGATGTGATGTAGACTAAAATTAAGATAACGTAAATCGAATATGTTGATTCACACGAATATCAGGAACGATTCCTCCAACTATTGTTGATTCAAAAGAATGCCAATAATTAGGTAAAATTCGCCTCAAAAATGAGAGAAAAATGAAATTTCATTCAATCAAAAAAACTAACTGCTTGATAATGTTCATGAAACCCTAAAAAGGAACCAGAAATTCGAATGGGCCTAAACAGATAAACGGGCCGGACTCTAGCCCAAAAACAAAGTCCAAAAAAGTATGAAAAAAACATAAAATTGCCCATAAATCATAAAAGACAGCGAATTTGGGCCCGAAAGTTGGGCTAACCGCCTATGGCCATTAGTCACGACGTTGGGCTCGGCCCAGCCTTCGATTCGCCTGGTCATGGGCCTCAAACGGACACTCCTAGCCCAAGTTATGGCCTTTTTCGTGAGCCCCCTTTTGATACGCGATCTTGGGCCTCAAGAAACACAAGGGCCCGATCCTCCACACTTGGGCCCGCATCATTCCCCCCTAGATAGACAGAATTCGACTTCGAATTTGCAGCTGGCTCATCATCCGAAGAATCTTCATGAAAGGGCAGCAAGTGCTTCACATTAAATACATCAGAACAGCGAACATGACTTGGCAGCTTCAAACGATAAGCATTAGAATTGATCTTCTCCACAATCTCCACTGGACCAATCTTCTTAGCTGATAGTTTGTTGTATTCACCAACCGAGAAACGATCCTTAGTTAAAACAGCCCAAACAAAGTCACCCACTTCAAAATCCACATGCCTCCGCTTTTGATCCGCATCTTGCTTGTACTTGGAGTTGGCTTGAATCAAATTGTCACGAACAGCTTTATGAACTTCATGCAACCCCTCAACAAAATCCTGCACTTTCTTGGGAACAGAACCAGAAACAGAAACAGGAAGAGACATTAAATCGAGAGGCCCACGTGGTTGGGCAGAATAAACCACCTGAAATGGACTAAACCCAGTGCTGCGATTGACAGCATGATTATGAGCAAACTCTGCTTGACAAAGCTTTTGATCCCATGCTTTCACATGATCACCCACCAAACACCTCAACAGATTACCAAGGGATCGATTAACAACTTCAGTTTGCCCATCAGTTTGGGGATGATAAGCACTACTAAAGTTAAGCTGGGTATTTACCATCCTACACAAACTTCGCCAAAAATGACTCAAAAACCGAGTATCCCGATCAGAAACAATAGAAGAAGGCAAACCATGCAAACGATATACATCTCGGAAGAAAAGTTGGGCCACATTAACTGCATCTGTTGTCTTCTTACAAGGGATAAAGTGCACCATCTTAGAAAAGCGATCAACAACAACAAAAATTGAATCATTACCTCTTTGAGTACGAGGTAACCCCAACACGAAATCCATGCTTATATCCACCCAAGGCTGCATAGGAACAGGCAATGGCATATAAAGTCCGGCATTAGTAGCTGTTCCCTTAGAAACCTGGCAAATACGACACCGCTTGACATACCGATCTACTTCTTTCCTCATAGTGGGCCAGAAATAAGAATTCTGCACCAACTGTAAAGTGCGATCACGACCGACATGCCCTTCACCATGTAACTCCTTAATAATTTGCAAGCGAAGGCTGGAATCAGGAATACATAATTGATTCCCTTTGAAAAGAAAACCATCATGTAACAGAAAGTCTGATTTCTGCCCAGATTGCACCCCCTGCAGAATAACAGAAAAATATGGGTCAATCGTTAACTGGTCACGAATGACATCTAACCCCGGCACATCAACCCGCATAGACACAAGCAGATTACTCCTCCTGCTTAAGGCATAAGCAACTCGATTCGAAACACCCGTTTTGTGCTTGACCACAAAAGTAAACTTTTCAAGAAATGCCAGCCAACGCCCATGCTTATGTGATACCTTATCTTGAGTCCGAATATGCCTTAGAGAATCATGGTCGGTAAACAAAACAAATTCCTTATGAAACAAATAGTGGCGCCAATGCTTTACAGCTTGGACCACCGCATAAAATTCCAGATCATAAGTACTGTACCTCAACTTCGGCCCGGTCAACTTCTCACTAAAATAGGCAACAGGTCGCCCACTTTGACTGAGAACCCCACCAATCCCAACCTTTGATGCATCAGTATGAAGTTCAAAAACTTGGGAAAAGTTAGGCAATACCAGAATTGGTGCAGTAGTGAGCTTTTCTTTTATCACCTGAAAAGCTGATTGTGCCTCCCCTGTCCATGAAAATACCTTCCCCTTCATGCAATCTGTCACTGGAGCCATGATAGTACTAAAGTGTGGGATGAACCTCCTATAAAAAGAAGCAAGCCCATGAAAACTACGAACTTCAGTAATAGTAGTGGGAGTTGGCCACTCCTGAACAGCTGCTACCTTGGATTCATCTACCTGTATTCCCTCACCAGAAACAACATACCCCAAAAACAGAACTTTGGGGGTCATGAATACACACTTCTTCGTAGCTGCATAGAAATTATCCCTGCGAAGTAAGGCTAAAACCTGCCTTACATGGTCAATATGCTCACTGAAAGAAGCACTATGGATAAGAATGTCATCAAAATAAACAACCACAAATCTTCCAATAAAAGGCCTAAGCAACTGGTTCATCACATGCATAAAGGTGCTAGGAGCGTTTGATAACCCAAAAGGCATTACTAACCACTCATACAATCCTTCACGAGTTTTGAAGGCAGTTTTCCATTCATCACCAGGTCTAAGACGAATCTGGTAATAACCACTCTTCAAATCTAACTTGGTAAAAATAGTAGCACCACTAATCTGGTCAAGCAAATCATCAAGTCGAGGAATAGGAAACCTGTACCTCACAGTTATCTTATTGATGGCGCGACTGTCAACACACATACGCCATGTGCCATCCTTCTTTGGAGTCAATAGAGCAGGAACAGCACAAGGGCTCATGCTTTCCCGAACGTGGCCCTTAGAAATCAGCTCCTCAACCTGCCGACGCAGTTCCTCGTGCTCTCCCGGACTCATCCTGTAATGTGGCCTGTTTGGCAATTGAGAACCAGGCTCTAAGTCAATGTGATGTTGGATGTCACGCAAAGGTGGCAATCCATCAGGTAAATCATCTGGGAAAACATCAGAAAATTCCTCAAGTAAAGGAATCATAGCCTCGGGAACTTGGCTATCTTCAGTCACATCCTTCCCTATCAACACAAAAACATCATCTCCCACCTCCAGCTCATCCTCAAATTGGGAAAGAGTCAACAGAGTACCAGGAGGCTTGCTGGTTAGCTCTTTAGGTTTGCTCGGCATCAAAGTTATTTTTACTCCACCAAACAGGAAACTATAAGTGTTACTTTTCCCACTGTGAGTAATGCTGCGATCGTATTCCCAAGGTCTACCCAATAATAAGTGACAGGCATCCATGGGCACCACATCACACCAAACATCGTCCTTATAAGTTGTCCCCACAGAAAATGATACAAGGGCACGTTTGGTCACAGTTACCTCACCACCCTTTTTCAGCCACTGTAACTTGTAAGGTTTGGAACGATTCTCAGTTTTCAACCCCAACTTCTGAACTGCTTCTTCAGATATTAAATTGTCACAACTACCAGAATCGATAACAAAGGTGCAAACCTTACCCAAAACAGTACAAGTTGACTGAAAGATGTTGTGCCTCAGCCAATCATCACCAACAGCCTTTGGTGTAAAGCAAGAGCGCCTCACAACCAAATTAGTCCCCACATCACCAGTCACCACCTCTTCTTCATATTCGGGTTCTTCATCATACACAGGGGCCTCTTCATACTCTTCACCCGCACCATCATCCTGCCAATCCTCAGGGTCAACAAACAAATGTCGTTTACCCGCCTTCTTGCATTCTGACTGACGGTGACCAGTCTCCCCACAACCAAAACACTTCAGGTTATTATTGCTGACACCTTTAGGAATTGGGCCAGAATTGCCACCCCCCATTCTTGGCTGATTAGAGCCAAAACGAGGTGCTATGTTACCAGAACCAGAACTTCCCCCTGTCATGCCAGACGAAGATGGACCTCCAACCCTTCGATTCTGCTTTTCAAATGCTAATGCACGCTGATATGCATCAGAAAGTGTCAACGGATCAAACAAATTAACAGAATCCATGATCTGGACTCTTAAACCCCCAATGTAACGGGAGACTAGTTGTTCATCAGTCTCTTGAATATCATTCCTTGCAACCAGTTGATAAAATTCGGTTGTATAATCTTCAACAGATTTGGCCCCCTGTTTCAGATTCTGCAACCACTGGTACATTAATCGTTGGTAATTATGAGGAATAAAGTTTTCCCTCATACATTTCTTCATCTTTCCCCAAGTCACAATTCTGGGCTTCCCAACTCTCTCCCTTGTCAGTTTCAATTGTTGCCACCAAGCGGATGCCCTACCACGCAGCTTAGTAGCGATCAATGAAACCCTTTTATTTTCAGGAACCTCCTTGAATTCGAACACTTCTTCAACAGCAGTAAGCCAATCAATGAACCCCTCTGGATTCAAAGTATCCCCATCAAAATCAGGTATATTGACCCTCATTCCAGACTCCCAACGCCGATTATCATCTCTTTGATTTTGCCTTGGGCGCCTATCCGGTTGCTCATCAGAAGATGAACCATCACCCTCAAAGAATGGGTTTTCTGGCTGTTCATCTTCAGATTCCCGACGGTTACGGTTACGGTTACGAGTACCACGCAATCTGTGATTAATCAGATCATTCATCTGGTCTGCCAACTGATCAACAAATTGATCTAACCTCTCCTCCATTCGCGCCATAAGACGCTGCTCAAGATCCTGGTCATGAACGTCATTAACAGCCCTAGTTCTCCTTGGCGGCATTTTGATCAGGAAATTTAGCTCTGATACCAACTGATGTAGACTAAAATTAAGATAACGTAAATCGAACCTGTTGATTCACACGAATACCAGGAACGATTCCTCCAACTATTGTTGATTCAAAAGAATGCCAATAATTAGGTAAAATTCGCCTAAAAAATGAGAGAAAAATGAAATTTCATTCAATCAAAAAAACTAACTGCTTGATAATGTTCATGAAACCCTAAAAAGGAACCAGAAATTCGAATGGGCCTAAACAGATAAACGGGCCGGACTCTAGCCCAAAAACAAAGTCCAAAAAAGTATGAAAAAAACATAAAATTGCCCATAAATCATAAAAGACAGCGAATTTGGGCCCGAAAGTTGGGTTAACCGCCTACGGCCATTAGTCACGACGTTGGGCTCGGCCCAGCCTTCGATTCGCCTGGTCATGGGCCTCAAACGGACACTCCTAGCCCAAGTTATGGCCTTTTTCGTGAGCCCCCTTTTGATACGCGATCTTGGGCCTCAAGAAACACAAGGGCCCGATCCTCCACACTTGGGCCCGCATCATGATGTTTGAGGGGTGGTTTTGTAACTTATGGTTTTTATAGGGGTAGTACGTGATTGTTTTGATACTGTACGTGTTTGTCGGTGATTTTGGAATTCGCTTTCTTCCTGTCAGTGTGGATGGTAGGTGTGAATCAAATATACTCTCATAAAACGTGATCATATTCTTGAAGTATTATCATTAAAAAAAAAAAAAAAAAAAACTTAATTTTGGAAATACTATCATACATTTTCAAAATTTTGGGCATTACATAATCACTATAATGTTTTGTAGTATATTTTTTAGGAAGATCAACAAACATCGTAACATTACTCATTCACTCGTAACTTTTGTGTACGCAAAAACCTTCATGTATTATTGTCTTTCATTAATGGAGCTAAGATACTGGTTTATTAATTCGAATTAAGTAGCTATTTGTTAAAAAGTGTCATATTCATTTAATCTAAACTTAGGATTATTGTATTTATTCTCATTGTACGATTAGTACATGTGCAGGTGAATTATGACTTGTTTGGATAAGTTCAAGGACTAAAGTAGTGCAGGAATGGAAGTTCAAGGACTAAAGTAGTGCAGGAATGGAAGTTCAAGGTGCTTGGAGTTGTTCACATGTCTATGAGGGCCAAAGTGGAAGTTCTACGCTTCGAGTGGTGAAATGTTTTCTATCCATTCAATGTTGTGGAGATACTCTTTCAAACAAATACATACTTCAACCGACAAAGAGGTGAGTTTGGTTATTCCGGGTGAAATAACCCGATCACTAACCGAAAAAGCGGACTCCGAAGCAACCATAGAAGCTTGAACGGGTAATAGATTACAGGTCATAACAGCTATAATTGAAAATTGAGATTCATACTCTTTCCACCAAGCCAAATTTCACCGATTTGCAATAGAGGTTTGAATGATTTTTCAGAGTAGTATCCCCAGTTTCCTTAAAAAAAGTGTCACATTTCTTGCATCGAGTTTTTCTAAGACCGCTTGACATTTCACATAAGACGTAATTGGACCAAATTTATGGGTTTTTTCTCGTCGCTATGACGTAAACAACCATAACATTATAGATGATTCCCCAACACCGGCGGAAGATTGTGATTGCCCACATGATGATGACATTGTGTTTGAGAGTTGAGAGTATATATTGCATTTTTTGCGGTTTGAGAGTGTTTTTGGAATTTTAGCAAAGCTTTTGAGTGTTGTAACTAAACCTCAACACCTAATACATATATATGCTATCAAAATTGACAAAAGGCTCACAAAAAACACCAAAAATGGCCAAAACCCGACTCTAATGGCTTTATGGCCATTTTTTAAGGGCTAGTATCCAAAACCGGTTTAAAATTGATTTCATCCCGAACCGGTTTCGGACCAGTTCAACGGCTAGAAAGCCAAATAGGTTCGAATCGTAAAAAAACTGGTTCGATACCGATTTACAACCAGTTTCGAATCGTAAACCGGTTAGGATGCCCACCTCTACAAGTACCTATTCGTGGGAGTTCTTATGCTTGCATGGATCAACTGCCCCCATTTGAGTACACTTTGGACTATAGTCGGGGCTGTTGATGTGATTTTTGTTTGTTATATGAAATTTTGTGTGTTGATTGCGGCTACTTGTCTCTGTGGTTAATTGCATTCTTGGTGATTATTTGACTTGTGTTGTACCATACTAACAATTTCTTGTAGAGAAAAGAGAGCATTTGAGTGTGCTACATGGTCTATCGTCTACTGGGTTATATTTGTATTTGTTTATATGTTTAGAGTATAAAAAATGAGACGAAATTAAGGTTCATATTATTCACATTATCTTTATGTGTATTTCTCTCTAGCTCGTCTCTTTCATCTGAACATTTAAGGTTTGTATATTGAGCAACTCTAGCTCGTCTCTTTCATCTGAACGTTTAAGGTTTGTATATTGAGCAAAATTGTAGTTCATCAGTTGATGACCAATTGAGTATTTTTGAGTCTGTATGAGGATCTTTTGGTCTTGTTTTTAAGCTTTATTTATATGAGGTATTATTCAGTAATCTTGTGGTGTTTATTTGATTCTTGCTGTCTGCTTTGATTTATACATTTGTTCACTATTATGTTACACTTATATATACACACTATACCTTTGGTATGCTAAAAAAAGGTTGAGTTTTAAAAAAGTTTAATGGACAAATGTAGGTGCAAGAACAAAATACGACCTAAACATAACTCATCGCGGTGCATAAACCTTGTTTTAATCAATCTTTTTGTTAAAACAGCTTGATATGATTGACCTTATATATTCTAGTAAGGTGCATAATTAACATGGTGAAAATGAAGAAACAAGCAAGAAGGTGTAAAGAATAATATCTCACAATCATAGCCATCATCATTATCATGTATAAACTATTGTTGCCACAACCTATAAACATCATCAATACAACAATTTGTACACGGAAACTAATCAACTATTGTTGCCACATTGCATTACAGATACCTTCAACAACTACTCACCTGCAAAACACAATTCGTCAATAACCTTTGTTAACCCGGTGCCATGTCCATCCTTCCATCAGATTTACCAATTGGAATCTCATCTGCTACATCCTTTATGGGTCCCACATCTACACGTTCAAATAACCTGAAGCAACTAACGAGATGATCATTAGTAAGCCCAGCCACTTGTTAAAACGAGTAAACGACTGTCCCACCCCTTGAAAAACCCCCTTTGAACAGGTCTTTGCTTATTGACTCTGCCTTTTATTCTTGATTGGTGCTTTTCTATCTATTTAAATTAACCTATTAGCGGGAATGGATGACGTGCTGCAAACCTGAACTCAGAAAAATCTGTTTTGCAGTGTTTGGCAAATCTGACTGATTAATTTTTAGGGTCAACATTAGGACAGGTCAATTCGTGTAATGGTGTTATGTATCGGATAAAATTAAAACATTAGCTTCAGAGGCAAAAAGCCATTGGGTCAAAAGTTACCCAAAGTATTTTTGGTGCATATACCTTGAGCCAAAGTGTACTGTTAATGCATAAACCTCTTGAATCGTTTTATGTAAAGCATTATATTATCATTTGATTGATAACTTTGTAAGAGAAACATGCTAATGATTTATGATAATAATAAGTGTAGAAAAAAGATATTTCAAGTGAAACCCAACCCAACACGTTTTGAACGACCACACAAAAATAACCTATTTTGACCCAAACCAGATATCCGACACGCCTCTTTTGCCACCTCGGGAATCAGAATTTGAGAAGCAGGCAATGGTTTCCCTTGCTGCAACAAACCTCATACTTAAGGTGACATGTAGGATTACCTAATTATCTGAAAATAATCACTAGGTTGCAGCTAATTATTTGATTTTGACCTTCAAATGTTGCAATACTCATTTCCAAAAGACACATCCAAACAACCCCTTGGTGCTATGGGATAATCCAAACAACCCCTTGGTGCTATGGGATAATATCAACAATTAGAGTCACTACTCCGTTGGACTTTTCAATCGTATACCCTCTTTTTTTCTTCTTTTTGGTAAACTATAGAAATATGGACACCTAAAATAATTCTAAGTTTGTGTCTAAAAGAACAAGAGATACCTTGCAAAGTTGGCATGCATTTTCAATAATTAATTGCAATTTCAGTTCTGAAAGAAGAGAGGTTGTGGGGTTTCCTGTTGCTGCCATCTTCTTATCATTCGATTTTGAGACAGCAATAGGGTCGAATCCATGGAACACTTCTCTGTGCATGCAGCAAATTACATTCCAAAACTCGAATTAGTAAGGTTATCATATGAAATTCACATGTTACAATTTCTTCTTGCAAAGAAAACTTAATGCAGATATCTAAACAAATGCCTTTTGTTAAGAATAGTGAGCCAGGTGTGTTCAGCCAAAGCAATCTATAAATTGAGCAATTCAGATAGTTTTCTGAAAATGTCATTAAATGACAAATACAATATGATGGTCAAAATTCAGTATTTCATTCAAAATCAATAATTCAGTTTTTATGTTGTCTCCCGATTTTGTGGATGTCTCGGGCTCAGGTCTAACAATCTGGTTGTAAGAGACCAATTGTAAGCAACCAATCAGAACTAACATGATGTAACTGAGTTACACATTTATAAACAGGTCACTTAAACATAAATAATAGAGATGAAGACATGAACGTACCCAGTAACTATTGACATCATCAACATTTAGAAAGCCAGTAACAGAATGCTGCCCACTGCCAGATCCATAGGGCTCATCGTGCGAGTGTAGTCAAAATTTCGTCTTTTCCTGCATCAACCGGATCACCGACCCATTAATAATCTATCACATATCAAGTTCCAAGAAATAGGAATGCAAGTAATCACATTATATAAGTAAGCATGCAAATTCACTAGGATTACTTTAATGCCCAATTCAAGTACTTATTTTTCCACCATATTCTGAGGAACAAACAAAGATGCTTGTGCAACATCTATTATAACAGATTCACTAGTGTATCTTGAACTAAACACTATCGAAAAGATATAAGATATACAAACATTCAATGATTGTAATCAGAGGACTACTGTTTGCTGATAATTCATTTTAAACAGCTAAGCAAAATCCAATCATTTTATCTTATACACTATCAAGATTCAAGGCACAGAGAAAAGAAACATATTCCAAGTCTAGCATCTAAAACTTCCGAAAGTATAAAACACTGGTTTTCTGACAATTCAATCTCGAACAAGTTCAGTTAGTGAAAGAGACGATATACGCACGGAAGTTTTTTTTTATCAATTATGAACGTGATTGGACAACTATACCCCTATATTTTTACGGATAATAGGAGAAAATCGCATATGAGAGAAAATATTCGTACTTAACGGATAAAAGTTTCGCACAGGGGAGCAAGTAGAAAAGATACGGACTAAAGAGAGAGAGAGAGAGAGAGAGAGAGAGAGAGAGAGAGGAATGAGAGAAAATTTCGCATAATGGAAAAATATCTCATAACCAAAAAATATCAAAATTTTCGCATAACGGAGTAAAACAACTGAAAAAAATATAGCATAATGGAACAAATACGCATAACCTGAAAAATATAGCACAACGGAAGAAAAATTATCGCACAACAGGGAAAAATAACGGAAAATTTTCTCTGTCGCATAAAATGAACAAATTAGCTGAAAAATGCTCCCGTTAGTGACTAGTTTCAAGTGTTGAAATGTAAAATTTGGTAGTAAAATTGTTGATGAAGTAATTTACCCTTTATTAAATTATTATAAGAAAAAGGAAATTACCTCAACGTCTCCAGAAGTAGCAGCATGACAGCGATACCGGAAACGAAACTGCCATTGCGGCAAGTTCGTTGCCAAACCGGTAAGTCTAGATCCGATTCCGAGAACCGACGTAGCGTTTCACTGTAAATCATCCGTGCCGGTTCCGATGCACATGACAACGTGACAATGCGGTTCGTCTTCGGGAAGGTTGTTGCGCTTGCTGTTGCCCTGACGGTGAAGGAGGAGCCACGACTGACGATCGGAACTGACGACGGTGCATCTACCGGCCGGAGTAGTGATAACGTGTGCGTGTTTGTTATGTGCTAAAAAAAATTTCGTTACAACTTACTAAACAACCTCTATATCCAGTTCGGCCCAAATCATACCCCCAGTGGACTTTTTCAATCAACCCGACCCGGACAGGCCCATATCAACCTAAATTAAGGAAAATAGAAAACTAGCCGTTATAATAAGCGCCCTTCCAAACGTTCATATTATTATTCTTATTCTTATATTCCCCTTCACTCATGATCATCAATTTTTCATCCTACCAACCAATTAAGCCCAGAATCATTTACTCTGTTAATTAATCTTTTTACTCAATCACGATGGAATCGAAACGGATACCGTCAAAATCAAAGCTTTTACATAAATCAAAATTGCCAGAAAATGCAAACCCTAATCTAACAAGCCCTAATCCTAAATCTTCAAAACCGACATCAGTTAAATCAGAAGTGAAGAAGCCGAATCAAGTTACATCTCCATCTCCGCGGAAGACCAAAATTCGCGATCGGAAATTTGTTGTTGCGAAGAAAAATTCAAAGAGCGAAAAAGCTAAACTTGAAACCCTAGCAACAGTTAATTGTAAGTGTAAAGCTAATTGTAGCTCAAAAAAATGTCTATGTGTTGCTTATGAGTCTCTTAGGGCTTCTCAAGATGAGTTTTCGAATATCATAAACCCTAATTCCGAAAAATTAGGAGAGAGTGAGAAAGTTAGTGCAATTGTTAAGAGAAGAAGGGATAAATTGTTGGAAGTTGCAAGGCAGAGTATTCCCGAAAATGGATGTGGGAGAGTGATGCATTTGGTGAAAGCATTTGAGAATGCTTTGACATTACCGAAAATAGATTTGGATAATGAGGAAGGAAATGAGGAACTTGAAGATGAGACTGAAAAGGTTTTGAAATGGGAACTGCCGGGATTGAGACCTCAAGCTCCGGTGGCTGAATTCTCTTCTCCAGAACTTGTTTTGACACGCGAGAGCTTGGGATTGGATTCATGTGGTTCTTCGGGTAGTCTGGACAGGTTGGTGATCTTAATTTTCATTTAGTTGATTTTTATTCAGTATTGTTCATATTTGATTCTGAACGGGGTGTTTTGTTTGGTTTGTTTTTGTGAGTTTTAGTAACTCAAAAAGGAATTCTGGCAGTGGGAGACGTGGCAGACGAAATGTATGTTCTCTCATTGTTTAATTTGCGGTTTCCAGAATGGATTTTTGTGTTGCTTATTTTGATTGTGAAATTGCGGTTTAATGTTAATATTGTTTGATCTTGTAGAGTTTTGAATCATCTGCGACATATGGTGGTAGTGGAGGCAAGACAAGGACACTTAAAGCTACTCCTCAACAACCCTTTAAGCTCAAGACGGAGGTTTGCATATATAATTGTTTTTTATCTTTATTTATATTTCAAGAAATATGGGTTTGTAGTATTTTTGCATACTTAAGATGAACCACAAACATTTACTTCGTATACAGCAAAGAGGAAGATCGAAACAAGAGGAGTTCATAAAGAAAGTACAAGACATGATGATCGAGCAAGAAAAACAGAGGATTCGTGTTGCGCAGGGTCTCCCATGGACAACAGACGAACCAGAGGTACATCAAATCTTTGAAGTAAATTATCCAAAGTTGTAAGACTGTAAAGAATTTTAATGATTGTGGGCTTGAGAAATTTCAGTGTTTGGCAAGACCTCCAGTCAAAGAAAGGACTATGCCAGTTGATTTAGTGCTACATAGCGACATGAGGGCCGTAGAGCGAGCTGAATTTGACCAACAGGTGCAAGAAAAGCTTTCGTTTATAGAGCAACACAAACTGCAAAGGGAAAGAGAACAGAAGGTAGAAATTCGCAATTTGTGGTTTATCATATATGTCGTTCATACGACCTTGATTGAGTAATGTATGATACGTCTTTTGTTGTTGTTGTTCAATATAGTTAGCTGAAGAGGAAGAATTAAGGAGGTTGAGGAAGGAGCTTGTGCCAAAGGCTCAACCTATGCCGTATTTTGACAGACCTTTCGTTCCAAAAAGGTTTATCATTATAACCATCAATCACATCTTCATACGAGAACGTCGAAATTATTAATATGCTTATGAAAATGTCACCAATATGTTCTTCCTGATCTCGCCAAAATAGACCATAGTTTGCAAGATGAAGCGATACTTTGGTTAAACTGTGAACATGTAAATGCAAAAGAACGATAACACTTTGCATTTTATTTATTTTTACCGTTATCTCTGAGTAAATGTGCTTCTTTATGTACAACAAAAGGCTAGATACAGTGGTTTAAAAAGCTAATCATGTATGTTACTGTATTGTAGGTCAGAAAAGCAACCAACACTGCCCAAAGAGCCACGGTTTCACAACCCTCAGCAGAAGAAGATGTCTGGTGGTCACTGAAAATATTTTATTATAACTTTTAGTTGTATATGATGCAATTAATTTGGTTGCAATTTTGGGTTCAAAGATTTGTCAATATATTTTGCTTTAAAGCCATGTTTCTTAAGTTCTTCGTCGAACTTATGCTTGTTTGATTAGATGTGGTTCTTGTTGAGTTTGAAAATAGAGGTAAGTCTTGAATGTGGTTTGGTTGTTCAAATAACTATTTTACTTGTAAAATGTATAAGTACATGGAAAACATTTTGTTCTGATTTGCAGTAACAGTGGTTATAAATGTTCAACATTCTTTTTTTCTCTGTTATTTGCGGTCACAATAGTTTACTCCCATTAGCCCTCAATCCCTTTGATTATAAATGTTTAACTTCATTCCCTTTTAAGATTTATAAAACAGATTCAATTCAATGTGTCATTGTAAATTAATTATAAATGTGTTAATTATATATGAGAATATGCGTTTAGTACATTGATTCAATCTAATATTGGTATATATTTTTGCTATGAACCATAACATAACATAATTACATATTTTCTAATGTGGATATGAACAATGGGCTATTAAAGATTGGCATTAGATACCTCAATATCTTCATCATTTTCAACCACATGGTTCTCAAAAATTAGACCCCAAATAAACTCTCGTATAGTCTTAATTAAACTCGGTCCATGACCTTACTATTTTACATTTTACTTTTTAGTTGAAAATTGATACATATACTTAATTTACGTTTTTAAAACTATACTTAAAGATTTGATTGATTCGTCTATTAAAATAGTAAGTGGAAACTACGTGTACTTAAATATATTTATTCAGTTATATTGTACTTTTCTATAATATATTAATTACAAAAATATGTGGCTAAAAACTAATGAAAATTAAATAATGTACAATGGTATTGACAACCCTTGTTTATTACTCCAAATCAAATACATTTTGAATTACTTTTAGTTGCTTGAACCCATCTATTTTCTTTACACTCTACTTATTTTAATTTTTACTTATATGATCTGTTTGACATAGATATATAACTTAAATCTACTCTGCTACTCATACTTAAGTTTAGTCTGTCAAAATTATCATCTCTTGTATAAATAATGACATATACTACATAACAAATACATATTTACAGATAATTAAACATAAAGATTAATTAGGTAATATCGGTTAACAAAAAACCAAGACAACCTCGTCTCATTTGGTTTGTTCACCTCCAACATAGACCATGCATTGTTTAGTAGACGGGACGTATACCCAAATGGGTCAAGATTGACATTTCAAGTCTTCACCAACTATTTGTTATTTGCATTATTTGTATGCCTTTATTAATCATTGAGAGCATGTGACCGCTTCGGAAAATTTTATTTTTATTTGTATTCATCACACTTTATCACACTAAATTTTAAGTCCAGTTTCTATTTTAATATTATTTATTGATTTAGATAAAGGATAAAAAATATATTAAAAGTTGTGTTAGAACTCACATTTTTCACAGTAGTCTACACCACGTTAAGCTACTACTATGGTGACCACCCCAATGCTGGAGTGATCACTCAGTATTGTCGATCACTACGGGCTGTCACCTCACTCCACTCTACGTGCTTTAAAACAAACATTGTTTGATTATAAACATTATACGAAGTAATTGTCTTATTCAATTTATATTTATACAAAATAACCAAATTAGACCACCTGAAACTGATCAATATAAAAAAAGGACTTGCATCATCTGTTACCAAAAATCCCGGAATCAGTCCACCAAACTATAACATGCGAGTAAATAATTGCAACATATTTGTCATGCTCGGCTCGAAAAAGGCAAAGTCAAAAGTTGAATCAACTTTACGATCATGTTTGAATTTTACACTGAACTAAAAAACCCGTAAATCGAATTTAGATTTGGTTTGAATTGGCAGTGTTTTCAAACTTTCAATTTCAACCCGAATATTAAACATAGACACCTAGTTAAAGTGTGGTGGGGTGTTGAGTTGATACTCTTGTCTAATGGGCTGGGCTTAGGAGTAGATACTTGTTTGTTATTCTACAAACAAATGTGGGACCACTTTATGTTTTTATCTTTACGCAATACCATGTGACCTCCTGGACTACCCAGCTGAGTCCTTTTTACCTTTTTTGAATCTTCAACTTGCAGTTTATCGTTGTTAACTTAGTAATAACTTAAACAAAAACTTATAGACTTATAGTTATGTGAGCTTATATTAAGTTGGAGTAATAAGTTTAACCATTCAGAGACAATCACTTTTGACCAAATTGGTAAAAGTTAGATTGTAAGTGGTGTGAATTTTTTTTTACTAACATTGTTAAAGCCAAATTTCAAGTATGATTAAAAGGTCAAAAAGGTTATTTTATAACACTCTAACACAGGTTGTTAAAAGTAAATGTTATTTTTAAACGATTCAAGAATTATTAAAAGAAATTAATATTCCTTGAAAAGAATAATAGTTAGATATATATATTTGGCTAGAATAGTTTGAAACTCTAGTTGTGTATAGGAAGCGTTAGTTTTTTATTTAGAGTTAGAAGCGGTAGATTTTTGTAATTTTATATATATGTAAAATGGCATATAATCATAAAATAATACAATCTAAATAAGTAAAAAATATTACGTAACATTTATTTACATAACTTAATGTATTTAGAAACTCATTTTTATTTTTCAAACTACTTTAAGTTTAGCATTTTTAATAAAAATTATGTTAAAAGCTCTCGATTTAACGATATATGAAAAGTAAATAAAATAAAATGGTGTAAGTTCAAGTTACATCAAAAATAATACATACACATACAAATATAATTAGAAGTATGCGGAATAGATTGTAGTTGTATTGTTTAATTTATAACATTTTTTATATAAAATATAAAATGACTTTTATTTTTCTATAGTAGTTACGATAAAAGATTTTAATATCAAATCAAAAACTAAAAATTAAATTTAGTATATTTAAAAAATAATCTAAAAATAAGTAAAAAAATGTATAGAAATATAATCATTTTAATGTTTTCTTCACCCATATACTATTCATCCGGGTTTTAATTGCACTTGATCTTACATTCTATTAAAAATTTATATGCATTTATAAACTAAGCCCAAGGAGGTTTGAAGTTCATCTACAAAATATAAATATTTCGTTAAATAACATGAAAATTACAATAAATTACATGTAAAAGATACAAGAAAATAAATTGCCGTTAAAAAAGAATACAAAAATTAAAATTAGAAAGTATACGAGAAATTTTGTATTTATTTAATAATTGTTTATTATAAGGCAACAATCCCCTGTTATGATTTGAAAACATGTTCCCCATAGTCATCGCCGACAATTTCTGGGCAATCCGAATAGTGTCACGTGACTTACATATGCTTGAGTTGATATGCATTTGATTCTGGAGTTATCAAACTTATCATAAAGAAAAGATGATGTCTAATCGTCTATGTTTTATGATTTTTAACTTTTAGATAAGTTTCTAAAGCTTTTCTTTAGTCACACGTAAATTTTAATGAATAAAGTTATAACTCCAATGAAAAGAATTAAAAAGTTGTTTTCTTATTATGAAAACTACACTCACAAATTATTGAAATACATTTACCTAAAAAGTTTAAAAAATCTCAAAATTTATAAAAATGTTTTTTCTTCAATAAAAATATTTTTTATAATTTCTTTACATAGAAAAGTTAAACTTTTTATATTCATTAAAGATGTTCTTAATATATTAAAAACGGTTAAAATAAAATGTACTCGTTAAAAACACACATTCTAATTTTCTTAGTCAACGAACATCACAAATTAACATTTATTTCAATGATATGTTACACATGTTAAAAAAAATAAAGTTACAAGAACGTCTACAGTCTAATAAAAGAAATTGTATTCCATTATATACGTATCAATTACTTTATTACACTAAATATCCATATGGAACCTACATATATCAAGCATATCAATAATTTCCCATAAACCATGTTTGCATGATTACCATCCTTAGCCCTATTATTTTCAGTTAAAGGCCCCTACCGAAGACAAGAATTGAAGTTTTCATGTTAATTTCTTAATTATTAAAAATTTTAAAATTCATTGAACGAATTAAAGTATGTTTGATGAAATAATTATAAAATATAGTTGTAGACTGTAAGTATAAGCTGTAACTTTAGATTTTAAGCTTTTCATAAAAAATTATTTCTAGTAATTTTGAGAGTTTGAGCTTTTCATTGGATTCTAAAGTTACAGTTTGTATATGACAAACAAAACTTTTGTTTTCATAAGGGTCTTTTGTTCAAAAATTAAAAGTTAAACCTCCTAAAAATTCCTAAAGCTCCACGTCAAACGGACTCTTAATAATGATCCAACTGATTGAGAACAAGGGAAATATATTATCTTTTTTAAACAGTAAATATATATATATATATATGTATATATAAATAAAAATTATATGAATCATTGTTACTATATATACGACCGTGCATTATACTTTGATAGCAGTGTGTCTACACATAGCTGCGGGAACAAATAGTTAATTTGACATTTACAGATTTTATTGTTTACACTTATCTTAAATTAAAAGTTTAATTTAAGGATATTTAAAGTTTAAAACTTAAGGGTTGCAATTTATAAATTAGTAGTTTATTTGGAAAGTAATTGATGATTTTTGAGGGTAATTTGAACATTAATCATTGTTGAATTTAATTTTAAAAAAAAAGATAGAGATAATTTATATATATTTAAGATTAAGATAAAATAAGCATATTTCTATAAAGTAAAACTTACACTCATAAGTATTAGGTTGTAAGCTAAAAATTATACCGTTAATTCAAAGATCATTCGATAGACGTGTAATAAATTCTATTACCCTCTATTGTTTTATCTTTTTACTTTTTGATCTTCTGTCTCTTGCAAATTAGATTAATAGAAGCAAATCTAGACACTGTATCCTACAACTTGTATCATAATCCACCAATTCTGATTGTTGAATAGCATATCGATCACGTGATCATTTCACAAAATACATTTTTGATGACTCACTACTAGAAAAGTTGTCATCATCAACCAAATTTTAACTAGAAAGTCGTTACAAAAAATTGCACGTTAGCGACAACATTAGCAACGAATAAGGACAAAACGGAGTTACTAGATTAACAATGACATATTCATTGCCAACGACATTAACCCTCTCTAACATGTAACTTTGTTTTTTTTAAAAGACAATTCAGACACTCGTATCACAAATTATATATAAACACCTTTTCATGAATATTTACAATAGTCCATTTCAGGACTTAAACTCACAACCTATTGTTAGGTTACCTCGAAACCGCTAAACTAATGATTTTTTAGTTTCTCTGACATGTAATTGGTCAAACATATTGGTTTTGATCACAATTCCTTTAATTAATTTGAACCAAGAATCTCTTAAATTATTACATAAAACAACATATATGATTGTCTTCTGATAGTAGCCTACTGGTAAAAGACATGCAGTATAAAGATGGAGATTTTGAGTTTAATTTTCATTCCTATATCCCTTTAACTACGTGTTACATAATTTAACCTCTCTCATATTTACCGGACCAATCACTAGGATAAGCCAAAGAGTCGGTTTACCCTCTCTTCTTTTTCTTCTCAACCTGCATTATCAATAATCAAGGTTCCCATAAGTCATATGGTGGGGCTAGCCACGAACCCTACATGGCTCCATGGTTACACATTCACAGCCGAAACATGATCGGGCCGGGCTGTTTTCTCTTATATGAATATAGGAGTACAACATCAATATTACCAGCTATCTATATACCACCTCTCTCCATCCTTAATTCCAACCATATATATATATATGTATGTATATATATATATATAAACCCCATCTACCTACAATTATATGCATTCTAACTCACTTGCCCTACTCAATTGCTTTCATACATATCATCAATTAATAATCTTTAACGTTCGACTTGATCATAATGTCGAGTAGAAGATCAGGAACGTCGTCAAGGATCACAGACGACCAGATTGTTGAACTCCTCTCCAAGTTGCAACAACTTGTTCCTGAGCTCCGCAGTCGTCGTTCCAACAAGGTATAGTATGCCTCATGGGTTTCAAGTCACTTCTTAACTAATTTAAAAATATAAATTCTTGATAATTCAACAGAAATGTTGTTTAACTACAGTTTATGACATGTGTTAATTTGGTATTTATAACTATACGATTAGGTTTCACAATGCTTATTGAATTTTAACCAAAAGAAGAAGAAAAAAACTACTTAACTTTGTTAACTTTTGTCATAACTTTTGGACTCAAGAAAAATAAAATAATTAAAATGCTTAATTCATTCATATATATCTGAATTTCGAGTTTGTGATCGAGTTAACCTATTGGTTTTTTATACAACGAGCCTTAATATAATAAATATATGTATGTATAACATATCGATCTTATTAGAAAAACTCGTATATATAAATGAAAATAATATTCTGTTTGATTTTTTATTTATATAGTTCCACATCTGTTTGATATAAACTAAGAGCACACGTACATGAGATTTCTTTAATGTTTTTAGAACGATTACATCAAATAGATATCCATTACTATTTACTATACCAATTTAAAAGCTAGTCGATAGATATATCGTTGTTAAGTTATTTGTCAGTGTCCTAATCATGTTTTTTGTTAGATATACATACACGATCTATATGATATAACAAACTTTTCGTACATAGTTATTTCTAACTGAAAAAAACAACTCAATCCTAGATACCTAACTCTCTTGACCAGTTACATCATGACAAATGATCTTAATTGAATTGCTTGTTCAAATGGCCACGATTCTTCTATCTATATATTATATACGATATACTTAACCTAAAGAAATTAAGAGCGATTTTATTTACGTAAAACCTTTATGTTTTTCGAACAAAATTTTCTTTAAAAATTGAAAACTAGAACACATGATCAACTTTGTGTTTTCAAGCTAACAAAAACAGAAATTGTTGTTTTCTCTTTTATAATACAAAAATATAAAAAACTATAATATGTAGTTTTTTACATTTTCTATTCTGTCAAATGTTGACTGCATTTCTTATATTTGAACGTATTTTCTGGATTTTTTTAGGTTGTTTAGAGATAAGAAACACTTATCAATCTAAACAGCAATTGAGAAATGAATATTTTTCTATAAACTTAATGCACCCTAAAGATCTTAATTAAGCTTGAATCACACAACTAATCTAGCTAGTTTAGTAGAACGTACCAAATTATTCATACACATTAAATGACCAATTTGTCAAATGTGAGTTGATCTAATTATTATATCGATTTAATCTCCATTTTGCGTATACGGTTTTGGTGTAGGCATCGGCTTCAAAGATGTTACACGAGACGTGCAACTACGTGAGAAACTTGCACAAGGAGGTTGATGACCTTAGTGATCGTCTCTCCCGATTATTATCCACCATTGATGATGATAGCCCTCAAGCATCCATCATTAGGAGTTTAATTAATTAATTAAGTTCAAATATATAGACATATGTGTTTTAATTTGATTAATCATATTGATATCTAGTGCTACACAGTTAAGTACAAATATACAATATGATATGTTTGTCTTATGTGTATGATATCTTTTTTAATTACTTCTTAATTCTATGCATGTTAATTTCCCCTCTTGGATTATTTTCATTGTTATTGTTTGGAGATTAATCAACTCTACTTTAATATTATTTTAAAATATGAAAGACTTGAAGAGTCCAAAAGCCAAACAAAACCCTCTTATATTATCATGCATGGGTATAAAAAACACTTTAAAAGTGCATGAAAAGATTCATTAAGACTAACTTAATAATTTAGTGTAAAGTTAGAAGTCATGAATAACAAAAGGATGTGTTAAGATTGTGTTAAAAGAATAACATCTTATTTTATTTTAAGGATGTGTTAAGGATGTGTTAGAAGTCATGAATAACATCTTATACCAAATCATTTACCAGTTAAGATTGTGTTAAAAGAATAACAAAAGGAAGGTATGCTAGCTTTATTTTATTTTATCCTATAAGATGTTATCATATTATATAAGTTGACGCTTAAATTGGAACTCCTATGTGATGCGTCTTTTTATTTTTAAGGGATGTGGTTAACTTTTATAATTATAAGAATAAGAACTATAAATAAACGGACCACAAAATTATAACGTTTGATGTATATATTTTCTAATCGTCCAACGACAGATCAAGAAAAAGTTTAATTACTTGTTGGTATTACATCCCGCTCCCAAAAGTTTGGTGGGTTCTTTTTTCTCCAACGGAAAAGGTTTAAATATTTAATTAACCATCAACATGATTTTATGTATTATTTTGAAACAAAATAATAGAAGTTGTTTGTCCTTCAATTAAATAAAATGGGGGCCAAAGCAAAAGGAAGCAATATGCATAAAGAAATGGGACCAAAGATTTTGTTGCACAATCAAATGTCACAATCCAAATTGAACATATAGATATTAGAGATGAGGTTGTCATTCATTACTCTTAATAGGACACGGTACCCACGAAAGTGATATATATGTCAAGTCTCCCCTTTCAACCACACACTCTCAACTTTTATTTATTTTAATACCATGCTATTAACCTTATTACCCAACATGTTACAAAAGATATATACAAGTCTCGAACTAATTGTATAATGCAACTTTAACAATGTGTAGTTAAGCTTTCAATTATATAACCACAAACAATAAACACTAGAAAAATCTTTATAAATCAAGTAATGTAACCTATGAAAAATACATTATGAAGCAAAAGTTAAAATTCCTAAGATGCCTATGAAGAAAGTGACCAAGTAGCAAATATGGGCTCCATATTTAAAATCAAGGAGTAAAATGCCTAGTCTACATTATTATTGGCTAATGATAACCTTTTATTGGATCATTTAGTAGTTATAACATATTAAAACAAGTTATGTAGTGACAATTTGCACACTCGTGAACATCATAATCATAATCATAATCATAATATTATATTATTAATGTACATGGCACGATATCTTGAATGCATATTTCTTGTATACATATTAAAAGGACAAGTGTACAAATCACCTTCCCTTGTCTAATTAGTTATCGAACACATGATATGTAACTAGGGTTACTCAGGGGTTCATTTTTGAGGCTAATGTCATCCAAATGCATTGGTAAATATATTTACATGCGAGACCGTCAGCGACACGCTTAAAAAATTATTTTTGTTTCAAAAATCTTTATATCTTAAATATAATAAAAGAAGCGGACGATGATATCATCAAATATTCAATTGACTAATAGAATTATTTAATTTTGTTAAATTGAGTAAAATTAGGGATTTGATGGCATCTCATTTAATTTAAATATGTTATCAATTAAGTCCTTTTATTTCGCTCTATTCAAAATTACAGTATCAAACTTTATAAATTATATAACTCTTAATGGAGATATCATATCGTTATCAAAATCTATAAAATCTATTTCATGTATTAATATATGTCCACAAACATAAAGGAGTACTTATATCAATAAAAGTTACGTTACATATTTTATCAATTAAGTTGTATTTATATATGTATTAATATTACGTTATGACATTTGAACTGTTGTGTCAAAAAAAATATGATTTCTTAATTTAGTGTTTATTTTAGTAGCTTAAACGACTCGTGTGTATATACGGATTTGAACGCTAGTATATATATATATATATATATGAATAATAATTATTATAAATGTCAAGGAAAGAAATGTTGCGAGTGTCGATTTGTAAAAAGGCGGGTTTTTTTTTATTAGTATAAGAAACTATGGGCTTAGTTTGGATCAAGGCCCATCAAGTTTAAAAGTCCACTTAACTCGTGCATCAAGCGTTTAGTAAGATTGAACCCATTCCGTTAGACAACATTTTTTGGCTTTATTATGTTAATTAAAATTAATACTAGCACTAATTATAAATTAATATTCCGTATTACAGTAGAGCATTTAGACATTTATTTACTATAGTTTCACACCGTTTCTTAACTTTCATATTCTTAACTTTTTATTTTTATTTGCATTACATGTTTAGTTATATTATTAAAAAAGAATTATGGAATGACCGAACTAGAGTACTCGTGTTTTATTGGCCCATACAACCGAACCCTGAAAAGGATAATTGATAAACCAAACATAAATCATTGAAAAAAGAAAATGGTCGGAATATTGAACCTCAAGTTGCAACTTTTTAGCTCAATATTTTGGCCCAATTTTGAACTAGTATATATGGGCTTGTACAAGTTGTATGTTTAACTCGTTTATTTGGGAAAGAATTTCATTTCATAAATGGTCGATAATGATCCAAAATGCATTTAGGTGTATCATGTGTCTTGCAACTTTTCTTTATAAAGTTCTGTTTGACAATTTTACACAAGCAGTTTCTCCCAAGATGGTGGTGAAGTTGTACATATGTTTTTACTTGCCGCTTATAATATAATCAAAAATCAAACGTGGTGCGTTGAGCAAACAATTTCGACTTACTCATCTACTAAAATAAACTTCATAAATTTGACGAGAAATATGTCATAATGATAAACAGAAACACGGATATAAATCTCCGTTTGATAATACTTTTTCGACCCGTATAAACCAATGAGAATGCAAACAAAGAGGGTAACCTAAATACAATTCAAATCAGCCCCAAAATCAATAAAATAAAGATAATCGAGTACGCACAAAGACACTATACTTCTTACATGAAAAACCTCTCAATGTGAGAGTAAAAATCACGGGACCCTTATGTCACTTAAAATCCATTTATACCAACAATGGAGCAATACAATGAGTCTTTTCTAGATTTATTAGAGGCATACAATAATCATCATACTCTTAAACTACAACTTCAACAATTATGGAGTCAATCTAAAGACAAAAAAGAAATAACATCACTCAAAAATTATGCCCTTTGTTTCGACTGTTGTAACTCGAGCTAGAGACTACCTGAGACAAATTCAACCATCCAAAATGTTGGCCCAGATTTCAGTGACTGTACTTTCCCACTTTAAAATGCTCTAAAACACAAGACTAAATAATACTTATATCTGAGCCTAGTTATTAAGCCTTTAAAATCTTCCTCATATTTAGAAACCCAATTAAAATACCCAACAAAATTAATACTATTAGCGTTTTACTAACTTTTTTCTCTTTCACATCTAAAATAAATAAAATTTGTTCTACTTTTCCTATTTTTCTTGCAAAAGGCAAATAATCGGCAATTTAAGGCGATTTAAAAATCATAAAAAAATAACTCCATTGACACGTTTAATTTTGTTCGGACAGAAATTTTCGGTATGCCCTATTGTTTTTTACTTTTTTCATGTATAGAAACTTTGACCATAAAAAAACATTCCATTTCCTCAAATCAATTATGTAGGTCATTTTAACACAAAAATGAAAAGGATCTCGACCCTTTATATTACTAAATCTCTAACTGAAATGGACAAATAAACGCGTTGGTCAGGTAAAACATTAAAACGGAATTTGTGTTGGTCAAACGACAATGGTCTTTAGGTGCGTTTACTCGACCATTAAGGGCTACCACTCCTCTTCCCATATGTTTTCATTTATTATTTATTATTTTTTAATTTTAATATTTTATTATATCATAAAGATTAAACTACTTCACCTTATATTCAATAAAACTGAAGCTGATAATTTCAAATAATTTCAACGAAAGTAGATTAATTTGTGTTATACTTCGTAATTAGTAAATACCAGGTTGGGATCATTAGACCCATAAGACAAAACTTCTAAATTGTTTTGTATAGAAAACTAGTAAAGCATCAAATAGAATATATATTAAATTTTTTTATTTCCAATTATACTTATAGATCACATATCTCTATTAGAGCATTCGTAGTGGTAGCGGGTTGACATGAAGTTGGAGTCTGAATATCCAATATAAAAATATCTAAAAATTCATATTCAGATGGTAAATTTCAAATATTTTGAATATCCGACATCCGATATATGTTTTCTTTTTTTATTAATAGTAAATTTCGTGTAAGAACATCAATTAAATATTCAAATAGCTCACTGTTTAAAAAAATTGTGAATTGTTTTGATTTATAATTTATAGTTAGTAACCATTTCACTTGAGAAATTCAATTTATAATTTTCAAATATGGAGATATCCAAAATTTTGTTCGAACACTAAAATTTAATATCTAAAATTTTAATATCCAAATCGAATATTCAACTTTATACACCCATTTATGTATCAAAAAAAGTCCAACTCAGGCGTCACAAGGAAACTAGGAATGAAACCGGAATTTAATTTTGACTTTTCCAAGAGACTTTTTTGCTTACTTTTTCATAAAACAAATGAATCACAGCCTGTGACCATCTTGTATTACTTTCTTCATTTTCATATATCCATTTTATATTAAAAGTGCCCGTTTTTCAGCAATTCTAATTATTACATTCCAAAACCATTTGATTTAATTGTATTTATTATAAACCTAATAAATTATTTGCCTTGTAGTTATAGACACCAACCACTTCTCTTTTTAGGGTTGGTGGCCCGTTGTATGTTATAATTATTATTCCTTTTAAAAAATTAGTAGGTGTGTGATTTAATGGAATATATTAAGTGACACAAAATCTCTAGGTTCACTCATAATTATTTTCTACGTCTCAATAAAAGAATCACACCTTCATTGAATGAGACATGAGTTCACAAGGTTGAGTCAAGAACGCAATAACAATCTCAAATAAAACGTCAATACCCTTATTCAAACTTTTATGACTTCAAACGAGGTTACAATATTTTTTGTTAGTGTTATAGATATCGGTAATTGCTCGTCACATACATCGTAGGGCCAACTGAATACGATCGTGTATGGCTCGTGTGGGGTAAAACGATATTCATGTTGCAATGTACGTACTATCAAGGCAAAATCTCTAAAAAGATGTATTAAAATGATCAAATAACAAGTAAAACTCATAACTCTAGCAAACCAATCAATAGAGAACAAAATTTTGAACATATCACTCGATAAATCAATTGTTCAAAATATTTTTCTCGAGGAAAGAAAAATGAAAAATCCCCTTTCACTATACAATCGTCAAAAATTGAAACTTTAAGAACTAATCACAACAAATTGGACACCTAATTAGTCCATTTTCATTGCAATCAGGACATCTTTGAAACCCATAATCACTTTCTTCTTTTTCTTCATCGTCCATTTCATCGGACTCGTCTTCGTAATAAATCTTACAGCTACCAGAACACGTCTCACACGGTACAAATCTTACATCACCACACGCCTCACAACCACAACGAAATCCGTCACTTTCTGCCATTTCACAACTTTCTAACGCCTTCTCGAGATGCCCGTCTTCATGCAATCGCCTAATCTCAATAGCACCACCGATACATTTCTTCCCGATAAAGACTTTTGGTAATCCGCTAATAAAACCACCTAATAGCTCTTTCAGTTCCTCTTTAAACCCCGAATGCATCGAAACATCTCGCTCATCAACCCGAACTCCAGTCGACTTTAAAAGTTGTCTGACGTGGCAACAATCTTCGTATGTCTTCCGTACTCCTCGTAAACTAGTAAAATACAAGATCAATTTTTCTTTGACACGTGGCGGACTTCTATTGATTTTACCATCGCTAACAAAACCATGTAAAGATTTCTTGGAATCCGTTATATCCAATAAATCATTCTCAAAACCGTCTGATGCCGGCAGATAAAATGGGTTTGCTGGATGTAACAGTTCTAATGATTTTCGAAATGACGTAATCACCTCGTTATCAAAATCCAATGCAACTGACGTATCCATTGAGCTAAAAACAGAATCCGATATAGGATCCTTTCCTGGCAATTTTACTGCAGGTTTGGATTCGGGTTCGGGTTCATCGAGTGAGGATGTAACTGAATTCGGATTAACATGAAACGAGAAGCTACGAAAGTGATTAGCAACCGAAATTGGTCGTAGGGGGCTCGTATCATCTAATCCTTCCATTAACTCCCACGCATTAATTGTTTCCGGTTCACCGGGAGGCGTTGTGATCGGCGTTCTCGGAACAAATTTCGGGATCTTTTCTTCGATCATTTTTGACCATGTCTTGGCATCAATCACGCTACCAATAAACTCATTACTTTCTTTCTCTGAGGCATTTTGTAGAACAGGTTCTGGGCGAATCTGAGCTACTCCTGGATTTTTAAACCGACAAACCTCATCGGAGTCCGATGGATCGAGCTGAAGGTAGCCAAGTGTGGTGGATTTGAGGGCGACGAGATGGTAACTGTCGTCGTCGGTCTGAGGAGGGTGGTGAACGTGCATTGAATAGCTTCGTGTCATCGGAGCGTACGGTGCACGGCAGTTCCGGCACACCGGTTTTTGTTTGGATGTTGCACAACCCATTTGAGCAAAAACTAATAAACCCAATAAAAAGATTTGATTTTGAATCACACCCAACAATTAGACATATAAAAATGGCGTATGACAATTAAATCAAGTGTAAGCTAAACAAAATTTTGTGTGTGGATATTGGTCGGTGATTAGAAGTGGAATAGAAGATTAAGTAAAAAAGACATTCCCCAGCATGAAAATTTTATTGGTAATTAAAAAGAGTACCAAGAAATTAAATATTACGCAAAACCACAAGAATCTGTATTTATCGAGTAAACTAGATTCTGGATTTCATATAATTCTATGAAGGAACAGTGTGAAGACTCAAAATAATGAGAGAAAAAATAAAAAAAGACAAAAACTTTGATTTGGAAAAATGGGAATGAGTGGTGTGGTGATAACAACAGTCCAACACCGGCTTCAGCCTTCAAGTCGTGGGGGACATAACATATTATTTTTATTATCATCAACTAAATAATAAAGAAAACTAATTTTAATATTATTTAAAAATAAAAATAAAAACACGCACGAAAACACCGTTAAGTATGTGAGAGAGAAAGAAGGAGAAAACGTGTAAAGCGGGAATTATTCCGTAAATGACTCTTTCCTTTTTCCTTTTTACAAGTACCCATTCACCCGCTAAAAGGAGTACGATTTGATTTCCAAATTATATACGGAGTAAATGTTTCAACTCTCAGTTTCATGCGCGTGTAACTAAACAAAACAATTACTACTACAAAAACATTCCTTGAATAATATCGTGGAATTAGTTAACATGAGGGAATACTACCATTTGTTATCGGTTTCGTTGGGTGGATGAGAATGATAACTGTCGGTGGGGCTCTGTGATGAAAAGGTGAGGTTAACGGTGTTTGTATACTCACGGATGTACAAGGGAGAGTGATTGTCGACGCTGGGATGTGCATAAGAGTACTTGTACTCGTGCACACAATCCATCTTACATCAACATCATGTCTGCATCACTTACACATAACTGAGGCAAGCAAAATTGTCATTTGTAACTAATACATAAACTACTAATCAGGAGACAGTGTTCTTTTAATTTTTCTCAGAGAACACAATATTTACAAATTAAAAATTGCACTAAACATAATGAAAATGTTAAATAATTGATAAGTTACACAAATTGTGAAAAGGACTCTCTAGACAATCAACAAAAGACGTCAATAGAAAATTAGTTTATATCTACTTAGGCCTGTAAGCAAATCAAATGTTTGCCGAAAATTTCATGAACTGTTGGGTGGGAAGTTTGTTTATGTTTGTTTGTTTAGTTAAATGAACAAACATGAACATGATTTTCCGTTCGTTTAACTAAATGAACGAACACGAACTTATTTTTGTTTGTACGTTTGTTTGATAAAACCTTAATAAATGAACACAAACAGATTTTGTTCGTGTTCGTTCAGTTCGTTTATATGTCTGTGCTCACCGTGACGGAGCCTACACATCACTAACTAAGCATCACGCCTAGTGGTGACTGCCGTGGTGTGATTTAGCATTCTACTCCATAATTTAAAGCTGTATAATGTGTTTTGAATTTTACGGCTAGTTTACATTCTCGAGACTTGAACATTATTACCATTGAACTATAACATAACCTACCTAGCTTTTATAAAATATGATTCTAGTTTGTCTTGTGCTTGTTTAATTGAAACTTATATATATTTATATACAGTAGTAAAGTAGAATTCAAAAACAAAATGTGAAATTAAAGGTTGGTAAATTTTGAATGTTATACATTTGTTTATATTATTCATTTATTCACCTTTTAGTTGGATTTTCGAAATAAATTAGCTCATTCATTATGGTTCTCATATATGACAACCCACCACTCCAACCGAATTAAACTATTCTTTTGATGCGACCAACTAACATCCTCACTAGTCATTCACAAACTTAGAAGAGAAAATGATGACACGAAGAAAAAGGCAAGTTATATCTTTCACCTGTGATCTAAAACGTTATCACGTAATTGCAAATTAAAATTTTCTTTCTTGATACATTTCCCCCATCAAATACACAAAAAGTCATATGACTAAGTTAGATACTACCACTTGCTATTGCACGACCTTAAACAATATTAGTACCAAAAATATAGTGTGGGATTAAATCGACAATTGAATTTTGAGTGGAATGAGGGGCAGACGATTTAAGCCGTTGAATACTGTGATTAATGATTCTGAATTCGCGAAAAGCTGTTAATCACCGAAATCAACAACTTAGATCGTCCGCCTCACATTCCCCTCAACACCTTACCTAAAAAAAAACATCCACAATTTCAAATTATTTGTGAAATTTGGTATAAACCTGTAAATCAAATTATTGTTGCTCCACCGATAAAAAGTTAATTTGTTATGCAAGTTTTACACTCATTAAACATACTTTGTGACCCTTGTTGTGGTCAATAACCAACATCAAATATCTAGTCGCTACATGCTATAAACTTGGTTAGTAATTGAACCAAGCCAACCATACTTTTTATCAATAAATTCCTCCTACACTTTTTATGAACAATTGTATTTATAGGTTTGTGTGACAAAAATACACCCAAACTTCTGTGGACTTTCTTTAAGGTCTTTTTCAACATAGATATTTGATGATCGTAGTTTTAAGTACAAAGATCGTGAAGTGTAATTAAATGTTGTAGATTGGCACATGGACACATGGTAGATGGACCAAGCTAGTGATCAATGAATATTTTGTTTTAATTTATAAGGTGGTGGGTGCCACGAGTCATTGGGGCGCGTGAATATACAGTTGACGGACCGGCTGAGGTTACTAGAAGCCCTCCGACGGCCGACGATTAAACGAAAACGTACGACATGCATTTAATTAAAATAAATATTGTTAAATGTATTTCTTGTATATCTTTAAATATATCAAGCAGGTGAAATCGAATTATTACAATTTAGTCGTGAATAAGAACGTGTATAAGTAAAGGGTGATGATCATCCAAGTTTGTTATGATGAAATATGAAGCAATTAACTATTTTATACTTATTTAATTAATTTACTTTGACTTCTTATCGGAACGACTCCATTTACGTGTATAAAACAAGACTTTATCTGTAGAAAATAAGGAAAATGGTTACATTAAATAAAAAGGAAATTAACGCATGGCTAATTAGTAGTTACCCGCATGATCAGTGCAAGGAGGCAGGAGCAGTTTGGTGATGACGTTACACGTGACGGACACGTGTGTGTAGTCTTGTGATTATTTTCATGAATGCTTACATTTCTGGTTTATAAAATCGTTTCAATATTTAGTGGGTACCTAGTCATGTCATCGTATCATTTGAAAAATGTTACTTGGCAAGTAGTATTTAACTAGTATAATTTAATTTAAATAGAGTTAATGACAAAAATGTATTAAAGCTTATTTTTCTGACTATTATACATATGCATGTTTTATATTTCGATACCATCATCACGTTTAAATACATTACATCTACTATATTTTTTGCTAATGAAGTGTTATTGTTTTAGGCATTTTTTACTTATGAAATTGTAGGTTTAAGTTTCAGGATCGGAAGAAATGTATATTCATATATCAAATATTCATAAATAAATATAAATATATATGTTCGTATTTATATATATATATATATATTCTTTTGTATAGAGACAAATATTATCATTCACTCCCTTATGACTATAACCACACCACACATTAGTCGCACAAATCGTGTAATGTGACATTTGAAACTACACCCTTTCGGTTGTTAGATTATTCGATGGTACAATTTCATGTTTATTCACAAAAAGAAAAAAACACCTACTTATTATTTCAATTCACTATTTTAGTTTTATATATTATGAATCCTGCCAAAGTAACACATACCAATAATGCAACCAATGATACAACATCATTCACATTTCCTGTAAAGGGCTTGCTAAGGCGATCGAGTAGGTTACATGAAACATGGAAAGGTGGGTGATTTTTGCTTTTATTAACTCTTATATTTCCATTAAAAATTTGTTATTTTGAGATCTTACAATATTATCTACCCTCTGTAAGTTTTATTACAGTAATAAATAGTACTAATAAGTTTTTAAACGATAAACATAATGATAATCAGAAACTTTTGATTTAAACTCAAATCGTTTAGGTTTATAAATCAATAATATGTTATGATTTTAAAAGTTTTATATGTTGTGTTTATGTGTTGTTTACTTATTATTAGAATTAGAATAAGGCTCACGGATACACATACAACATATAGTTTAATGTTTCTAAGATAGTGATTATTTGAAATTTGGTCCCATTTGAAGATAAATTGTTTAAAAGATGGTTCCGGGACAAAAACTATATGGTTAGGTTGTCAAGTTCAAATCCTTGTGATATTCATGATGGATACTTGGTTATAGACTATAGTGCACGTTATCTTTAGAGACCTACGAACTTGTAAACTTAAATAATAGTTCTTCTAATTGATTTAAAGAGTTGTTAATAACAATATTAGCGGTACATAAATGTATTAGACATATGTCGAGTTGTCGACACCTTAATTACAACTCTTAAAACCGTCGTTATTATTTTTCTTTATTTTGTAGTCATCATACTTTAGTTTATAACATTTGTTATATGTTTATGACAAATAAGTGTGCATCTAATCTAATCTTCTAATCTAATAATAATAATAAAAAAATAAACATAGTAAAGCAACACATAAATAAGCAACAAGTTACCTAACAAAGAAGTTGACAATTTTATTTTTATCACAAAGGTTGCTTTATACATTAAGTAAACTTATGGGGCAAATGGAAAGTTTGTGATCAACGCCAATATTTAATTAATTGGATGTGTATCAAATGATTTATGTCTAATCTAGTCCACTTCGAGTAGCGTCAAAGTGACATATGAGTTGGGGGTATAACAGAGTCATCGGTGTGTGTTACAATATATTTGTTTAATACTAATAGCCTTAGTAATTAGTTATAGCACTGTTAATGAATTCATATGAAAAACAAGCAACATTATAGTTTTATCCTTTTAGGATTGCGTTTATAAGAAGATTGGGGTATAAATACTAAAGTGTACGTGTCAACGGAACACCTTCGATAACTAGTCTACTAAGGATACGACTACAAAAAACGATTTAGTATAACCTTTTTTCTATCACGTTATCATATATCTAAAGAAAAATTGATACATGCTATTATCTGTACACATTAAGTGCAAAGGACTTCAGAATACAAAGAAGGAGTTAAGTATCTAACTTCAGTTATGTTAGTTGAGTTTATGCACCACTTTGACAGTGATTTGTTTACAGCATTATCATGTCCTTCATCTACATACGGTTCGATACTTCAATTAACAATATATTTACTTTCTGAATGAGGGCAAATGACACGTGATCAATACACTAAAAGTTAAAGGAAACTATAACAACGTAATGTCAATTACTGATATTGTAATAAGAGAAAATTGTTTGTGCCGTCAATAGCAGTTAACTTTAGGTGCTTCTTAGTGTAAATTGAAGGCCGAATTTGTACATATATAAAAGTTGATCGCCAAGAACATGATAGAAAATAATTTATCTTAAATCTTTATAAAATATTTAATTATAAGACTTGATGTCTGAAAATTAGAAGATCAGAAATTACATTTATGCCCATTTCAATAATACATAAATATAGAAATTAAAACTTAGTTTATACACCTCATAATTATCTTTATTTAAAGTATAAAATAAATAATAATTAAAATATAATTATTATATTATAATAACATAAAGTATAAATGAAATTGAAATACAAATTTACAATCATTAACATTAAGACGATTATGATTATCGACAATTATCATATTTTTCCCGACTAGTTTAGATCCTAATCGGTCAACAATGCAAAATTTCGATGAAGTCGTGATAAAATGAAATCTTTTTTGCGTTGTCCCCATTTAGTTGCGCTGTTTGTTACTATTAAAATGTTTAGTCCACTTTGTCTAAATAAGTCACTCAGGAGGGAGTAAAATGTCAAACCTGTAAAACTAAAAGTCAAATTTTGTACATTCTTTCAAATGTGAAAGCATCATTTTTTATTGCACACCTAGTTAATGTCGACGATCGATTTTAATTTCCATACTTTCTACACAAAATTCGTAAATTGATAGATGAGTTGACTCATTTTTTACCCGATCACTGAATTATTGAGGTAATTGAATACACTTGTGTATAATTTCTGGTAGCATTTTGTCAAATTTCAGTTACTTAATTACTGTCTATGTATGTCCTTTAGGGTTTACTAAAACCTAGGTTTACTTACATGATCCAGCTGATTTGATTTATAAAATTGATCATCGTTATCGTTATTGTATCAAGTGTTTACTTGCCGTTGACTATTTTTTGTGATTTAGGGTTTACTGAAATCTAGCTGATTGTAAAGATGGTGTTGGTATTGGCAATTGGGGATTTACATATACCACATAGGGCGTCTGATCTACCTGCAAAGTTTAAATCTATGCTTGTTCCTGGAAAGATTCAACATATTATTTGCACCGGTAATATCTGTATCAAAGTAAGTGATAACTAACTCACTCATGTAGTAGTACTTATGATTATGATTTGGATCATGCAACTGTGATTGGTTGTTTGGTTTATTTGGATCAAGCAACTTTGCATTTATACCACAATTAAGTGTTTGAAAACTATTTGCTTTAACTATGTTGTTAGACTGCCAATATACATCTGGAAATCATAGTTAAAAAGGAAAGCGCAAATGGCAAGAGAGAGCGAACACAATGATTGAGTGCTATCTAAATTTATCTCACTATTTCTATGAAACTACTTTTTGTGCTGCAACTCTGACCGAGCCACTCTTACTATCATCAATTTGGTATAGTTGGCGAAACTACTTTATAAGATTCCTTTTACCGTGATTACATTATGCGCAGCTTGTGACAATCCAATCACCATCTGGCATCTGCACACATATACTGCTATCAGACTTATATGTAGACATGCATACTAACTTGTCACGGTTCTTTTTGTATATCTTATCATAAGCTGCTTTCTTGTTTTGCTTAACACTGTAATTATCAGCACTGCAAGTAAATCTATGATTGTCAGGTTTACCATAGTACCATGGTAGTGAATGTCATTGGTTGATTTCTTACTAGCCTGATTTCCAATTGGAGTCACACACTCACACTTGATTGTATCAGTGTATCACTGTCAATCATATTAGACTTCACATCACTAATGTACCGTAACTGTTAGTCAAGGTTATAGGGTTGCCAATTGACATGTATTGATAATCAAAAACTGTTTTGATACTTACCCACTGATGATTTTTTCACGTACAGATTCAAGTTAATATGTTGAGTAAGTGTGTTCTAGTCTGCTGCTCGCAATGTGCTTAAGCAATACACAAATTGATCTTTAGACTTTTTTATATATAAAAGCTACGTGGTCATGTTATCAGTCCCCGCCACCTGAATAACAAAGCCATAAAGGCCTAATTATCATCTGGCATAGTGTCATGGTAGCTTATTCTCTTGAGGTTTTTTAGTTATAATTTTTTTTAAAAAGATTATTTAGTTTTCAGTTCCATCATCACTTGGTAGTGTTCATCGATTTCATCACTAAGTTATCACATAGTAAAGAATGCTCAACCTCTCCATACCACCTTAAGAAAGATCATCGAAACAAAGTCGTTATGTGAATTGTGCATGAGCAACTGTCTTTTTATGAATCCCAAATTTGTTTTGGATATTGGTTTGGCTTCTCATCACATCTTTATGGGGCCTATGTCTTCATGAGCAGGAAGTACATGATTATTTGAAGAGCCTATGCCCAAGCTTACATATTACTCGAGGTGAATATGATGAAGATTCTCGTTATCCAGAGACTAAAACACTTACCATTGGGCAATTCAAGCTTGGACTGTGCCATGGTCATCAGGTTAGTCATGTCACCTTGAGCTTAGTCATTATCAGCTGCAGATATTATGACTTCAATCAATCCCTTTGAAATTTATGTAACCTGAAGACATCATACCAGTTTTGCAAGTATGTGATACTTCTTTTCTTAAATCTACCTTAAGAAAATGTCAGACAGAAGTTGCTTTTCATGAACTTAAATGTTGGAAGCTCATTAAGCATATTAACCATTTCTTATGCGACATTTCTCATTTAACGATGTGATTAACTTTTCTAATCCCCATACATGGTTTGAAAAATGACAAAAAAGAAGACATTATTGTAGGGATGAGAATGTTGGTAACTTGTGGGAACGTAAATGCAAAAGAAACTACCATACTGCTTGCCAATTTTTTCCACAATCCTTTTTGTTGTTGTTGAAAAATATATTGTATTCATCTTTAACAAACTTATACTTATCCAGGTTGTTCCATGGGGGGATTTGGATTCTTTAGCCATGCTCCAAAGACAGTTGGATGTTGACATCCTTGTTAGTGGTCATACTCATCAGTTCAAGGCTTACAAACACGAGGCCGGTGTTGTTATAAACCCTGGTTCAGCCACCGGTGCATACAGCAGCATCACCTATGATGTAAACCCGAGCTTTGTTCTCATGGACATTGACGGGTTACGTGTTGTTGTCTATGTTTATGAACTCATTGATGGAGAAGTAAAAGTTGACAAGATTGATTTCAAGAAAACATCCACAGCCACTATATAAGATCACTGATCACTTATCATTTTGCTTCTAACTCTATTAGGCTTCCTTTCTTTTTAAGTTTTTTGAACCCCATATTCATTTGGTGTATGTGATCTATTTCTTTTTCTTTGTTTATCTTTTCGTTTAATTTTCTGTAATGAAGTTAAAAGTTTGAAATGATTACGCCCCATCAGATTTGGAACCTCCTTGGTAGTTTTTATCGGCTTGGTACATGTAATAAGATTTGGATGCTTGGTTGTGCAATCCATCCTCATGTAATTGTAACTCCCAACAGGATCTCGAATGCCATATTACCTTTGCATTCGATGATGTATGTAATGCGTTACATTATAGAGAATTATTACCAATAGAAAAAGTTTGATTTGGTGAATTGCAAAAGAATTAAGTGTTATTTACCTTGTTGCAGTGCATCTCCCGATGTCCTATTTACAAGCTGATCTTCAAATGAGTTTTGTGTGATGATACCAAAGGTTTCTTTAGGAGTTGGTTGCGAGCTACACATGCCTACTGGATATCGGTTCTTTCTCTATTGTTCGTTTATGTTATGCTCTGCATGTTTTTCGGTTCTTACATGATGTGTATTAAGATAACACCATTCTGAAAATCATTGAAGAACTTATCTGGTTTTATTCTAAGATGCATGCATACACATACATGTGGTAATTTTAGTGTAATGGAGATTTACCTGAGACCGAATAATGGATCTCATATAAAGTTGTAATACGGGTTAGGAGGTACGGTGTATGAATCTGGTTTCGAAGGTGTGAGTTGAGGTTTGTAATGTGAATGTGTAGGAACAGCATATTAAAGTAAACCTTATATTACAAACTGTATTTGTGTATAAAATATACCTAATATTAAGTACACAGATCGTATATTAAAGTAATTATGTTTTACTTCAAATCCAATACGCAAAGCAATCGTAACTGGGCCTTCAGCCCTTGTACCCATTTACAGATGATGCCCTAGCATCGAGGTAGATATGTGTTATCTTGCATGACCTCCCACTGTTTTGTCCAGTTACAGATCCTTCCAAAATCACGGTTACTCAAAATTATTGATTACACTTTGGTCCAAGTAATGGTACAATTATACATGGTTTCACTACGCAAATCTTGACACTGACTTCGTGATTACTGGACACAAGTGTAAACTTCTGTTGTGAAGTATAACATAATTTAACGCTGTTCAGGTGTACTTTTTAGCTTTTACTAGAAAACACTCACTGGTTTTGTTAACTGGGACAGGATTACAGCTCTAAATCTCTAATTCAAGCTCTCAGCTTTCTAACTTGAGTTCGTAATAACGATTTCAACGTTGACTATTCTTATTTGCAAGCTTGTTAAGTAGCATAAAAATTTACAAATGTAATGGTAACACAATCTGACGTAAAACATGCTTTCATCTTATAAAACATAGAGAGTAATAGTTTAAATTTGGAAATCGAATATCTCAAACTTGATGTTTTCAACTTGTGTTTCTGATTTGAATAGTTGAAACTTCCAATATATGTTAAAAGGACAACTGGATTGACCACTTCGCTATGGTAATGATAAGTTGAACATTTAATAGTAAGTTATGTATCACAAGCATCCCAAATATATATAAAAAAACACAAGAATAGCATCAAAACAAACTTTGGGTCCATTACTATACATTCAGACATTGACTATAACATCCCCGGAAACAAAAGAAAATGATCAAACTGGCGACAACAAACATCAGTTATTTCTTAATGCCTAACAATGTAGCACAACACAATAAGAACCGCACCGAAGCTGCAACAGATAGTCTCACCTCTTCCTCCTCCAAGGATTTGCTGATCAAAGCTCTCACCTCTTCCATCCTCCCTGAACTACTTTTTCTGAAATGAGTTGTGTGAAACTAATCAATGACCCCAATTAATATAATGAACGAAAAAAGTACAGAAAAAGTAGTTAGATTTGGGATTCGGGATTAATCAAGGATTAGCATATGTGTTGCTTACCATCTCTGGGGGATATTTGGGATTTGTTAGATTTACTCCCTCCCTTGCCATTAGCTTGTAGAGACTTCTGAACCCTTGGTGACTGCAAGTTCGGTTTTGCAGTGGCGGATGGTAGAGATTGCCGCCTTGGGACACCATTTTCAGCCCCTTCTTCAGCAGCCTTTGCTGCTGCTTGTGCTCTAAGTTTGGCTTTAGCTGATTCAGTAGCTGCCATATAGCTTGGCAAGGTTGGTGTGTTTTGTGATACACTCTCATGCTGTTCTTGTTTTGCTGGTAAGGATTTTCTCCTCCTTGCTTTCTGATTTTCCTTGACATTTACTTCCACCTTTGCAGGTGGTTCGTTCTCAAGCTTCCCATTGGTTTCTAGGGGTGTTGGCTCGATGGGGGACTGATCATCTTGCACAACTTCAAGTGGTTTGTCTTCTAGAGGTTGAACAGGAGGTTCTTCCGACTCTGGCTCTGGCTCAGGTGCTGGCTGTTTTACGCTCTCAATATATAAGCCATTTATTTTCTCAGAACCATGATTGGCTACCTCCTCAGAGATCTCTTTATTCAAAATGGGTGAAGATTTTTCAGCCTCAGTTTCTGACTTCTCGGGAGCTGCAGAAGTGGATATAGATATTTTTCTTAGATTGCGTTTAACTTTTTCTAATTCATTAACAGATTGCTCTTGACCCGAGTCTGCTTGGTGGCTGGCTTTTCTCACAGTACGTCTGGATTTTTCATTTTCGGACGAATTGGAGAGACCGTTATCATTGTTTGCAGCAGGAACTCTGCGAACGCTTCTCTTTGGTCTCCCTATTTCGGTTTCCTCAGATTGCAATTTGGTCTGCTTTCTCTTAGGTTTTGGATCAAGCGTCTTTTTGGGCTGCGGTAGGGGTTCCCAGAAGGAAGAAGACGACCAACGCTCAAGCCAGCTCCTCGCCGAATTTGGTTCAACTGATTCGTATTGGATGCTCAAAGGCATGGTTGTGTGAGATGAAGCAACAAGCTAGATAAAGATCTAAGTATCAGTCCACTTCTCAAAATGTAAACATATAAACATAAAGGTGATATCTGTAAAGTTTCTACACATTATTGGATTTATTGGCAAACTTTCCTTTTCAATCAACTACCCTTACAAAGAAATGCGATACAAGCATTTTGTACCATTGAACCGTTCTTGGTTGTTTTGATGGTCAAACATGTGAAGCGGAGAAGTTTAAATTGGAAAAAAAAAATTCCACTGCTATTAAAGATACATTTTCAAGTCAATAATATGTTAAATGCAGTGTATTTAGCTATATATATTCATTATATTTATTTACACAGGTGACTACTAGCCTTGACGATAACATAATATTTTGAGGATACCTTGGTGGCAAACACATTTGTTGATAGCTTCTCTACTCGGAGGGACGTTCCAAGCAAGTCTGCTGATTTCTTGTCCTGACAAAATAAGATTTCCATAAGTCAACATTATTTTATTAGGATAAAACATGTGGCAGCTACTTTTCTTAAGTCGGTGAGAGTACATGACAATAATAAACGAAAGAAGGGTTACCACAAATCCTCTAGTAGTGTACTTTGGAAGCCCCAGACCGTTAGAAAGTCTGACACTTCGGCCACGAACCAATGCCTGGAACTCAACAATTGCACGCATGCAACTCAAAGTAGCAACAGCCTGTCTCCGAACTAAGTGACCACGAACTAGAGCTTGAAGCCTTATGATACCCTTGAGGGCCCAAAATGCTCTTCGGGCCTTCACGTATCATTGAATTCATGTTAGTGTAGGTATGGCAGTAATGACAAAAGATATATAAGACAAGTGAACTGAATAACGCCACACATAGCTTTATAATGTTGACTTAGTGTGTCATTTCCACCCTAAAAAGCTATTGTGTTGCAAATTTGAAAAGGAGAAATTACAGCTAAAAGTCACAATTAATTATTAAACTTACAAATCATGTTGCCTTAAATTAACTCTTGGATGTAAACAGTAAGGTGGAAAGAGGGCGAGCGATGCTAACTTTACGAATTATTCATAAACTATAGCACCATTTCATGTTAGGTTGCGCTAAAATTTCAGTGATTAAAAAGTGAAAGAAAGTCAACTTGATTTAGAACATATACAACCTTCTAATCTTCTATTAGTCTACAAAAAGTCCATGTTGAGAGCTTTGAGACAGGGACAAATTTACAGCCACATCTGAAACTATAGATCCTTCTTTTATGTAAATGCACCATTAACTAGCTGCCTCAAGGTCAAGGCAAGGAAAAACTTTGTTGATAACCACACGGACCACCAAATAGAGAACTATACTTTAAAGAAAATTGCATTGATAAATTGATGATGTTAGAGAAAATATTAGATCCTGCAATGCAGCGTAAATGCCCCTAAGATCTAATCACTGGTTAACTTGCTGTATCACGAATTGGCAATCATATAGAGTTTTAAGAAAATGATATAAAGCAGTTAACTTTTTAAGCTCTAAACATAACTTTTCAGCAAGCAAAAGAAGAACTTAATCAAGATCAATAGCATTACCAAGTATCCCCTGAAAGCGGCCTGTGCCTTTGTGGCAGCTTGCTCTAGCTTGATTAACTCCTCGCCACTTGCAGCACTGAATTCCATGGACCTTCCTACATATTCAGCAGTATCAGGCAATGAGTTGGCACTCGAGCTCTTCTCTAATTCTATATGCTCTTCACTTGAAGCAATGACAGGACGCACTGGGCTAGAGATAACCATAGAATCAGCACCAAAATCGTTTGACGGTGCCTTATTAATGACAGATGTCTTTATTACCGAGGTAGCATCCTTCAAAAAATAACATGATATCAGAATGAAATGACGGCTTACTTTGTCAATCATCACATGTAAAGTCACTTTTACTATTTTAACGAAGTGGTCTAACACTCTGTTCCCAAAAATGTTTAGTATAATTTGATTTCATTCAACCAACATCGTCTATAACGATTACCAATTACATTCATAAATAGATATTCTTTTCTTACTTTTGATAGATTAGATTTTGTTGTCTTCTTCCCAAAAAGCACAGTCTTGATCCACTTTCCAGGAGACTTCCCCATCGTTAATTAATAGGTGCTGCTAGAAATCCTGCTGCACCTTAAAATTATCTGCATTATCCCAAAAATGAACTAACAATGAAAGTTAAACGAACAAAAAACCAGACGCACAAGTAAAAATAAAGATAATATCATTCCTACATACACTGACTCAAAATTTAACTCAAAGGACCATACTGTATATTCAATTTCACACTACTATTTATAAATAACATGATCAATCAATGACTTAACAAGTCACACTTGCCCTTCAAATTTTCAGTAGAGATAGAATTTAACTGGTCACACTGCCGACAAAGAAAAACGAAATCTCCACATTTCCAATTACAATTAGATCTAATTAAAAAAATATATACTAAACAAATTTCACTGAATATTAAGTAACAGTAGATAACAAGTTAAATACATGACTGCATATTGTTATACACAGCATAACTATCAATTAACTTCAAGTTTTAAGAAATGTATTGAAATCAAGCCGAGATCTGCAACGAAAGCAAATTTCATTGTAGAAAAAACAAGAGTATGAGCTAGGGTTTTGAAATGAAGATGCTTCAGATCTGGAAATGTACCTGACAAGCGAACCCTAAGTAGCGAAAGCTGCAAACAAACTGAAATTGAAGGAGAGAAAATAGATCATATAACTTAATTTTAATAATTGAATTGAAATAGAAAATAAAAATGATGAAGATGGAGACGGTGTACCTTGAATTGGATGTCATGCGGTTGAGAAACATGGACGCCTCTGCTTTACTTACTCTCACTATATATTATATAAATATAGTATAGTTAATAGTATGTATCTATCTATATCTATATTCAGCTTCACTCTCAGTAAAGTGAAAGCGGACCGGTTTTTTTTCTTTAATCTTTTTTGCTACTAATTTAATTGTCTTATTTTTGTTTATATATATATATATTTTTACAACAACTTCAAGTCTTCAACACATGAATGGTTTGTAAACATTTTAAGTAGGGCCTAAAAGTGGAAGTAAATATCGAATAATTGAATAAACTCTGCGTTGATTAGAGGTGTTCATTATTTAAGTAATGTCACAAAATGGCGAGTCTAAATAATGGCTGAATATTTGTGTTAATCTATCATGATATGATTATCATTAAAACATTGACGACTAAAAACGTTCACGAGCATATATGTTTTGCCACCAGGGCTGTAACCACAGTAAGCAGTATAAGTGGGATCGAACTTCGGTCTTAAAATTATCAAACTTTAAAATTTTCAACAACCGAGCCACTCACTTGATCAAGATTTGTCTTCATATATACTATCTTAAATGAATTTGAGAAATTAACCAAAATACTCTAAAACTTATCTCAATTTAGTATTATACCCTACAAAAAAAAATTTACAAAAAGCTACCCTCATCAAGCAAAACGCAAAGTGACGGACGCAAAATGCGTTTTGCATGGGCTTGTTCGTGTCCCACAAACATATTTGGTGGCCGAAAAAATTAATATGTACATGGATACATGGTCACGCAAAATGCAAATTGCATTTTACTTTCACTTATTTGCGTTTTGCGTGTGCTTCAATTTTTACTTATAACCTTTTTCAATTAATATGACTTTTTTTCAATTTTTTGGACTTTTTTTTACTTATGTTTACTTCCTTTGACCATTTTTGACTTGACAATACGCTGACTTCCTTTTTTTACTTATGTTAACTTTCTTTTACTTAATAAATTGTGTTAAGTTTTCTGTAAACTTTGAAATGTCACATATTTTGACTCGTAACTTGGATTAAGTCACATTTTTTTTTAATTTGTGTATTTTTTTCTTGATCTATTTGTTGTCCCAACTTTTTTTTGAAATTCGGCCTTCTTGACCTTCAATTTTGATATTTTACGATTATTTTGATTTTTAAACGCACTTTGACTGCTCGTAACTTGTTATAAAAAATTTCAATTTCAAATTCGTAAAATTTACAGTCACTATGAAGTGTCATTTAATACTAACCATCGGTCAATTTCAAAAAAGTCTAAATAAATCTACGAGCCCGGCAACCATCAACGTTCCCGGTCACGACCCCATTCACTGACGTGCGTCCAGGGCATGACCCGTGCACGCAAAACATAAAGATCCGCATGCAAAACGTAAATTGCACTTTGCGTCCGGAAGATAGTATTTTGTAATTGGTTTTTTGAGAGGATAAAATATTAAATTGGAGTATTTTTTAGGATATTTTAGTTAATTTTTAGTAGTTAATAATTCTACTGATCGATTTCATATAAATATCATCATAAAAGGGTACAAAATTACTTTGTATTTATAATTTAGTTATAAATCTACCTACATTAGAAATACAAAATACACTTAAATATGTATCAATATATATTGTTTTCAATAAATATCTTACAGGAAAGATAAGTGCGAGACCAATTTTATTATTTTTGACTATAATTCTATTTCTTCATGACCTGGCAAAATGTATGTATTAAAAGGTGTCGGTTCTTCAACTGATTGCCAGTTTGACACCATGCTATATTACTTACTTTATCGATCTTTATCATATTGTATTTAATAGCAACAGAAAAAGGTGATTAGTACTACCTACCTTTAAAAACGTTAATAATAAATAAATTAACGTGCAAAATCTAACAAAAACGTTTACGTTTTATAAAATATTTTTTTACGAAAATAAGATAAAAATATATTGTATTTAAATACTTGTTATATTTGATAGCTACACCTTAACTTTGATTAGTAATTTCTTCAAGTGTATTACTAATGGCTGTTTTAGACAATTGATTAATAATTAATTAATCTTGTATAATATAATAATTAATTGACCATTTTATCAAATATCCAATGGATCAATATAATTGTTTGATTTTCTCAAATTGCCTAAAATTAAGAAAAGACGACATCATGATTTTAAAATTCATTAAAATAATGCAATTAACTTTTATCAAATATAATAATATTTAATTCAAAATTCATATCTATATTTTCTAATATTAAAGTGTCATACTTATAATTGATTTCCATCAAACGTATATCTTTAAAATCATATTCTATTTAAGATTTATCATATATATTTAAAAATAATTTATTAGATTTGTGCATATTCAATGTTGATTGTTAAAGATCATGCTATGTAACTTACACTGGCTAATTTCTTAAATGTTATTATGATGACACAAACTTTTGTTAAATTAGCATGACTGCTATTACGAATGAATAACAAAAATATTGTTGTTTATTTCAATTAGTCATTCAATCATTAGTTTACCTATCATGTGTTAATTAGTGAGTTAATTTGTTACTTCTTACTTACATAGTATTTTTTTTCTTTTCTTTTTTTTTTATTTACTATTTTTATATATATTTAAGTTGAAAGCATTATTGATATACTATTTAATTATATGGAATCATTGGATATTATCTACTTATATATTTATAATATAATAATTATATACAAAGATGAATGACACGTTTTGAGTTATTACTATAGCTAAAGTTCTCCTTTTACTACATTCTCTCCAATTGCTATTGTATGGAGTTATGAATAATTGGAATTAGCAACACTAACAAATGGAACATTTTTAGAAGGACCTTGCATAATTGCATGTATATGTATTGTATGTTAATATTAAGTTTTAGATTGACTTATATATAGTCATTCGAACATAGGTTTTCTAACTTCAAAAACAGCAAAGATCAAAGGTTAATTAGAAGGTCAACGCACGTAATCAACTTCACATGATAATTAAGTTGGTTTTGTTAGTTTTATTCAAATAATGCCTTTATGTTTGAAGAATTGCAAATATATATGGAAGTATTTTAGGAAATTAGCCCATTTTTGTTATGAGCAAATAATGCTAGAGAAAACAATTCATGGAAGTTGGTTTCATGTTGTTGATGGTTATCTTAATAGGCTTAGTGTCTTTTATATTTTGCTTTGATGTTTTGTTAAGTACATGTGTATTAGGTCATTTAAAGGACCCGTTTATATCCTATAGTAAGAAGTATGATGATTTAAGATTGTTATTTCGTATCATCTTATGGGTATGATCATACTAACGTGTACTTAGTTTATCATCGTTAAAAAAACTATTGACAAATAAACCTCTCTTGCTTAATGTCGGGTATACTTACATGTTTTTGTGGTTCTTTAATATTGTAAAATGATAATTGTACATTTAAATTGTCGTGTTGTCATGAATAAGTTTTATGCCATTAGATTGAATCTTATGTCTATTTATTTAAGCATGTCAATCATTTGTCTTTTTCTAACATATCTATTTTTGAGATGACATATTTACAAGATAATGATTAAAATAACCCTTATAATTTTTATTATTACAATTTTTAAAAACATGGTAACAAACTTTAAGAAATGTATGAGAATGTTTCATAGCCATAATAGTCGGTGGTAATACCTTGGACATGTAACCCAAACTCAATTGCAACTTTTATGGTGATAATGTGACTAGCCCGATACTCCTACGAGTGATGGTGGTAAAACGACTATACTACTTAATAATAGTTGATTTGAAATTTGAGACAATTGCGTGAATAAAATGTAATATTATTATTCAATGGTGTGACATTAGAATCTTATATCATAATAAAAGAATATCCAGTGTAATTATCAATTAGAGAAATTAAATTAATACATGATATATTTATAAGTTTTGTGTTAAAAAATTTAATTTATTAATATCATATATATTATAAAAGCTTAAATAATCTGCGAGTATATACAAGTTTAGAAAGTAAGTGAAATGCAATAAAACAGTGATAGGTCAATATTTGTTCTTTTAGAAAAAATAATTGTCGAATGAAGCAACGTATTTGAAGTGTACTTATTGTTTTTTATTTCATTTCTTAAAATCGTATTATTATATTACTTGCGTGTATATATGGGTGCCGTGTACCATATGATACTTATGTCCTAAAAAAATTATATGAAAAATTAAGGCTATTGATATACGTAGTGTTTAATATTTTATTTTAATTGCTAAAAAGGATATAGTTTGTGTTGTGGGTGCATTATTACTTTATTTAAATAATGAAAAGTTGACATTTATGAGTATTAAGAGGTAGTAGGTTACTATCATATGTTGTTGTCCATTTATTCTTCTTAATAAGATATTGAATACCTTTTTGCAGTCAAATAAATTAAAACGCGAATATTTTTAGGTCAACACTAGAAACTTTATGCTCCTTAAGTTGCGAAGGTTACAAATAGAAGATGCAGATAATAAAAGGAAAGCAAAACATATTAAATGTGAGAAATTAACACAATTTCCCGTTCAAATCATGTTTCTCAAACCAAATGCAAAATTCCTTTTTTCAAGTCCAATAAAAAAGGTACAAATTCAATTTAAAGGATAAAAAATCGAATCCAATTTGATTTCTGATTGGTTAAAATGATACTACAAGCAGAAAAGTCCATACCCTCATTTCAAAACTACACACACATTACACCCCTAAATTAAAAACACAAGACTACAAGCCTCTCCCTAATGTTTCATCGAGGTGTTTTAAGAAATAAGTATTATTATATTGTAGTTCTTTAATAACATGATAAAGAAAATTAGAACCCGAGTGAAAATAGTTTTTTGCTATTTATAACAGTCAACCCTATACTTGAAAATATGTAACATATGCTACTACAAATAAGAACATAAATCATAAACATATGGAACCTTAACTTAAAACCTCTCGCAAGTGATCATACTATTTAAATAACTATTTTGGTACTACTAAAGCTTTTCTAGAGGTCAATATAATACAAGAAATAAGTCAAATAACTATGTATACAAGGGTCTAATATGCAAACCAGAAAGAACCCAATGAAAGGTAATAGAAGCTTAAATCCTACAAATTGTTGTTATATGGCATAGCTTAAAACAAACATAGTTTTCACAACACTCATTATTACTGAATCAATGGTTCTCAAACATAAATATTACAGAGATAGAGATACAGACAGACCACCCTACCAGGAGGAGAGAGACATGGGCTTTCCCAACCGAGCACCACCCCAGCAAACATATGCACTCTTAGTCAGCTGTCCAGCTCTGCTCAACCACTTCTCGCACTTTTCTGTTATACTCTCGCTTATTCTCACTAAACAAACGGGCTGCTTCCGAGTTGGCTGGTGAGTTTGGATTTGGATCACAGAGCAGTGACTAAAATGCAAGTAACCAAATCAGAAAAGACTATTGCAATTTGTACGAAACATTATTCTACAGTTACACAAGAAAGATGCAAAAAGTTACTTGACTACCCATCACATGAAATAGGAAGTGCTGATAGTTATTGCATTTCACAAGAAAGTGGTGTTATTTCAAATATTCACACTGACACACATGAATAAAAAATAAATAAGAATCCACATTATTATACATTTACACGCACACACACGCACACAAAAAAAAGCGTAGTATTACTTGCCTATCATCTGCATTAAAAAGTGCTAATTCATTTCGTTTCAAATACTCAGACTAAAACACACAGGAACGAAACATAAATAAAGTAGAATCCTTAAGTTGAAAGTCACTTATAGCTCAGCAATACTCGATAAGATGAATGCCAATGGAAACGAATGCAGTCAACAAACCAGTGTCCCAGCTCGTGTCATTGTTTAGCGTTCTTATCAAGTTCTATTAGATGCTACTTCTTCATGTTGCCTATTTTCAAGTGCCTAATAGAATTGTGAACGGCAGCCATCGAAAAAAATAATAAAAAAATAAAAGGAGACCTAGTTTAAACCGACGCTCATCACAAAATGTTACAGCTAATACCAACCTGAATTGATGTCAGTATAGCAGCAACATCATAAATTGGACTCCACTGATTTTGAAGGATGTCCAAGCATATGCTTCCATCGGCATAAACTGGTACATAGCAAAAAGCTCATGAGTATAAGGCATCATAAAAGCATAACTATGTTAAAGCAAATTGAATATGAAAACTATTCTATAAACCACATAACATGGATTTGTACTCTTCAGCACCTTAAAGCAAACCAGAGTTGTGTCAATAGTATGGCATTATATATAAGGTGAGCCTAAAACATAGAAAAGGGGAGAAGACTGGGCATCAATGCATACGCTGCTTCTGCATGAATAATGCCCCATCTACCACCTCAATAAGTAAAACAGCTCAAGGAAGTAAATGAACTATTAAGTATATAACCGTAACACACAACGTTCTTCGTGATATATCATAAAGCTCAATGACAAACTCAAGCCTCAGAGCTGTCACTCTACTCTTCAGTAAAAGAAAAAAGTGGAAGAAATTCAATCAAGTTGATGATGACCACTTACTGTTTGGATGAAACATTCGAGAAATGAAACGCACTGTTGGTGGCTTATTCGGATAGTCTTCTGAAAACTGAAGGGTTAGCTTGAATGTACCTGAGTTTGACAGGTATATGTTGTCAAAAAATACTATTTATGCAACACACCAACAAGATAAATTGTACTAAAATCGGAAAAGGTAGATAACAGAACAGCTAGAGACCACATCAAATATCTAACAAGAAATCAAAAGCGCTATTAGTGACTTAACGCTACAAGTAAGTCAATCACATTGAGGACAGAAATGCATATGTACTAATAACCGGGGTTAACATGTATGTGGAGAAACCCTAATATCAAAGAACTCCAGAGCTATGGTGAAGTACTACTGTACTAGTATTATGAATCTTTCCTACTTAAAGCCTACATGTTGACTGTGTGATAGAAGGGTGGTCCTTTTTATTTAATCCTTCCAATACCCCCACCACAAACATGAGCAGCTACTCCCCTGCTTGTATATAGAAAGTACTGAAAATCAATTTTCAATATGTGATGTTCTTTTCCATAATTCATGCACTTTCGCATGCATATGTGTAGAAATGTAACCATTGGTAACATTTCTTTTCTCAATCTGAGCATATACTAGACCATGTAACTGTACAGCATATCACTAACCTCCGTCCCAAGGAGTGTCATCCGGCCTGCAACGCAATAAACAAAATCAATAAAAAATCATTATGTATCAACCAAAAATTTCATCTTGAGCTACTAAATCATACGGAATAATCAACAAACACTGACACACACTTTCACCTACCCAAATATAACAGCATTCCAAAGCATTATATTGTTATCATAAGGAGCGCCACTGATTCCAGCAGGAGGATCTTGCTGCAACCTCTTAAAATCCCTCATTAATCTCTTTCTTGCAGGCGTTGACATCTTCTGTCAACTGTTTCCTCCAAATTCAACCAAAAAATAAAACAATTTCAGCTCCCAATTCTATTTAATAACGAAATTTTAACAATTAACAATACAGCATAACAAAAATCAAGTACGGCGATCATGCTGCCGGTTATTAAACCCTAGATCTATAAAATGAGATTAATTGCATCACACGTCAACAGATATTTAACCAAATAGTAAACATAAATAAACAATTGAGCAAGTGAACGTGTTATTTAGCCTAGGGTTTCGATAATCGAAATATGAACGTAATAACATGAAATTGAATTGAATAAAAGAAAAGAGATTACTTGTGCTGTGTTAGACGCAGAGCGGAAGAGATAGTGATGAAGATGACGGTGTTAAACCGGAAGATGATGATCGGCCGTCGGTGGTGGTGGTGGTGTCAAGTATCGATCACAGAAGGAAAAGGGGGAACTTTTAACAACGCGTCATGTGTAAGCTGGTGGATATTTCGTTTGTTTTGTCTTTATGTCTTTATGTTTTTATACCTGTAAACCACGTAGTGTGACGGGTTTACGTAGTGATAATATGCAATGATAAAGTAATTAGATATCGACAGTATATATCGAAAGTTTAATGTATGTATTTATGTTTACATATTTAGTTTAGGTTTAGATTTAAATAAAAATTTAAATATTATAAGAATGTATAAAATGATATAAAAATTAATTTAAATGTTTAAAATATATTATTTTACAAAAGAAATTTGTAACTTCTTATTTAAATAATTTTATTTTTCAAATAAAAAAAAATTCGACGTTTTTTATTTTTTTAATTATTTTTATCAAATTTTTTATTCATAATAATCACATTTTATAATTAGATAATCACATGAATAATATGTGATTATCAAAACTCTATTTTGTGATTATCTCGAACACATAATAATCACATTATATTAGAGAATAATCACATGTGATTATCATGTTATATTTTGTGATTATTTTGAACAATTACAACAGTAACAACTGTAACAAAAGTTTGGAAAAAAGTTAATATTTTTAATCAAATTTTTTATAATAGTTTGCAAAAGTTATTTCAATAATAATCATTGAAAAGGTTTTGAAGAAAACTATGTTTTAGATATTTAAAAAGTGATTTCAAAGCCAATTTTACGTTCTCACGATATTTATATTTTTTATTTGAACCCTCCCCTATATATTTATATAGGTATATATATATATTATATATAATGATAGAGTGAAATTTGATTAATATAGTAATAATAATATAATAATAAATATTAATAAAAAACATAATTGTTAAGATGATTAAAATATTAATAATTAGATATAAGTAATATAGTTATTTTTAAAAATTTTAAAAAGTTATGTACTCGAATTAAATAATTACAATAAATGTTACATTATTATTGAATCAAATTAAATTAATAATAATAATAATAACATTTGAAGTTTTTTTTTATTGTTTTTTAATTTCGAGCTCGTTTTAGATTTTCATTACTTTTTATGTTGGAATAATCGGAGTCCTGCGCAATGTAGCGGTCACAAATATAAAATATCATAATAGTCGATAATGATAGTCGTTATAATGATAATGATTGTAAACTTTTATTTCAATTTCATTTATACTTTATGTAATCACAATAATTGTATTTTAATTATTGTTTATTTTATATTTCAAATAAAGAAACAATATAAATATTAGGTTTTGTATTTTAATTATTTAAAGAAGTATAAATGTAACTTTTGATCTTTCAATTTTTCAACATTAAATTTTATAACTAAATGTTTTATAAGAATTTAAAATAATAACTACACTTTTTAAATTGTGACTGTAACGTGATTGTAGTTAAACGTGAAGAAACAATATAAATATTAGGTTTTGTTATTCATTTAGTAAAAATATATTGGTTGTTAAAACTTTAATATAAGTCGTCCAATCATAAATCTTATGACACTTAAAATTAAAACGATCAACCATACATATATAGAAATATAATGGTGATTTTTATAACACTAAAACCTGATTATTCACTACTAATTGTGTACATGTATAATATCGTTGCTAAATAGATACCTATGCATGAACATAATATAGTAATTCATAAATTATGCAATATACTTCTGATACGTATAATTATCACATGTGATTTTTATTATTTCCGACATATTCAAATAAAATAATACATTGTAGTAGACACATAATTATGTTAAAATTGACAAGTTTTTTAAAATTATTTTATCATAATAATTATGTCTTTTATGACCTTGCTAACAAATACTTATTTTATATTTCGAAGATATATAAAATATCAACTATAACAAATTAAAGTTGAAAATGTTAAGGTAATCTTCAAACAATAGTGTAACAAATTGCATCGGTCAGGACTACTTCTAACTCTACTTTATTCTGATCTTCATTTCTTAAAATAATTTTAATTCAAACTACTACAATCATACACATGTATCACAACCATAGGAGCTGAACTAAGAGTCATCAGACAATCTCTCAGAATGAGACATACCAAGTATCCCAACCATAGGGGTTGTTTATTTACAACTTAATAGGTTGTATTGAGTGAAGGGATTTCTCGGTCACCAATAAACATTGTTTACTTGGACCTATAAATTTGAGACGGTTGTCCCGATGGATTTTTGGGTCATTCAGAAAACCACTCATATAAATTCAGTTACCCTCCTTTTTTATTTTATCTTCTCCATCAAGCACCTTGTTCACTGCTAAAAGCGTAAAAGAATGGTATGCATATTCTGCTTGATGAAGATTGTGTGCTCCGGCGACCACCACTGAAGCTCTGGCGACCACAGCCTGAACATCTGGCAACCATCGCCAACTGCTCTGACGACCACCAACATTCGATTGCAACCTTTTCAACCTCAATCCATCTATAGTTAGGTGTTTCTTTCGAATTCAATGTTGATTTCATATTTTTTGTTTCTAGACCAAAGTAGAACCCACTTTTCCCAAATATCATTCAAGAAGCTCCAACCCTTATTGTTGTTGTTACTGAAAACATTTACATACTGGATTTCTTGTTTTAATTGGAGGTAATGTTAACTTGGAACTAATTAACTAAAGAAATGAAAGACTCTGTTAACTTGGCACAGGTGAGTGATCGGAAAAATGGAAGGCTTTGTGTTGGTGATTTTGAGTTGACTAGGTCATGGAGATGATTTATCAGAGGAGATAATGTATTTGATTGCTAGTTTTTAATTACCAAAAGAGCAAAGTTATACACGTGGTGATTGAAAAAAAGAACCAATTGAATTAATTTAATCGCTAGATTCCACTAATCGGCTAAATGCTAAACTTATATTTTTTAAGGTTAATATAGTTATTTATCGTTATTTAAACAATTTAGATAACATAAAAATAAATAATTATTTCTATTTCCATTCTTATTATATAATGCTTTTTGTTATCTTTATAGTTATCTATATACATATTAGGATTTAATGAAAAAAACTAAGTCATATATTGTGATTACAGACTTCTCTTTGGATATGACAATCTTATTACATCTCACTATATTATATGTATTATTAGGATATTACGTTATATAAGTATGATTTTCGATCAAATATTAATATCGTAATAATTTATTTTTCATCTTTGTGTATTTTTAATACACTCGGTTCTCTATGCATAGACATTTAATTATAGTTTATTCATTAAAAATATAAAAACTCTAATTTCAAATGTAACGTGCGGGTAAAAAAACTCGGTCAAAATAATGTACGTGACATGCAGACCGCATTCCAAATTTGTACCCAACTTAACTTCTAATTTTTGTTTCAAATTAGTTAATATTGTGATGCGATATGCTTTTTGACACGAGGAATCATTTATAAAAGAAAATTGTATTAAAAATAAAGGGTAGCAACTAGCAATCAAATGTTCTTATCTCATTTCTTAAACAACTTTGAAATCCTAGACCTTATAAATCCCAAGAGAACAGCTGAATCAACACCCTAATACAACATACGAAATTACGTATACACATAACGGTACGTGTAACAATGTCTTGCAACAAACATGAAGCCACCCTACTCGATGAAACAGTTACGCTTTAGTGAAATTTGCAACAGTAGACAACAGCATCGACAGTTCTTCGATAGTTCTTGATTGATCGACTCTCTAGTCTCTACGGCCTTTTTGTTTGCATTATATCCGTTGATCATTACATTTAGAAAAAAACATGCACATGTATCAAAAGAACCAGATAGAATCAAACTAGTCCATATCAGGGAATAGAAACATGAATCTCCGTTTCAAATTGTCTCGCCTAAATTAGTATAACAAATAATTATTGCAACACTCAACCAACCATCAAAATATGGAACTAAAGGATACAATTATAACATCAAACATGTCTGTCTAAAACAATTCAAGTAAAGTAAACTGATGTCTCTTTCTATCCTTTTCTTTTATGGTGAATACTTCTTTTCTGACGCTAGAACGACCAAATTTGTACCTTCTGCAAGCTTGATGGTACATTACCCATAATTTGATCATTCCAACTCCGGAAAAGATGTATCCTTTTCTATGGTTTGCTCAAATTATGTACAAGATCCTCAAACTAGACGAAGAACCAAAGCAGAACCATCTTTACCCAACAACCGAAAAGAAAAAAATACAGACATAAGTTTCTCTTTTTGTGCAGTCAACTTTCATTTTTCGATGATTTTTGGCCCGCTGTACAGTGCTCCAACCACAGATAAGTCAGCGGGCTTGTCTATCTCTTCGAGCCATGCATAGTTTTCGGTATTCTCATCCTCAGGCAACTTTTTATCATCAACTGTCACATAACCAGAAAGTGCAGACTTTTATGAGCTTTTTGTTAGAAATAGAGTGGGAATTAATAAATTAAAGATGGTCGTAAGTAAAAAACCTGAGAAGTTGGCAAAGGGATGAGTTCGATAGTATTGGCAGTGCCTGCCTTCAGGATCGCAATATGGAGGGCCGAGAACATCAAGCACAGCACTCGAGGTCACTGCTGTGAAGCAATGCATGTTGCCACCATCTGTTGGATAGAGAATTGATGCATTGCATGGTGCGGTGAAGTGAGAGTTGACTTTGAGTTTCGCCAAACGTACACTAACAGGTCCTACTTTACCTGATAAACATAAATCTGCATGAGTTTCAAGCCATGAATCCAAAGTGAACAGAAGATGACTACTTTTTCACAGTATTCATCCTTGAATGAACTACTATGGAAATCAGATAATCATAGCAAGAAACTGTACAAATGCGTAGACATTGTGCCTTTCATTATCCATTTTTTGCCTAGTTGCACTTGTTGCTGTGTGTCTGTGAGTGAAGGTGGATAAGGAAAAAAAATACTAAACGAAATAAAAAAACAGAATACATATCCTTCTGGTTAAGAACTCACCTTCTGATGAATCGGCTTTAGGAGTAGAGATCGATGCACCATCATCCACCCAATCATACGCTTTGATGTGCATAGTTCCAAAGAGAAGTTTACTGAACACCGTCATCTGAGGGTGGTTATGGAGCGGCAGGACACCAGATGGTGGCAAGAGAAAAATCCCAATCTGTAATAAGATGGATCTCATTAATCGGACCCGCATATCGTTTTACTTATGTTAACAATTTATAATTTAAGAAGGTTTTCAATCAGTTGAAAAAATGTTGTCACATTAGAAAACAAAGCTACATAGGTAGAACAACAGATATGAGATTCACAAAGAAAACATACCGAAAATTTGTCACATTCGCAAAGGTGTAAGTACGTAATTTTAGGAAATCCTGCAGTTTCTTTAACCTTGAAATAGGGCATATTAGGCTGTATACCAACATCAAATTCAGTCATTCCATCTGAAAAAAAGATAAAAGAAAATTCAACCACTAAATTCTTTATGAAAAACAAGGTAATATGTGCATTTAACCATGTTGATCCTACAATTCGATGATATGTTCCAAACATAATCTTTGCTACCTTGTACTTTGATTAAGATTTAAGAGCATTTGTTCAACACATCAAATTAGGAACCCTAAATATACTCATGCCCTTTTATATAGATTCAAGGTCAATCTTAAACCAAATGTAGAAGATCGACAATACTATACCTTTTAAAAAAGGTTATACCTAACCAAGATTTTTGAAAGAACGGCACTTAATAAGCAACATGATATTCACTGCCAACGCGTAAGTAAGATTTTTGAGATATCGGGTGAACTATTGCACATGAAATAAAACATTGTGCATAGTTAACATGAGTGTGTTTCAACTACACTTAAGACATCAATGTCTATCAACTACACTTAACGACAAACATTTATGCCGGGCACCGCCAACACACGTAAACAATACTCTACTGCACCAACATAAACAAAAAGTACAACACAATGTAGTAACTCTTTCGATTTTGATAAATGTTGAGATGGATGATTCGATGTAATGATATGAATTAACTTTCACCAAATTCAATAAATAACATTACAAACCGGGAAATCAAACATTGTTATCTTAGAAATACAAAATGTATGTGCATATAAGCAGATTAAACGGAGTCACAAAGGTTTCCATATATTATATATAGCATCATTCTCATGTATTCCTTTCCATAATTTGAACACATTCAGAAATAAGTTTTGACTACAAAAAATTTACAATGTTTAGTGCCCAAACATAGTATCATAATTGTAATAATACCTCTTTAAAGAAAAATTAATTATAAATATATAGCATAATTCATTAAAACTATCATTTTTTATAACTAAATCATTCCTATTTAAGGGCCTAAAAACATATACGTAATTAAAGTATCTATATTTATCGGCTTATGTTTAAGTTATGACATGCCCTTCGAGATCAATGAGATGTTGTAAGCTCCAAGTAATTAGAAACCATCAATTGGAGACATCAATAATCAGCCCATGCATGCGTAAAAAAAGTTACGTAAAAAAAGATACGCTACGAAGAAAAATATCGCATACAAAGTATGGTAGTTCGCCCAGGGCATCAAAAAGTGTTCGGGACCGGCCCTGGTGTTACAGATATATACCAATATTTATATTCTAATCGAGGTCGATATCAAAATTGGGAATTTATAATAAAATAAAATAATAATAAAACTTACTTAAAATATCTTTTAGGCGTTCAATACCATCAGCAGGTGGAACAACACCAGGACCACAATTAGCAAAAACCTCTCTGCATGTATCATGAAGTTTCTGAACTGCTGTAGCTTTCTTATGTCTCAGTCTTCTCTTCATTTTTTTACCTAATACTTTCTCCATGCCCATTTGGCAATGAAACTTACATTCATGCACTGTAACAACCTTATCTCTGTGTGATTCAATACCCCAGATAGAAAAACCAATAATTTAAGTTATATTCCAATATGGTGTCTTCAGAAACTCATAAAAATGCAAACTTTTCACCTGTAACAATGGTCTCTGATAATAAATATCAAGAAAAACACAATTACAAGATTTTTTTTGGATAAACTAAAAACCCACAGAAAAAAAGAAGGCAACTTTGACTGGTAACTGTAAGATTCCAATCTGGGTATTGAAGAAAAACTAAAAAGTATGTAGGGAGAAACAGGAAAATTAATGAATTGGAACAGAAAACAAAGATGAAACGGGACTTTTTCTAGTGATGATTTATCAAGAAAAAGAGTGCATCTTTTTGTGATGCAACCCCTTAAAATGAAGATCAGGGTAATGGTGATAATGGGTTTAATAAATGGAATGAAAGAAAAGTTAGAGATTTTTGGCTGATTTATTTGTTTTGGTTGAAAAGAAAAAGATAGAGTTGATTTCGAGAAAGGAAATGGAAATACTAGGGGCCATGGTTTTGGTTTTCCAGTGGGCCGTTTCAATAGCGGATTCAGTTTCTATATATGGGTCATTTTCAACCTCAACTTTCATTATTTAATTATTTTACATTTTTATGCTTTAATTCGAAAAGGCAAAGGAAAAAAAAAAAAAGGAGACAATTGTCACGTAAATCCTCCTTTGATTGGAACCCCTTAACGAGAGATTTGAAAATTTAACTCTCAGTTTAGCGTTACGTTAATAAATTTTTAAAAATACTAAACAAGGACAGAGACAAGGATCCTATGGTGCTTATGATGACGCATATCGCAAAAGAAAATTCCGATAACCCTAATCTAAGGGTTTATAAACGAGGCACACAGGGAAAAAACCATAATATGAGTAAAATTCTAACGCTAAATTTTATTAATAATCAAACCTTGAGAATATTAGGAATAAGCTTAGTATTTATAACAAAAGAATCCTAATGTAAAATATAAACCAAATCCAACATATCTCGAACCCTAATTAAAACTAAAAATCTAATTCTTAACTTATCCCTAAAACTAGAAACCAAATCGGTTATAATCTTTTCCTTATCATGCCCCCTCACTAGAAAAGAATTCGACCCCGAGTTCACATGGATAGGTGTTGCGCTATAGGGGACAATCTTACGACTTTTGTTTAATAACTTTGATCTTGACCGATTTTTCACATTCCCATTCATCAATGTAGGTACCAAATAAATGAATTATTGATCCATTATCATATGGTGTCCTTGCAATATTCAAGAAGACACAAGAAGGATGAAGATGATAGGGAGCGGTTTTATTCGGATCGAATTTAGTTGATAACTAATAGGGTACCCGCATAATGCAGCGGTATTTTATTTGTAAAATATGGTATTAATTAATTTATGATGGTGGGCAATATGCTTAGGTTTGAAAGCCAACATATTATATCCGTGTTGAAACATTTATTGGAGTTACGACGAAGCAAAAGTCATAATTATTGTTGTGAGTGTTTTTGATATGTAGTTAAATGATATGTGTTAATGAATGTTTGAAATGAGTATTTTCGTAATTATAGTTAACATTATGTTTAAGTCAATCATTTTATTGAAATTATATATTTATTATTAGTATATTTAATTTAAAGTTGAAATGATGTGTTTTGATGGTGATATTTTGTGTTTGGGGAAATTTTCTATATTATAATAAAACTTTAAAATTATATTAACATCCTTTGAGAAATAAAAGCAAAAAAAAGAAAGGAAAAACCGACTTCATTGTTTACGTATGAATGTTGGTATATCACGATTGTTGTTAGAAAAAATAATGTAAAGAGAGAAATGTGAAATTATAACTATTTAACAAATACATTTAAAAACACATGTATTTGATAATTATATGTTTTTAAAACACAATTATTAGGCCAAGACTCATGATATAGAAAAGATATTTTAACATAACTTTCTAAAATTACACTTAGAAAGATAATACTAAACCATTTATAAGTAAAATAGATAACAAAAAATGATTATTTCCTCCTAAATTTAGGATTAATACTACTTCTAATAATCAATGTTACAAATTGTTATCAAATTAGTAAGAAAATGTTTGATATTAATTATTTAAGTGTTTATCTACTTATTATTTTTACAAGGGAATGTTCAAGTAGAAACGTTTAGTACAGTAATAACAGTAGGAATAAATATTTTTATTTTTAATTTTAAGATTAACTATTTTTTTGATAAAAAGTTTATATTAAAATTATTATAACTTTATGCTCTTTAATATGAAACAATTTTTTTTGAAAAAAATGTGATACACAACTAATTTTTGTATCATAAATTTTGAGTTGTGTATCGTGTATTTATAAAAAAAAAAGTTTGTATTAAATAGAATAAATTTATAACAATTTTATTTTATTTTTTACAAAAATATATTCATATGTTAAGACTAAATACAAAAAAAAATGTTTATTTATACCGTTACTCCAGAATAATTATACAATTTTTCGCTCCTATTTTTATACAATATATAAGAAAATTTAAGACCCTCTTACAAATGATTTATCTGCTTAACCTATATGAATAAAAACATTATATACTTATTTTGTACAAATAAATACTTAAAATAAGCATGTCACTCCATGCTTGTTTTTTTTAATAGAAAATTATTTAAAAATAAACATTTACGTACACAGTCCTTTCACACGGACAATAATTCACCTATGTAAATCTATCTATATCAAAATTATTTTAAACAATTATTTTTATCTATTATTAAAATACTAAAAAAAGAAAAAAACTTCATATAAATAATTTAAAAGTGATAAATAAAACATAAAAATTGCATCTATTCTAATAAAATTTGTGTAGTTGATTAAGGGCGGGAGTCATAGTTTTGTTCAAAGGGACTAAATTTTTATAATAAAACTTTCAAAACAATCCAAAAGACTGAAGAGGTAATGTTAACAACCTCTATTTTCTCATTTTTATAGAACAGTTATTATTTATACTTTTTATTATTTAAAATTAGCTTATTAACAGCTGTAATATTCTATTTTAAACAAATAAAAAGAATTAGTAGATCTAAACTAAAATTTATAATCCGCAACTTGCAATAAAAATAATAACAACTATCTCCTGGTTAATATCTCAGAATAAGCTAATTTCAATTAAATAAAATAAAATAAAGTAAATGATGTACGTATCTATTATGTTGTCCAGTTATAACATTTTAGCATTAGTTCTAATTGTCGACTAATTAACATATATTGTTGCCTTTACTCTATAATTTCTTATCTGATATAAGTTTCTTGGATTTTACATCATTGACTAATAAATGGAGTTTGACACGTATGCTGCACTTGTTTATTTGTTTTAATTCTTATTCCACATAATCAATTTTATTGTTGTCATTATCATGTAACAAGAACTTATGAAATAAAATATATATATATATATATATCGAGATATATTGCGTACCTACCAAACCTGCTAGACAGCAGTTTATACACTTCATTAAATACAGTTAAAAACTCATATCATGTTACATTTTTTACATAATTTAATATTGCAACATTTTGCAGTTTTTACAACGTTAACTCGTTAAGTAAAAAACAAGCACCTGCTATCTATATGCAGCTATATTTACGTTCTCTTATTAAGAATTTACACCTTACATTTAAAATTTTATAATTTTAACAATGTGAAATGTCGAATATGCTTTTATCGTTAGGTAAAAGTTGTTCTTTTATTTTACAAATCTCTACTAATAAAGTATTTATAATTGACCGTTACTGATTGAGTAGATAAATATGAAAAAATTAATTATCAATTATCATACACTCATAATACTCACTTTCTTTTTTTATATCAGACATTTTCATTTTATAATTAAATTGAACAATTATTAGAATATATTCTATTATTCTTTTTAAAAAGAGATTACATTATGCAAGATCACATAAAAAATTTCATATACATATTTAATATTTTACTGGTGTTAAAAATCAACTTAAAAATTATAAAATATTGAATAAATTTCAATAAATTATAGTAAAACGTTTCTAATGATAATTTATGTAGGTCAAGTATATTGCTAATGATCACTGTTCAACACCTATCACTATTTTTCTTATCAACATTATTATTAGCTAGCACCATCAATTATCGTTATATTTTCTCATTTATTACTGATGCATTGCGTGAATAATTCACTAGCAATATAATATTTTTTATTTCAAATTATTATATTTTGCAAGAACCTTCAATATTTTAAGACTTTAAATAGTAGAAATTAAATCTTGAATGTTCATTACTTTTCAAACAATATAGTCTTAACCACTTTACATGTAGCTGATAATATATTAACTTTATAACCAATGATAATTAAATAGCTTAGTAATTTACACGGACAGATGTCGAACGACTGTCGTATTACGCATGCACCCTTCTAATCTTTTACAACGAGACAACTAAAAGAAGCAATATATGTCTATTTCTAATAAATATTTCATTTGTAAGTTCATTATACGTTGATTAATAATTGTCATTGTCATAAACTATTATACTATATTAACTATGATCCAGTTGTCATGTACACCAATATTTCAATCAACAATTCAACAAATGACTTCATCGGTTATCTTATGTTTAGGTACCTGCTCTTACTTTTTGATAACCTTCCTCATGTCACGTAACGAATTTACTAGTGTCTATAAAAGTATGTATGTTGTGGAGGTGAGGGAGGAGATGATCAACGACGTAATGTTAAAATGTGATATTTGCCGTATATTTTTGATCAATGAGATAATAATATTTTATTTTTCCATTTTATAAATATGTTTTATTTTATTTTTTTAACTCGCAGATTTTATAAAGTATTAATAAGAAGCTAGAAAAAACATTGTAACATTTTTTTTCTTTTCTTAAATGTGACCATCTCATAGTAGTAAGGAATGATTATTGAGTCTTACTATCAAGACCTTTTATTAGTTGTAACAAAAAATGAAATGTTTTTTATTTATTGATTAAGTCAATAGTGACGGGGTAATAATATATCAATTGAATCCACCCACTTGACCACTTGTTGCAAACTGCAATCTAATTCGTGATGATTTTTATTTTCTTCGTATGAAAAAGAGCCACTTTTACTCTTTTTGAGGATAGTACGAGGATCATGGCTTCATTCGTTTTCATCCACTCATTTCAAAGTCCATGACAACACAGTGACAGACATGCTCATCACTATGCATGCCACTTATTAAAAAGTGTATTTATATCGAGTAAGTACGACAAAATATCCTGGAGTTAACAAAGTTGATCTCAGTGTCAAAAGTATTTACATAAAATATTCTTATTATTAGTATATTACTAGGGAGTAGTTCTTTGCAAAGATGGTTTATTTTTATGTGAAACGAGTAATATATTTAAATGTTTCTATATTTAATTCGAAGTTTGACTTTAATCTTATATGTATAAAATTAGAAGTGAGTAACATTCGTACCGAATTTTCGATATTGTATTTGTACTGTATCAGTACCATATAGAATCGGTACCAACTGACGTCAAATGGTTAGATACTCGGTACTTATATAAATATTTTTTGATATACAATACTTTCGGTATAATACTGGTATTTATTAGACTCACAACCGTAGTAAATATGTTTTCTAGACATACGAGCTTAGTAAAAAACACTCCATCTGTGTATCAAGCACTGTATTGGTAACAATCACCTTGCTATATCAATCATCAGATGATAACTTTTTTAATTGCTTGAAATTGTGTACAAATTGAAGAATGCTTCTAAGTTGTTATATTAGTTTAAAGTTGTTTAGAGATGATAAATAAAAAATGCTTATTGATTGAAATTCTTCACAAAAACTTATTTAATTGTCAGAGATGAGTTCTCTATTTTTATAATTTAAATAACTTATGTCGTTGATTACAATATTATTTATTTTAAATCGTGTTTTTGATTGTGTCCTTTTATGGAAGACATGTACCTAAAAAGAGATACACTAAAAGCTTATGGATAAGATCGAATATGAAGTTCTATAAATAAGTTAAAATAAGGATGAGATGGATCATGTCTCCCTGGAAATTGATTCATTCTCATTGGTAAGAAAAGGATGGTTCGATTTTTGTAATCAGCGGGTTAAACTTCTCACGCATAGCAACTTAATATTACAATTTTCAATATAAGTTTTACAGCTGAAATTGAACAATCCAGATCAACAAAACATATAGCACTAGTAGTCGATTGTTGTTTTGTAATGGGTGAGGTGGTATAATGCAACAAAGCTTTCTTCATTAAACTCTGACTATACTATGTAAATTCAAAGTTATCGAAAGCATCGTGAACTTATTTATCAATTATTTTTTGAATCTTGACCTTTTAATCTAAAAAATAAATTAAAAATTGAGGATCACCTTAAAACAAAACAACAATTTATAACTTACAAAGTATAAACTACACACATTTCAAACTCCCTTAAATGTTAAAGATAGATTATACCAACTAATTAACCTTAGTTAAAAGAAATTGAAAAGTTTAATTTCTCAAAACCAAGTCTCCAAAATGAATGATGAGCCCCTCTTCAACTATATGATCTTACAATTGATTGTAACATTTTTATGGATATCTATTTCCTATATCTACAATTGCACTGTTTGGAACTTTACTTAACGTATTTCTTTTGAAGTGTAACCACATGTTGTCACACATGAGCACTATGAACTACATTTTATCCCAAATAAAATAGTTAATATTGCGTAAAGTAATATATAAAACAACCAGCTTCAAACGCCCTAAGTTTTTTATAAGCGTATTTGCTCTTTAACATGTGTAATGTAGATAGTTTTTGGTGTTTTAGTGGACTTCCAAGCATAATTAAAAAAGAACCCATGACGCATAAAAGGGGCAAGAGTTACACCAACATAAAAAGATTATACGTAGAAAGGAAAAACATGACCCACTAAATTCACAACTCCTTTTAAAAGAAAAAGTCCATGTGTTCTTAATAAGAGCATTTACCTTTATGAGAAGCAAGGGAGATGATAACAATTAAGATGTTGAAGGAAAATGTGAAAGTGTGAGTTGTATGTCGAGAATGATGGGTTATGTTAAAGAATCCAACATGGATCCCATAAATCAGAGATTTGAGATAAATTTAAAATCTATATGGTAGAATAAAATAAAAGAGGGGCATTGGAGGAGGTATGCGTCATGACAAATGACAAGGAGAGGTATGGAGGAGGTATACAAAATTGAATTAAGAATTAGGCTTATAGTTTGGTAATGGATTGAACTTTACACATTTTAATATTGTATGCATCCAATTTCGAAAATTTCTATCATATGTATTCACTTTTTGAAACCGTCTATGTACGTTTTTTTGCATTTTGTTTTGGCTACATAAATTGATGTGTTTTATGTAAGTCTGATACATACGATAGTAAGTTAAATGTATACATAAGACAATTTTAAAACTTGAATTACTCACAATAGTAAAATGTATAAATTTGCATACACTCTAAAACTATAAACCTAAAGAATTATGCTTGAAAATTGTAATTAAAAGATAAAAACATAAAAAAGTACACAAATGTTAGGAATCAAACACATAACTTTTTTCCAAACCGTCTCAATATCATACCATCAAACTAATATCAACTAAACTATTTTCTAACCTCTATTATTAAGTTAATATCTCTTAGACTTATTATTGAAAAAAATTTGACCGTTTTAAAAAATAGTGATTGAGTTTTGCAGAATGTTAATGGTTTAGTTTTGCTAAATGCTATATAGAAGAAGTGGTGTTATTATTTATTAGGTGTGTGAACATGGCGAGCTACCTGTGTAGTGTCCACTACACGAATATACACCTTAAAATTTTGATTCGAGTCGAAATTAAACGACCCGGAGCATGTATCATGTAACTCGTTTACAAATTCCCACAATAATTAGATTAATAATAATTAAATATGTATATAGTAGTATATTATATTTAAAATAAGATGCATTTAGAGCTTACATATTACACAACGTTCTAAATCCTCGATAACCCTCCTAATCTCTTGACATGTGTCAGTGGCACTCAATGTACCTAGATTATTACGGGTGGGTAAAGGGAGCAGGCAAGCACACCTACTATTCCGACTAGAGTATTACCAGCTTCGATAGTTTCGGTTGGTTATCCCAAATCCCACGAATCACCACGCTCTTGTTGGTGCAGCAAGTGCAATGTTAACCCTTATGTAATTTAAGAAAAAAGTGTTTAGTTATGTTATCGATAAAAATAAAGAATGTGTGTTATGTGACTAGAGGGTGAAATTTTGACTATTTTAGCTCCACACTCCTACACTTTCCAGTTTCCAGTTCCACCCTCAAAATGACCACCACCACCACCGTCTCGGTCATCATCGCCACCGTAATCCTCCTATCCATCCTCCCTATCACCACCACATCCACCCCAATTCTCGGCCTAGACTCTTTCCTCTCCCGACAATCCGGTATCGATCCCTCCGCCACCAACGACACTTTCCTCCTCCTCTCCCCCTCCCTCAAAAAATCCCTCTCCTCCAATCTCCGGCCACCACCCACCACCTCTTCTCTTTTATCCCTCCAAATCACCGTCCCAATCACCATCAAACTCGTCGGCCCTTCCTCATCCTTTCCATCCATTTCCACCACCCTCCTCCACTCCTTCCTCACGGCCGCCGTCACCTCCGATCACTTCCACGTCATCACACCTTTTCTTTCACATAATCACCACCGTCTCTCTCTCAAACACTCTCCTTCCTTCGATATCTCCCTCTCACAATCCTCTCTCGCTTCATCTCTCTCAAATAAAATCAAATCAGAAATCGCTGCTACTCCGTCGCCGCTCAGATCTAACCTAATTTCAATAGCGTACGATTCAATTGACTCTATAATTAAACAGGATTACGAAAAGGAATTACCTAATAAGAACAATCATGTTTATATTTATTTACTCAATTTAGGTTCGCAATCGAAACCCTACGGATATAGATACACCGATGCAGGCGATTCATCACTCGGTGTAACTAAATGTTCTGGAACTATCTGGACTGGAAAAAACCGCTACTTGTGGATTGATTTAAGTGCTGGACCGGTTGATTACGGGCCGGCTTTGTCAGGTGATGGTGTGTTGCCACGTGGCGAGTTTCATCCTTTAACTGCTTTACATGGTAGACCTAAATCTCAAAAAGCTTTACTTGCTGATTTTGCTTCTTTAGTTTATAGTTCTTATAAGGTTCTTCTTGTTCCTTCTTTAAGAATCCCTGTTGCTTTTGAGAATACATTGCTTGTTCAGTTTATACATATACATGGTTCTGATGTTGAGAATGACTATAAGAAAGGGTTGGATTTTGGTCAAATTGAGAAGAATTTTGTTGATGAGGGGGGATTGTTGTTTGCTGATCAGTCATTGAGTTTTAAGAAGTATGATGTGGATATGGCGGAATGTTCGCTTTGTTCATTTGCCGTTTCGTTAGCGATTACGTCCTATACGTCTAGGTACTTGTTTGATAACTATACTTTGATAGTGAGTGAGTATTTGGATTCTAAACGGCTTCATCAGACGTTATCGGACTCGCATGACGAGATAAGGAGGTTAGCGAAACTTCCGGAAGAGGATTTTGGGAGGGTTCTTCCGGTTTATATTTTTGATTTGGAAGTGAATTCAATTTTGTTGCTTGATCGGTATCATCAGTCTGTTGCGTTTAAGGATATGGTGATTGCGGTTAGGACCAAGAATACGCAGACTGTTAGTGATTATAGTTGTAATGGTCGTCATGTGTTTACACAAACTCGGGACCTTGAAAGGCCGCTCGTGGGTTCGATTTTGCAGAGTATGTGGGGTGTGTCGCCAACTCATTTGGTTTGGAGTGCGCAGCATAATAGTACATTGGTTGATTATACATGGAGTGTTGGACACACACCGTTTGGGCCATTTTCTGAGCTTTCTTCGTTGTCGTTTATACAAAAAGATGCTGCTAGAAGAAATACGTTATTGACATCTTTGAATTACACCATTACAAGTGCACTTGATGTTATTGAATCCATTGCAGCTCATGGTGGTGAGAGAAAGCTTCTGCCACATTATCAACTTTCAGAGTTTTTACAAAGATGGAATTTGTTTAAATACAAAATTGATAAAGTGGTTTCTTCACTGTCACATTTGGACTTCGAAATGGGTTTGTATTACTTGAGGTCATCTGACCATGATCTTTATGCGATTCATTCTCTTGTGTATCATGCATCTCAAGATATGGAGGCATCACTTGTTTGCTTTGAGGACCCACCGTTTCCATGGGCGTCGTTTTTGATGTCTATAGGGATTTTCATTGTTCTTCTATATGCTTATTCACAGAGAGACAAACTGTTTAGTAACAAAAGGAAGCAGTTTTAGTGGTGTAAAAGACACATTGCTGTATCACTGTAAGATGAAATGGTTCATGGTTGAGTACTTGAGTATAAGGAATATGTCGGTTTGTTTTAGATATAGTTTCTTTTTCATAGTTGAGATATCTGCTCTAGTTTGTTCCTCCTTTTGCTGATAATTGAGTAAAATTGGATAGAATTTTCGTCTCTCTTTTTTTGCATTGCGTTTGATTGGCTGCTTTCTCTGTTGTGTGTGCCTGACTCTTGAAAAGGTTATATATATGTTGCTATCTAGGTTCATTTAGTTACAATCATTGAATCAAGAACTTCACACATTCTAGTTACAACTCTGATTAGAGGTAGCATAATTGGTGGGTATGGGTTGGGTCAGTTTGATCCAGAAAACTTTTGACTCCGATTAGAGGTGGGCAGGTGGCATAATCAGTGTTTCAAGTACGATTTTGAAATTATCATCATAATAATCTAATATTCTGAATAAAATTATTTAGGTGGTTTTTGACATCAAAAATGACTTTTGTGCTTTGAACTGTGACCTTCCGGCCCATTTTACCCATTCCCAGCTAAGCGATGTCTATTTTACCTGCTAGAGATAACATAACCTAAATAAACCATTTATCTGTAATTGGTCAAAATTGCTATATCTGACTGTGAACAAGAATTACAAAGCTTTATTTGTTGTTTACAAATTTGTCTGAAAAACCATGTCTGTTTTATATGCTTGTACTGTGTACACACATACATATTATGTACGCGTCAGAGCAGGATGATGTTTTATTGGAAATTCGTTTCACGCATTTGACTTTAACTTGTAAATGATAATGAGAAGCAATATATCATGTGGCTTTATTAGTTGTAACATCTGCTAGCTACTTTGAGAATCCTGCAAATAACTGGTAAGAGCTTTTTAATTATTAGGAACTTTATTTACATAGTTATACGCTAAAGGGTAACAAACCCCTGCGTTTTTCCTAAGTTTGAAGCTTAAAAAATATGTCAAAAAGAGCCACTTGGTTCGGCTGATAGATGCAATCAGAGCTTGTAATTTGGGGAGATCATAAAAGGGAAGTTATTCAAGGTATCATCAGTCTCATAAAACAACCCAGTGTACTCTTCATCATTGACCATCTGCGGTTGAGTTTTCTTGTCTTCTTCATCACTCCCGTTGAGATTTTTCTGAACAAGATCTCTAAAGATTGATGATTGAAATAGTAGCCCGAGTGCTGTTGGAGATGACTTTTTACTTGGACTAAATGGAAAATTGGTTTCGAACACTTCTTGTTTCTTTGGGAATCTCGTTTCTTCTACTATGGAATTGTTGTAGGCGAGGAAATGTGGCCCTGATTCCTCAGCTAAACTGGAGTTACTAAAAGGTGTAATGGTTAATTCTCTGTGTGTTTGTGGCTCTTGAAAGGCAGCTGGAGTTTGTGTTCCTGGTTTCAACCATCTTATGTAAGTACTCAAATCAAAATTGGTCACTGCGTTCACCCCTCTGTACTCGATTGCTGCTATGTCATAAGCACGAGCTGCCTCTTCTTGGGTGCCTACAAAACGAGATATCGTAAACCAACTTTTCTATTTTATGAATGCAACTGCAAATTATTATCTCTCTTGCATCATTTTTAGAGGTGGTAAAATAGCGGGTCTGGCAGATTGGGTAACGGATCAAAATGGGTTTCGGAATTGGGTTGAAATAAGTTGTTTTTTTATTACGGCCCAAAATGGGATGGGTCAACTTGCAAACATCCTTTTCCAAAGTGAAACTTATACACCGTTAATGTATATCGTGTTCTTAAAATAATAATAGAACTAGTAATGCAATTTTGAAGGTCTTAAGCATTGGAATACATTTGGGATGACTTTTTACCTGTTTGATCTAGTTAACCCATTTCTTTTTCGGCATGTTTTAGCTTAACTTGGTTGGGTTAAAAACTTAACCTAAATTGATATATCTGTAGGTAAATGGGTTAAAATTGCCACCTCTAATCTTATTACAATGGATCACAGGTGTTCTTCATTTATCATTATAATTCAAAAGTTTTTGTGGAAAGTTTGATCAGTTATCTTACTGTAAGTTCCAAGGTAGAGATACTTGTTTCCAAAAACTCTCCCGATACGGGCTTCCCATCTTCCATTATGATGATGCCTTGCCACTCCCCGATACTTTGATACTCCTCTTGAAAATCCACTGCTCTTCCTGAGAAAACCGAAGAAGCAAAAAGAAAAATAATTTATTTACTATGTAGAGAACTTTTAATCATCTTATTGTTTGTATAAAATCTTACCTCCTTAGTGAGGCCAGATATTCTTCCTTAGTTACAGTCTGCATTATTTCGATTTCTTTCTTATAATCAGAGACCTTCACAAAAGTTAGAGGTTGATGAGCACATAAATCTTTTGAATCAGTATGTTGACGTATAAATTACTAGCGTTAAGTTTCATACCGGAAAATTAGTGACAGTCGATGATCCCCAGTACTTTAGTGCAGCTAGATCGTATGCTCTGGCTGCTGATTCTTCTTCATCATAAGCCCCTGAGTCATGATCAAATAAAAAATGTTAACTTTTTGATCTGTAAGATTAAATTAGAGGTGAGAATATGGGTGGCCTTTGGGTAACGAGTCAAACGAGTAATTTTGTGGTACATGACAGGCCAAATAAAGTTTTAATCTTTTGTAGTAATAAAGAAGTGTTTTAGTTTACTTCCAAAATTGTTAGATTAATAATAGTTTTCAAGTGATTCAGGATTTTATATGCTTTACAAATATACACTTCAGGCAATTTAAACCCGTTATCCTTTTCATTTTTAGCTGACTTTCTATCTATCTAATCCATTTGAGGTATAACGTAACCCGACTCGACCCATTTCTAAGTGAACGGGTCAATATTGCCACCTCTACTACTACTACTACCACTACATAAGGTTTTGCGGAAAGAAAAACTCACCAAGATAAACTGTTCAGTTTGAACATATCATCCAGAATCCCGATGGAAGTCGGAAAAGGAAGAAACAAAATTAGGTTAATTAATCTGTCTTTCTCTAAAGGAAAAACAGTAAATGTAAATAGTGAAAGTGGGTTTACCTTGTTTTCCTTTCTTTTTCTGTGTAACATTCCAAGAAAGTTTATCCCACAAATGTGCTTCATATCTGCCTGTCCATCTATGCTTGCTCACACCACGAAACTTAGAACTTCTTTTCACAGTGGACGGTGAAGCTTGATCAGATGGTTGACTTGGTTGCAGCTGTTGAGTTTTGCAATCTAATGTAAGATCTCTTCTTCGTCTCTTTACACGTCTTGGTTCTATTGCTTCATTTTCAACTGTATTGATAGATCTACGTAGAGAATTCTCTTCAATCTTTACTGCAATTAATGCCATTATGCTTTCTGCTTCCTTTCTATTATGTTTCTTGTAGTTTTAGTTTTTGTTGATCTTGCAACAATGCATGCTGTTACATGTGTTTATGTGTGTGTATATTTATATGAAGTGGTGCATTATTTGGTTATGTTACGTTTTCGTTTAACACGATGTTTCCAATGCACTGATAGCAGTTTCAGACAATTTTTTTTTTTTGTCAATACTCTGTTATAGTCATGGAATCATTTTGCATTGTGTTATACGTTTCTGTACAACCAATCTAGCCCTGTTCGGGGCTAATTTAGTCATTTTGATTATTATATATTCTCAAGATCGTGAAACTAAAATGTCAAATGCCATTTTGCATTGATTGATTGGGGGTAAAACTGTAGTAGTAACTGAACCTTTAAATAGTCATACTTGGTGTTCCGATTGCATATGAATCATCATAATTTGGAACGTACTGAAAAACAAAAAATTACCAGTAAGAAGATGAACCATTATAAACTATAATATGTACAGTATGTACTAGCATAATTTTTGCTTTCACATTTACATAACTAGTCTTCATTTAAAGTTCAAGTCATTTCATTCTTACGTATCATGGTGTTCATTTTTGTCACTATTATAAGGGAAATGTTAGGTGCAGCCAACAACACCTAACTTTATGTGTAGTTAGGCCTAAATGATACCTGATCATGTAAATATGATATACCGAGGGACTAAAAGCGTAGCTTTTATAAATAATTTTGCTTATAACAGCCTAGCAGCACATACCATTCGTGTAGCTAACAATACAAATGTTACACCCTTATTATAAAACGTTAGTTAGTTTCAAAGATCAATGATTGGTCCAGATTGTAACAGCATAAGGAAGCATCAGATTCCACAACCTTTATGGAATTCTCCGTTAGTTTAGTTAACAAGTTTTTTGACAATTTACGTAAGAGCTCGTTTGTTTGTTTCAGACGGTTTAAACAATGGGATCGACTGGTTATGCCTGTTTTCTGCTTAAAAAATAAAGAGTCCATCATACTAATGCTTCTACTTGGATTTATGCGATGGGTTTACTCCATTTTTTATTATTTAAAATGTGCTCTTCTGTGAAGAATTGGGATATGAAATGGGCTTCTTTTTGGAATTTTCTTGTCAACTTATTTGAGGTCACAATCTCATTTGGGTTAGGTACCATGTTACAACTTTTGTGCGTTAAAAAGAATAGATAAAACATACAATTTTGAAAAATAAGTCAACATGTGTTGGATGGGGTTAAGTTGACCTACCCAGATTTTTGTCCAATTATGTAAATATTATAAAGAACTGATGTAAATGTAGCTATAACCTAATGTACTATTTAAAATGTAATCTAAAGTTTAGATAGAGTGTTTTACGCGATTGTAAGTGTTTGCGTACAATTAATAGACGTTTCCTGCTGATTTGAACTGTTTCCATATTTATCAAGGTTTTGGAATTGTTCTGTTTAATCAGTTGGATATAAATCATAACTCAAATCGACAAATTCTTAAAGTTGATTGCTTGAAGTTTTCATCTATACAGTTTTTGATTGTTTTATCTATCCATTTCTGTATATAATGCACAACTTATGCTGTCATGAATTAAACTATCTAACTATTTTCATGTTCAAATTACATAGGTCATGAGTTGTGACTCAATAATCAAAGTTGAATGACCAATTCATGTAGTTGTAAGTTGTGGCAGTGGTAACTAGTCCCAATTGTCTGTTTATTTATAACGTTAATTTAAATAAGGAAATCATCCGCCAACTGTTTATAAACTTTAGTTTTATGTCACAGTTGCTTATTAGCCATCTCTAACTCTAATAATGTAAGCGGTTTTCTGATATGTGAAGCTTCTGTTTTTCATCTAATTAGGTAATTCAGTTATTGTCACGATGAAATTTGCAGCAAATCACGAATCATCCTTGAATGAATTCAATTATATATGCATTTTGTTACCAATATAATCATACTCAAGAATGAGATGTTATATATTGCGCATGCTTTGCATGGGTTATTTTACTTGTTTATCATTACAAATTCGTTATCTAATTAATAGTTACAGGAATAAAACATATAAATTGCTAAGGATGCTTGGAGCTGGAGGGATGATATAGTGGGACTCTGGTAAAGTGCATTTCAACACACGGCCTTTTAAAATATTGATACCACTACAGGTTTAAATTATTCACAGATTTGATTTGCGTTAGTTGTTTTATTGATTGTTTGGTTGTTGTAAAAGAATAAAATGGTACAACTACTAAAGAGGGGTCATTTGGCTTCTTTTTTTTTTTTTTTTCTTCTCAAAGTTGGATGTTGATCTTTTGACAATTTCAAGCAATCGAAAAAGTTAGCTTCCAAGGGGATTGTTGCGTGAAGAGTGCGTTGTGACCTGTGGCCGCCATTGTAACTACTAGACGACCTTCTATATCTTTGAGACTTTTTGCAACTTATGTACACGCAACAACAAATTGGTGAAGGCAATACAACAAGGAGTACTAAACAACTCATTGAAGATCATTTAACTTTTACACCCAATTTGTCGATAAAATAAAATAAATAATGCTAAACTTGATGAAATCGAAACTTTCATGGTCCCTTGCATAAATTTAGCTTAAGCTCACCGAGTCATAGATCCATACATGTATTACCGAGGTGACACATAATTAAACATATTAAAGAAATTATCAAAATACCTAAGTTAAAACTGAATAGCACAAAACATACCGTTTATGGTCATAAATCAATCATATATGTATCCATTTGTGTGTAGCTATCTAATTTAGAATTTGTTAGTTTACACTAATATTTTATTATTTTGTAACTTTTTATGATTATTTTACTTTATTTCTTATATTCATATTCATTCATTTTATCATTTTCCATCCTTAAATCGCAACAATTCATGACTTAATCATTAAACTTAATAAATCGTTTCTCTTGTACCAAATATCATTGCAAAATAATATCTTATTTTCTTCAAGTTATTTCAACAATATACATTTATTAATCAATAACCTTCTATATTTTCCGAAAAAGAATAAAAATCCACTTTGTTGCCATAAAACGCTTTTAGAACATGGGCCTAAAAGCCCGTCTCAATTGTTTTTCGGGGCCCATTTCTATCCCATCCACCCGTCGACCCACCGTCGTCTGTATATATTTAGCGGCTAAGTTTCACAAGAAGAGGCCACACCGTACTTCCCATGGAACCCTCCCACATTTGATTTCTCTCTCTCTCTCTCTCTCTCTCTCTCTTTCCTTTTTCGCGCCATTCCGTTACTCTCTCATATATTCATTTTCTGCTTTATAACTCCATAAATACATACACAAAATCAAACCCATAACCTCTACTCATCATCACCTTCACTAATCACCATGGCGGACGGCCACATGTTCAACAACATTTCTCTAGTTGGCCGCGGTGGAGCCGTAAGTCACCTTTTTTTACTCATCTTTTTCATGTTAATTTTACTTTAGTATGTTCAAAACCCTAACCCTAGCTTGCTGCGTAACAGTAACGCATATGTACGGCGCATAGATATACGCAGTAATTTATCGTTTCTTCGAATTGTTATGTAGAATCGTGTGTCTTTTTGCTTTACCTTAGGGTTTTAAACATCTATATTGTTATGGGTGTTGGCAAATGCAGAATCCAGGGCAACTTAGGGTTCATTCACGTGGTTTGTTGTGGAAGAAACAAGGAGGTGGGAAGGCTGTGGAAGTTGATAAGGCTGATATTGTTCGAATTACTTGGATGAAGGTGCCACGTAGCAATCAACTTGGTGTACTAATCAAAGACGGTCTTAAGTATAAATTTGTTGGTTTCCGTGATCAGGTTTTGTGTTTTCTCTTCTGGTGAATTCGATAATGCCTTGTGGGGAATTTCAAATATAATTACTAGTGCAAGTTTGGGATATATAAGTACAATTCAAGGAATATTTTATTACTCTGTTTGCAGGATGTCGCCAGCCTGACCAATTTTTTCCAGAACTCATGTAACATAACCCCAGAAGACAAGCAACTTTCAGTTAGTGGAAAGAATTGGGGAGAACTTGATATAGATGGTTAGTAATTCTTTCAGTTGTCACCGGACATGGCAAATTGGGGGGGGGGGGGGGTTAATTCTATAATTGAATGCTTATGACTAGGAGAAAATGTTTTGTGGACATAGTATTAAGTTTGAAGTTCTGTTTCTGTTGCTTTGCCATCTTATAGCACCAAACTAAATCACTTGTGTGTATTTGTTATCTTTCCTGGTTCACTTATTTGATATTGTTATCTGGACAAGCAGATATATTTTACGTTATTAATGTAGTCTTGATTTACTGCATGGTGCTTGTTGTTTCTGATGTTTAATTTGATATTGCTCAGGTAATATGCTTTCTTTTCTCGTCGGCTCAAAGCAAGCGTTTGAAATATCATTGGCTGATGTGTCCCAGACACAACTGCAAGGAAAGAATGATGTTATCTTGGAGTTCCACGTCGATGATACCACTAGTGCTACTGAGGTCTTTAAATTTTTATTATTTCACTGTTTTGTTGCATGTCAATAAGCAATGCGAATGATACAACTTATACAGTAATTGATTCCCGGAGTATTTTTTTATGCTTGAAGTTATATGCTTCAATAATCTTATGGTACCTATAGAGTTCGAGGCTTAAAGTCTTAACTACTAAACTCACTGATAATACAGAAAGACTCTTTGATGGAAATGAGCTTCCACATTCCCAGTTCAAACACTCAGTTTGTTGGAGATGAAAATCGTCCTCCTGCACAAGTAAGTTGTCTGAATTTATTCAATGCTGCGTTTACAGTTATGTATTATATTTTTTTAATCCTGCTGTAATGCCTGTTCAGGTTTTCCGAGAAAAAATAATGTCAATGGCTGATGTCGGTGGTGGAGGTGAGGAAGCTGTCGTTACCTTTGATACCATTACAATTCTTACTCCAAGGTACGACCTCTGCTTGCTTCTCTCTGTAGTTGGTTTCTTTTGTGCTTTTTTGAAGAATAATTAAGTCACTTATCATTGTAGGGGGCGTTACAATGTTGAGCTTCACCTTTCGTTCTTGCGGCTTCAAGGGCAAGCTACTGATTTTAAAATCCAATACAGTAGCATAGTTCGTCTTTTTGTCTTACCCAAGGTTTTTTGTTATACCTACCTTTACAACTTTGCTTATGGGAGTTACATACTGGAAAATATCTCATATCCATTTTTGCCTATGTAGTCTAACCAGCCTCATACATTTGTTGTTGTTACTTTGGACCCTCCTATTCGTAAAGGTCAAACTATGTACCCACATATTGTGATGCAGGTAACTTATCTACGCTGTTTTTCGAATTCTTCTATTAGAAGCTTGTTCCTACATTTGACTTACATATCATGTTCTATTGATTTATGTTGGTGAAGTTTGAAACTGATACTGTGGTGGATAGCAATTTGGTGATGAATGAGGAGTTGTATGCTTCCAAATACAAAGACAAATTAGAACCATCATATAAGGTAATGATGCTAAGATGTCTCACTTTTAATTAGGTTGTACAGTCAACTTCCTGTCTGGATGATGGTAAGAAGTGTATGAGTAATGTTCTTAGTTTTTACGTTATAAATCTGAAAATAAAGAAGTCAAATGAGTCAAACAGGTGAAATGGATTGGAAGTCCCCCAAAGTATTTCTTAATACATAGTTAATTAACCTGATCCAGCCCTACCTATTACTCGACTTACCAGAGCACCTATTATACCACCTCTAGTTTTTATGAAGTATGCACTTTTGAATGACATGATGGCCTTCATATTAACAGGGTCTTATTCATGAAGTCTTCACAATGATTTTGCGTGGGTTGTCTAGTACAAAGCTAACTAGACCCGGGAAGTTCCGTAGTTGTCAGGATGGCTATGCTGTGAAGTCTTCTTTAAAAGCTGAAGATGGGGTTCTATATCCTCTTGAGAAGAGCTTTTTCTTCCTTCCAAAACCTCCCACTCTTATTCTCCATGATGAGGTATGATGTAATTATAATTGGTAATGGCAGGAGGTCAGGTGTTCTAGTTGAACTTGTAGTGACTCATTTGCTTCTTATAGATTGACTATGTAGAATTTGAGAGACATGCTGCTGGAGGCTCAAACATGCATTATTTCGATCTTCTTATCAGACTCAAGACAGAGCAAGAACATCTTTTCCGTAACATTCAAAGAAATGAATATCATAACTTGTTTGATTTTATTAGGTGAGTACCGGTGTTGTTTAGTATTGATATCATCAGCATGGAGTACTAACACTACTTTTAAACTAATACAGTTCTAAGGGCCTGAAGATCATGAACCTGGGAGGTGGTGTCCAAGCTGCAGATGGTGTTGCAGCTGTTCTGCAAGATGAGGATGATGATGCTGTGGACCCTCATCTCGAGCGAATTAAGAACGCAGCTGGTGGAGAAGATAGTGATGAGGAGGTAAGCCTCTATCTTTTTTCTTTCTCTTTGACTGAGTCGGTGTCACATCTCTGTCTTGCCTATCTACAGTGTGATTGTTATACTTGCTATATCATTTATTTAGAGTTGCTCTTTGGTAATGAGGCAAAATGTGGTCCGGTAAATAAATAATTGGTCAGTTTGTCCAGAGTTATTACACTTAAATAAATAATTAGTGTGCCAAGTATAAGTAAAAAAAATCGGCCTGCATCAGTGGAAAATGGAACTATCGGATCACGGGTACTCCCTTTATCGGGATGAGAGGAATTGCTTAATCGGCATTTCTGTCAATCGGTGGAAGACTCATGCATCCTGGACGCCCATCTCCCCCAAACTGTACTTGCAAGTTTCCCCGCAAAAAGCTCTCCACACCTACTCTTAGAAAGAAGACTCTTTTATATTACTTAAAAATAATATAGATATTTGAATACTATGATTTAGGAAGTCTTATGCTCTTCGGTTTACATCTGAATCGTTTCTCCAGTTCACCTCGTCGACTTGTTTTCCTTTTATGCTATTGTTGTTATTTCCTTTTAATTAGTCAAAGATGCAACATAAGCTGGATCGACCCATATATAAATAATTGAGTCGAGATTGCCACTATTAGATATCCGGATCTTCTACTCATTTCTCCCATCTAAGTGTCTAGAATTTCTTTCTTTTGATTTTAACTTTGTAATATGTTGATAACAGGATGAGGATTTTGTTGCTGACAAAGATGATGATGGCTCACCCAGTGATGATTCAGGGGATGATGACTCTGATGGTAGTGATAGTGGAGGTGACAAAGAGGTAAATAAAGATATGTTGTTATACTTTGAAGGATCATCTCTCCAAATTAGAATCATTCTTACAGTGCTACTTTGATAACAGAGAATTTCCAAAAAGGAGTCCAAGAAAGAACCTATTGCTTCTAAAACATCTTCAAGTAAGAAGAGCAGCAATGATGATGGGTCTTCAAAGAAAAGGAAACAGAAGAAGAAAAAGGATCCAAATGCACCCAAGAGAGCAATGAGTGGTTTCATGTTCTTCTCACAGCTTGAACGAGAGGTTGGTTATAGCTTTATGCTATCTTTACTATTATTAGTATATAGGACAAATGTCGGTAATTCCAATGCTTTCATCTTTTTTTTCCAGAGATATGTCCCTAATTCTTATTTTTAAGTGGATTAGATACTTTAACTTTCTGATCTGTAAGTGGTTGTGATCCGTTAACAATTGGGCTAAGTGTTGGTAGTGTTATCTTTTTCATTTGTTAACTTGCTTGTAAAAACATCAATAGATATAGATCTTCATATAAATTTAACATTTTAAGGACTTATCTGCAGAAACATGGAGGAAGTAAGTAGGGTTTTATAACATTTCCCCCCATTATGTATTATATTGTACATGTTAATATAACTGGACATGTTACAGTTTTGTGCATTTCCTACTAGATTTGTCACACCTCATTTAGCATCATTGTGAAATTACAGTGATGAGCTGTTGATGACTATATGTTTCTTTCAGAATGTGAAGAAGGAAATTCCTGGAATTTCATTTAAAGAAATTGCGAGGGTTCTTGGAGAACGATGGAACAAGTTGTCAGGTTCGTAAGCCACCTTACAAGTTAATCATGGTCAACGTTTTCTCTAATGCATTTTGATTTTGTTGGTTTACAGCCGCAGAGAAGGAACCGTATGAGGCTAGAGCTCAGGCAGACAAGAAGAGATACCAAAATGCAATCAGTGACTACAAGAACCCCCAACAACCCACCAAAATGGATTTGATGGATGAATCCGACAGTAATTAGAACTTTGAACATATCCAGTAAATGTTCCTTGAGGTATGGTAGTTTTCAGTCTAGTGGTAAAAAGATCTAGGATGCACCCAAAAAATATCTAGTAGGTTAGTGTGGTCGTCTTTGTTGAGACTCAATTATACGATGTTGACATCGTTGTGTTAACACGTTCGTATTATGGACGTTTGGCCGATGGTAATAGAATGGTGTTTGTGAGCTTTTTTTTTTCTTTCTTTCTTGCTCTTGAAATTTTATCCATTAGAATTGCTGTCATGGAAAGAGGAACATATTGCAAAGAAAAATCTCGACAAAGAATTTTTGAGTCAACTGAAGCTGATTCTATCCCTAGAAACTACACATCTATTGTCATATCAATTCCTAGATTCGAAATACTACGAATCACATGATCAGCAGGTTCAAATAACTAAATTTGAGGAGAACCTACTATGGTACGAGTCGTAAGTTAGATGTTACTGAAGTAAAAAATATTGTAGCCCGGTCGCACTTATTGTTTGGTCCCATAATCTACATTTGAGTGTATTTAAATGATACTACCCTTCTTATGACACTAAACTCGAGTCTAGTCAAATTTTGTACAACAGATTGTGAGAATGATGAGTCTCAACAATGGTAAAAAAGAGAGCTTTCCTCCTAATATGATTCAAAATTGAATTTACATGAAAACTGTACATCTATCTGTTACTTGTATACATTCTTAAAGCCTAGCAATCCTTCCTACTCTTTTAAGAAAGTCATGGCTATCAACAAGGGGCTCCTGCCTTACAATTAAGGGATGCACCGACAGATTTGGTAAGTTGGGCGACATTCGCTGCCGGTTGAGCCGGAATTAATGGGGGACTCTTGTATCTTTCAGCCCAATGCAGGTTTCCCGATTGCCGGAAAAATGCCCCGTTCAGCAATAAATCTCCCTCACTTCTCCATGTCCATTTACGCCATATGGATTCTGGAACTTGCTCCCTTTTTGTGATCTCTTTGCATGCACCATCAGGAGCCTTAAACCTGTTTCCCTGGCTGATGATGGTGGCGCCATCTGCACCTCCGATGGCATAAGACTGCCATTCTGTATAGTCGTTATTAACCACATGTACAAATCAAATCTCACTGCCGGCAGCCTCTGTGTTAGTCCTATCCCAAAATGGTTGTAAGCAAGCGTCACCTTCATTATCTTGTCCTCTGGGGTCTTATCACTTGCACCAAAAAGCAAAGCCTGTGTACGAAAGATATAACCGTTTATATAAACATTTGAGGAAGAAAATGTTTTGGGTCAGCCAGAAACCGTTTAAACCAACCCGCCCATTTTGTACCTATGGCTTATAGTAAACAAAATACCTTATCGTGCTTGACAAAGTGGCAGTTCGAAATGGTGACATATTAGAAGCTGCAACAATATCGATAAGCCCATCATAGCTGCTGGCAAAGGAGCAGTGGTCAACCCACACCTGTGAGGATTTAAAGATGGAAATGGCATCACCATCGCTTCTTCCTTGTATACCAACATGATCAGTTTTTGATCAGATCATTCCACCGGACCCCTCGACAATATCGTACATGTGGAGGCCATGGATAATGACATTGTGAACGAACTGGAGCATGAAACCAGCCCCACCTGCCACATGTACTTCAAACCCACGACCATCAACGGTCTTGTCAGACATAAAGATAAGCTCCTGGCTGAGTCTAATGGTCATATCACTTGAGAAGGTGATCCAGAGTGGTTCGGGCTGGAGGACTGCATGGCGAAGGGTGCCTGGTTTTGGGTTAATGACGTTTTTGTCTGTTGAGTCATTCACGATATAGACATGGCCCTTTATGCCACCAAAGGTCCCATGCCCAAACCCTTGGGCACAATTAGCCAGCCTTTTTTGGTTGTTAGCCCAGTTGCGATCACACCTCCAACATATGTCAATTGAGTTGTACGCTTTGCATAGTCCACCTTTTTTCTTACCATGCGGCCTCCTGATGGCGATGGCAGTATTGTGAGCCATTAACGACGGGACAATTTCTGCAAATATAATCAAAGATAAAACAAGAACTCGATTACTTCGAGCCCCTTCCATCTTTGATCAAACTTCAATGGAAGATATTAATTGTTGGTAGTTAGTCTGGCCCTCTTAAAATCTGATCTTTGATCAAACTTTAAAAGATCAGATCGTTTTTAAACCAGTCCAGCTACCTAAACCAAAATATTCCGCCTCTAATTGTGAATTTCGAGATGGTTGAGGTCTAATGAATGAAGAAACGTATCGATGAAAATGTTCGATTTATGTCACATTGAACCATACCAAAAAAACAGAAACTTGCTTCGTTAGAGAAAATGAGGGGGGCCATGGGTTTGTACTTATGGTTTGACCAATTCATTGATGGGTGAAACAGATTAATGGCCAGGGAGTAAAATGCTGCAAAATACATACGTCCTTTTTAAGGAAATACTTTTATATATGTGGTTAAAAGTCATTTAGGTTTAAATGTTTAATGCTATGAGAAATTCAAATTATGATGAAGCCCATCATATATACTTATTATACTCATATTTAACTACCTTTGAGCGGTTAAAAGCACTGTGGATTAGCCCAAATTTCCAAAATGGAAAACAGGTTGAACCCGGCCCATTTAGCACAACCCAATTAGACACTTGAAGAAAGAGGCATTCTGTTGGGACATTTCTGGCAAAATTTCACAGCATGAAAAGCAAAATAACAACACTTATTCCAACACTTTTGACCATTTTAAGCAAATATTCTGCGTTGACGTACTTACTGTTCACCTCATTTACTTGGCTTGCAATTCATATCTATATTCCTCCATGCTATGTTTCTAAACCACATCTGAAAAGAAACATCACAATAAGTAATCACTAATCAACATTTCTTAATCATTATTAGCAAGATATCCTTTTCAAGTTAACCCCAGGTACCTCATAAAGGTCACGTTATAATTATATTATACACGGATTCGTAATACTTAAAGCGGATATAATTTAAATTAGTATAAATTAACTCAGGCCTTTAACATATGTCCAATCTATAAAGACTGCCCTACTGAACTAGGTTTATAATAATACATTTGTCCCCATTTATGCCAAAAGAACTATAAATTATGGTGCAAACTGCACGACCACAAATTGGAATCAAACTTTTGACTAACTGGATGACTAGCTTAACCCAACTTCGTATCAATATAGAAATCTCTGGTTGAATGTAGTGGGCCCATCTTAGTTTTAAAAAACTTCCCACCTTTATGATGTTTAATTTTGAAGTAAATATTGCATTGATTGGTGAAGAATGTAACTTGTACCACTGATTAGTTAAAAGAACATAAAAAGGTAGTTTGCTTACGTTGGTAAAAAAAGAGTGCAACTAAGCTTATATGGATATCGAAGTCTTTAGTTAATGTATGTAGAGGCATCTTTGTTTAAACAAAAATTAGTAACCTGTATGATTATATCATAGAGATTAGAGATGAGAAAACTTTTCAGCATTTAAAGGAAACATGTTCTTGATATGGGCTTAATGAATAAACAAGCTTCTCTTTGAAGATGAAGTACAACTTCTTCTTCATCAATGATGCTACCAAGAAAGCATAAATATTGTCCTCACGGTTGGTTATATAATATCATAATCATAAACAATAGTAAAGTCTTACAAACGATCCCAAGATTACCAAATTCTGATTTCCCTACACGATGCTTATCAAATAGTGGCAGCTACAATTCCTTTGTATGTTGCCATGATCTTGGGTTACATTCCTGTAAAGTGGTTGAAACTTTTCAACCCGGACCGATGCTCTGGTATAAACAAATTTGTTGCAATATTCTCGATTCCCTTGTTATCATTTCAAGTGATTTCTAAAGGTGATCCGTACAAAACGAACCTAATATTAATTAGTGCTGATGTTCTTCAGAAAGCCATTGCATTAATCGGGTTTGCTGTAATTGCTAAAGTACGATCCAATAGACACCTAAATTGGATCATAACAGGTCTTTCTTTGTCAACTTTACCAAACACTTTGATCCTCAGGATCCCATTACTAAAGGCAGTGTATGGAGATGAAGCAGTGGTGATATTAGGCAGATAGTTGCACTACAAAGTCTAAGTTGCTACAATTTATTATTGTTATTGTTTGAGCTCTCAACTGCAAGAGAAGCTTATACGATACAATCATCAGCAGTAACAGGTATGTATTTATATGTTATATTTAAACTTTAAATAGTTTTAATGAATTTGAATAACAAGCAACGTATAGCCAATACATAAAATATAAAAAACTAAATTGGAACGTAAATACATAAAATATAGAAAACTAAATGAAAAGGTTAAAGTAAAGCAACAAAAGGCATGACGGTTAGACGGCGACAACGTGAACTTCTAATATGATAACTCAACGACGACGGTGATGATTAGCAGCGAAGATGTCCGATAGCAAGCAACTTTTTCTTTTTTTGATGTCCTCAAAATTTTCGTATTATAGCAGTGGAACAAAATCTTAACAAAGATCTTTTTAAGAGAATTAAGAATCGTAGAGAGAAACTATTGATGCTAAAAAGAGAATACATTTCCTTTTTTTCCTGAAAAGGGAGAGAGATAGAATTTAAAAAAAAATAATATTAGAATAATTTGAATAACCTTTTTTAATTATTATTAAATCCTTGAAGAAGGTTGAGAAACCACAACATAAACAGAAAAGATGAGAAACCACATTATTCAGACAAAAGAAAATTTAATTGTCGTTTTTTATTTTGGAAGAAAAATTATAATAAATTGAAGCAAGCTTCAAAGAAACTAACTGTAAGACGCAAACAAGGATGTTGTCTTACAAAGTCATATATCTTTTGCACGTGGTTTGCATAGATTTGTTTTGATATAAGAAACACTGAAAAAAATTCCATAAATCTGTGAATATGAGAGCAGCAAGATTTAAGATTTAAAGAAAAGTGAGTCGGCAAGAAGGATATCATATTGAATAATGAAATCTCATAAACTATTAAGTTTATTGATCAACTATTATAATAATTACATACACTTTTAAAGATTTAATGAATCATATACCCTATCTATACAATCGGATTAGGTCATACTAATAACCTAACTAACATATATTCTAATAGTTCCTTCATCATACATTATACATCATCTTCACAATTTTATTTTATGAATCTAATTTTATATAATTATATCTTTACCTTCAAATGTTATCACTTGAAATGACTCGATAAATAATCAAACATAATCATTATTGATGGTCAAAAATAATTGAGAGAGATATTTTCAACCCCAAAAAGAATGCAAATATAAGCATTCATAAGTACCACTCAAAGCAATTAAAAAAAAAAAAAAAAAAAAAACATACATAATATATATATACATTCAGAGATGCCTAGCCCCAAGGAAAAAGCATACAAGACGCACAACAATAAAGCTTTGAATTCATCCTACACAATAGAATTCAATTTGAAATAGACATGACCCAAATATTGGGATATAATTTTAACATGATGAGTCAAATCCAAAGTTACTTTCTACATCTTCTCAAATAAAAGAAAATTGGTCCATCAAGATTCTAGCTGGAAAAAAGCATATGAAAAGGAGAGTTTTGAGTACCAGGAGATAAAGAAAAAGTAAAGCAAATAGTTATATTTTGCTTGTTGACAATTTTTAAAAGGGCAAAACCATTTCCATGTGGGCCTCTTATGCTTTTACTCTTTTTGCTAGCTAAAAAGACAAAAAGTAGAAGAAGAAAAACATAGTACAACAGTAACAAAGAAAACCAAAATTTTCATTGAGAAAGTGAACATAATTAGCACAGGATGAATTAATGCACTTTGTTTTTTTTTTTTTTTTTTTTTTTATCATGAAAACTAACTAAAAGAATTCGAAATCTAAATAAGGACCTGATGATCTATCTGAATCAGAGGCTTTCTTGTCGTTTTGAGGCAATGTTGACTTGACCGTTTGATTCAAGAACGAAAGATCAACAGGTTTTGGAATCTCAGGAGGTTGAATACCACGAATAAGAGCCCAATTTATGCTTTCGAAAAACGGGTGCTGTTTAATCTCTGTTGCACCTCTTTTGTATCCTAATCTTTTTTGTGGATCCTTAATAAGAAGACCTCGAATCAAATCTTTTGCAGCGAAGCTAATGTTTGACCCCTCAGGGAACTTTAGAGATTGTCCGACAACATTAAACAACGTCTCACGATTACCATTGCCTTTAAAAGGTGTTTTCCCATGAAGCAACTCATACAAAAATATTCCAAACGTCCACCAATCAACCGCACTCCCATGACCATCTCCTCTAATGATTTCGGGTGCTAAATACTCATGGGTCCCAACAAATGACATGGACCTAGCAGCAGTTGGTTCTACTATAAGCACAGGACGTAAATCTAAGCTTACGGTAGTTTTACTTTTTTCTGTTTTGGATTTTGATGTTTTGGAAGAAATGAAAAGACGGGGTTTGAAGCAAGAAGGTTGAAAACAAGTAGGCTCGACACACAGAGGTAGTCTACAAGAGGGCTCAATGCACGATTGCTGGATACAGTATGAAGTGCCTGTGCAAGATGGCTCGTTTGTTGACTTGACTAGTCTTGGGCTAACACAACATCTTAATGACAAATCGAAATCAGACAACATAATATGACCATCTTCTCTAACTAAAACATTTTCAGGCTTCAAATCTCGGTATACCACACCCATCATGTGAAGATACTCTAAAGCAAGAAGCACTTCAGATGCATAAAATCTGCAAAACAAAACGAGCAACACAATTATGCTCCAAATTCACATTAACATAACAAGAATAAACTTTTATCAATAAAACAGCATAGCTAAACAGCGTTTCATCGGAATCAACTTAGATAAATATGCTTTTTTCCTCAGCTTAGGTAACATATATATTTTTTGGAGGGGAAATTGTCAAAAAATGTAACCTAAAGTACCTCAATTTCAACAATGTGGGGTATGTACATTTTTCTTGTTGATAAAAAAGGTAACATAAAATCAATACCTCACATCTAATGGAACACAGACAGAAAAAGAAGGGAATTTTCATAGCTCTTACGTCAATCAAATTATTATGTTATATTTTTAGACAACTTTCAATTTAAATATCCCTAGATGTGAGAGATTAAAATTTATGTTACCTTTTTATAAGCAAGCAAGAAATTTTACCTCAGTTTGTGGAATCAGTATTTTTCTTATCCCTTAATTGCAATTTACCATATATTTTTCTCTGATTTCAGGATTATTTTACCCAGAATTCTTGAACTAGAATAAAAATCCTTCTTTAATTAGGGTAATACATTCCCAAAATTTCAGAAAATGAAAAAATTTACCCAAGTTGAGGAAATGCACATACTAGTATCTTAACCCAGATTACAATTTTCCCAAAAGAAAATCTGTACTACAACAAGTTAATTTTTCCTAAAACTTGCTAACAAAATTAACACGAGTTTCCATAAAGCAATGGTTAATCAACAACTGATCACAAACCAATTATAATTAATATTTATTCATATTAAACAAAACAAAACAAAGTAAAAATAAGCAAACCTTGCTGCTTGTTCATTGAAATGTTTGCCAGGCTGTCGTTGTCGAAGAATATGAAGATCGCCACCGCTACAAAACTCAATCAACAAACACGAAAGTTTATCGGTATCGAAATGCGAATAAAGTGTTGGAAGAAAAGGGTGATCCAACATTCCTAATATCTCCCTTTCAGTTTGAGCTCTAATTAATTTCTTTCTACCAACAAGCATTCCTTTATCCATTACTTTAACAGCAAACAAACACCCCATATTCCTTAACTCAGCTAAATACACACTCCCAATATCCCCAAATCCAAGTTTTTTCATTAACCTAAAATGTGATAAATTTAATTCACCATCTTTGCCCTTAACTGATTGAATAGCATCCCATCGAATATCGTTCGATTTATGCGGTTTCGAAGGGCAAAAGTTTCTAACTTTGGGTTCATTAGGATCAACACTGTAACAATAACTAGAAGAACTTAAGCTAGATTTATCATCACTTACTTCACATTCTTCATTTAAGTTTAAATGAAATACATCTTTACAAGTGGACACACTAATGGTGCTAATGCTTAAATCTGTTCTAGGACTATTGGAGCTATTGCTGAGATCGGGTGATTTAGATGAGCCATTATTAGGGCTACTAGTGGTTTGCATTAGTTTGTTCATAGAAGGAGACTCCGTGTGTGTTTGTTGCCAAGTGTTTGATGAAATGACCGAAAGAAGAAAGATGTTGGTTTAAAGTGACGTGGTTGGGTGTGGTCAAAATGAGGGTTTGGCGACGCCGAGGTGGTCAAACGGGAATGGGAAGGGCGCGAAATAAGGAGTAGTTACGGGGAATCAAACAAGTGTTAGTGTGTGTGTGTGTTTAAAATTTGAAAATATGATATGGAACGTATTTTGTATTGGTAAGGTATTGTATTGTTTTTGCATTGAGATGCCCAACGAATTGAGTATTGAGATTCTTAAATATATATACTCTTCTACCATTCCACACCCAATTAGAATATGCCAAAATAGATGATTTAATATAAATCAATAATACTACAACTTATTTATAGAGAAGTACATTCAAATTTCATGACTAGTCCTTGGAATAATTTTCAAGTTGCATGTTTGGTCGAAATACTTCAACCGATTAAATGTTAGTAGTTCATAGTTAATTATAATGATAGAGTGTTTATGTTTTGGTACAATTGGAATGTATTTAACTATTGCTCAATCCAACTTAATTTTGATGTATTGTGTGTATCAAACTTTCAATTATTGTTACTGTATGTATATGATATTTTATTATTTATAATCGCAGACGTGACACTCATATTTTAATGATGTATGCACAATTGTCACAACATCAAAAATATTAGCTATGAGATAAATATGTTATGGATACATACAATATAAATAAATGAAAGCTTATACACACATTAGACAAACATGAAATTGAATATACAAAATACATTAGTTTATAGTACATCTTTATACCCAAATTACTTGTTTTTATACCCTGTAAAAGAAAGATGTGAAGTGTTATTATGTTAGGTGATTTAGTGTGAATGTGAAATGAGGTTTTCAACCTTGACAATCTCATGTTATGAATTATGCCTGATATAATAGTTTTAAAACAGAATGTGAAGCTACAATTAAATTTGTGAAGTGTTATCTTCTTACAACAATGACAATGAGCGCTTAATACAAGGACGGATCTAGAAGTGAGGCAGAGGGGGCAGTCGCCCTTTTAAGAATTTTAAAATCACGAAAAAAATAATTTATAAGATTATTAGTGACAGTTTAGAATTTTACCTTGTCAAAATGATAGGAAAAAAAAATATTACTCTCTTATATATAATATTAAAGCTCCGGCCCTGATTTAACATGTGTACTTATATATTATGTGGAAAAGAAATATAATAGTACAAAATTTAGTACTAAATATCAAAAACAATAAAAGTAAAAGTGTTTTGATTACAATTTATGGGTAAGAAACTTATAGACACTATTGGTTTAAATTTTACTAATAAAAGGGATTTTGTTTTGCTAATTTTTTGAGACCTATCAAGTCTTGTATGATGCACGTATCCTACTTAACATTCTGACTTAGATTATTTGGTCTAAACATGTAAATAATATAATACTACAGGGACTTAATTTGTAGGTTACTCCAAAAATTTAAACGATGAAGGTTATAGTGATAATACGGTAACATAGTAATGGTAATAGTAATTGTTTTCTAAAAGAAATACATTAACTTTTTGTAGAATTAAGAATAAGAAAAAGAGTGAGAATAAAAAATTCCATAGAAAGAAGTGAATGAAAAGAGGGGACTTGAGAAACAAAGGACAGAACCAATAGAATGGCATCATAAAGTGGTTAACAGTGGGAACTACGAGGAAGACAAGGTGCGACCAAATTCACTCCCGAACTCTGCCCAAACCATTTCTGGGCACCAGAAGACGCTCGTATTCACGTAAAACAAGGCAACCACACCTTATTATTTTAGAGTGCTACTAAATTTACCCTACTATTTTAGTTTTTAAATGAACTAACCCTCTCGATAAATTATTAGTTTTGAGAACGTTAGATAATTATTGGTGTACAACTAATTTTGATTTTGACCAATTTAATTTACTTTTTAAGTTTTTACTAAAATAATGATAATATTTTATCATGAATTTTTTTTACGATCGATTATATTATATATTAAAAACTAATAAGAAGCTAAAAGATCGATTACAAATAAAAATAAATTGTAGAAAGATAAATTATTATCTCGACATTAGTATGAGTTTCTAGCCTAACTATTTGTGTCAAACGTATAAAAAAATCGTCACTTTTCTTGGAGAACATGACCCGTTTAGATTAAAAAGTGAAAAACCATTACGTGTTTTGTCAGTGTATTTAATTTGTATTAATCCTAGTGAAACAAAAGATAAATTTATCAATACAAGTACTTTAATACTCTTCTTAACTACAAATTGAAGTAGTTAATTAGATTAGATCTATACACTGACGATAAAAAGATCTATATGTAATTAGATGACATAAGAATAATAAAGGCTAAATATGTAATTTAGATGAAATAAGAATAATAAAGGCAAAATAAAACTTACATTATAATAAATGGATAAACATTTTATATTGTTATACTTTCTAGGGAAAATCTATGTAGCGGATAAGATTTTTGAAATCTGTCAAGGATATTAATTGTGGTTAATCGTTGAATTGTTTATGTGAACAATTTCTTATTGTTAGTTTAGTTATATTGAAGTAAATCTGGGTCTTCCGTTAATATTCATTATGACCAAATTAACATTTATCATTATCAAAATTAACATTCATCGTGATAAATGTTAACGAACGACTCATATTTGTTTCCGCCTTTAACCCCTTCCATCTGTATCATCATTCCAATTTAATAAAAGTTTTGGTGAAATATAACAAATGTCAATTTAATGAAAAACTCTTAGGTTTTGTAACTTAATCTAACTTCGATGAAATTGAGATTAGATCAGATAAAAAAAATCTCGTATTCGTTAAAAGTTAATCGTTTACCTCTGTATGTATCTATTTATTTATTTATAAATATATAATAAAAAATTATTAAATAGAAAAAATGTTAAAAACTGACTACAATGATTTAAATATAAGAAACAACAAAAAGAAGGGTAGCTTATCTAAACAAAAATGACAACTAAACATTAATACTCCACCGGAACAAATACGAGAAAGTAATTAATCATTATTTAGTGAACAATTAATGATTGTGTATTAATCATGGGGGCAAATGGTAGTAATTTAGTTGAAGTACATTTAGCCTTATCTATTATTTTGGGAACTATTAACTAAACATATTAGATTTAAAAAAAAAAAAATACTATATTAAGAATTGTATATTATATTAAAAATTGTAATCACGTAAGTATAAACTAATAAGAATAGTAAAAATTATTAATACATTAATCTTAACTCATTAATTTATACTAGAAAATTAAATTATTCATAATTTATTTATATATTATGTATATGTATATATATATATATATATAAAACTGATTAATCATCATACAATTCACTGAAAAAATCTTATAAGGTAGTTGACATCAAATTATGAAAACAAAAAGAAAAAGAGATAAAATTTAGAAAAAAGTTGTTGATATAATTGACCCACTTATGATTTAATAAGTTATTTTACTAAGACTTTAAAGTTGACGACGAAGATGAAATAAACAAATAAATCCGAGACATACAAAAAATTATTTTATTTTTCCTCTTTTCACATTTCTTTCAATTGCACATGGTACAAACTGTACAAGCTACTGGGTTAAGGTATTTTTATGACGATAACATGATGCGATGATTTATATCGGGATAAGCTCTATACACGATCATTTCTGACAATACCTATTGACACGTGAACGATTTTTAATACATACACTAAATTCTTAAATTCAATCACATATTTGGAATAATATTTCGAAAGATGATCAAGTTCAGAGCAAAAATAAAATAAAAATTAATATAAATACGGGGATTATGTAATGATTTTTGAATAGAGAGTATAGTAAATTATTGTTGTTGGAACAACAAACTGTTTATGTATTTTTTTTATAGTCGAAAACTACATTAAATTATCTGTTTACCCAATAAAATTTGGTTGACTGTCTGTGCTAGGAAAACCAATTTTCCTGAACAGTTGCAGAAATTTCAACAAGAAGAAACTAGGTACTAAAAAATTCCGACATCGCTTAAGCTTCTCATCGGTTCATTTTCAACCCATAACTTCTAATTTATACGCATTTACTCTCTTCTTTTAACTTAACTGCAAAGAATGTTTTTTGACCTGATAATAGAAAATTATGAAAAGCATAGCTATATGGTCACTGGAACTTGAAAGCTTTCCAAAACTATGTTACAATTGTTGTATGATATTTTAAGAGTAGACTGGGCAAGGATTACCATACAGCCCAGAACATCTATTTATAAAAAGCTCTGTGATTGTTTCAAACTTCTCCACAAACTTGACTTGTATAGGTTTTGGTAATTTCGGAAAGATTACACTTGTCTATTTCACATTACCATTTGCATGCTTGTGGAAGGGCCAAAGATTTACTAAGCGCTCCAACACCCCTGCACTTTTGAAGTAACCTGAGAACCCTTGCGGAATTGTTGGTGGGGGAAAGTCTTCAGCAGGCATGGCAAAAGGCCGAACCATCTCTTCCATCTTATCCAATGTAAGATATGCCCCTATTTCTTGCAGCCTTTCGGGACCCATTATTGGTAATGTGTGCTCCTGATGCAGCGAAGCTGCTTCAACATCGCTTTTCTACAAAACAGAATCGTTTGTGTGAAAAAAGGGTATACCATTCGGGACACCTTACTTAGACAACAAAAGGACGGGTTGGGTAACCGGTAAAGAGGTGTAATTCTCAGTATGGGTCAAGCCTGGTCGACTCACAAACGCTTTTTCGATTTCTATATATAGTTAATGTCTTAAATATCACTAGAAAATTAGATTTATTACAATAATAATCTATATTTTCTAATAAAATGATCTAGGAGGTTCTATGCATTTGAAATACACTTTAATGGATTTTAGTTTAGCAAAATGGTTTACCCATTATGACCCGTTTGAAAAAACATTACATATAACCAAAATTGACCTATCTAGGCTTATAGGGTCGATTTTACCACATTTCTATAATTTCTGATTGAAAACGGATTACCTCCAAGGGGGATAAATCGGCACCACGGCTAAAAGTCATCTCAAGACGATACCGTTTTGGGTCTTCCAGATTTACCTATAGTTCATACAGAGGTAATATCAAATTTTAAACAATCATCAAGTATTTTCATGTTAAGTGACTATTGTTTTCTTTTTAAGCACATATATAGCAGAAGAAGCACCAACTTCGGTATTTTCGAACATCCTTAATACGATATAGCTCATGTAATCCAGTTCCTTTGTTTTCAGAAGGCGTTCCAAAGCACTATCACAAATGAGGCTGGCCTCCCCTTGAAGAGATTCATCCAAGTTACAGTAACGGAGAACATTCATCAAGGAGTGGATATGTGATTCCTGTCATAAACATATATAGTACAAATCACAAATTTTAATAGAAGCACTGAGAAAAGAAAGCTAAACAGAAATGATAATCCTTACTTACCGATGTAAAGTAAAGGCGGGTACGGACGTGTCTCTCAGGTGTCCTCACATTAGCATATCTACAAAAGTGAATGAAGGAAGATCAATGCCCATAAATAAGTAGGTCTTCGGGTACACTACTTTTTGCCTTATAATCCAATCACTGGGGGAAAAAGGGACAGGAACTATATGATTCAGATTAAGACTACGAGTGAGATTAAAGGAATATGTACTCACTTCGGATCCAAACGGTATTTTATCTCCTTGTCATCGTCTTCATCCTGATCCATTGACTTTTCACTTGTGAAGCTAGTTCTTCTTGATTCTTCGCTCTTAATCAGAGATAATGGTTGATGATCTGAATGTTCTTTCACATTCTTGACAGACGTTGAGCTTTGACTCAGACTCTTCAATTCTGCAACATTGATGGCTTCTTCACGTGTATTCCTCAGATCAATCAATATTTTACCCAACAAACGTCGAGCAATCTACAAGTTGGTATGAAACAGTCATGTGATAACACAAATGTGTGTACATATATGTTAAACATAATTTTTCCTCCATATCTGTTACTCTTATAGAAAATAGCCCCAGAGTGGAAAGATTCATTAAAATCATAAAGTGATAAGGATAACATGACAAGGAATTAAGTTACCTTGGAGCCTATCTTCAATTTCTGCTTCGGGTTGATGCCATACTCATTCGGAATAACACCATCAGCAAGCAACTGAGATGATTGCAGAACATTCAGAAAACTATGACAATCATATCCTAATACATGAACTAACATTTTCTTTCAAGACAAATTTGAATGGACTTCCACCACATAATTAATTAAAAGCAGCTTCTGAAGTAGTAAACCAAGGGCACTAAATGGTTGCATCCTTCACATCACAAGGCATCAGAACCTTTACTACCAGATTAATTTTCATCCCTCAGCTAACAAAGATTTTTTAACCATATACAGGTATGGTCGTATGGATCAAGAAACAATACTATTATAGCATCTGAGATAGTTATTAATGAGGAACATTTTTAGGGAGGAGGGCGTGCATTATTCTTTCTCATGTACCATGCTGACTGTTGTTGATAAAGCTTAATACCTTTGCAACTTTAAAGAGCTCATCCAGTCCATCTATATTTAGATGTGCATTGTGCAAGAGATCATACCTGTTGAAAATTGTAAGAAAAAAAAAGAACAGTCACGTCAAATTGGTCTAAATAGATGGACTACTAGTAGTTATATCCAACATCAGAGAGTTAATGTGAGATCCAACTTACTTGCACGAGTCATAAACGTCTGGAATTTGTGTTATGTCATATCTACTGTTAAAGGATATAAAAGCAAAATGTTAATGAATCTTATCTATGACTGGATATTTGTAAGAGAATAAATCAGCAGAGCGAGTTTTTGTTGTATGTTCAAAAGCTTACTCTTTGCGTTCATTATACAAATCCCTCTCCAGTTTTCTCCATCGAGCATACATTAGAAGAAAGCCCTCACTTCCACAAGGTAATCCAGCAGCAATGCGGTCAACGTCTATATGTGTCTTACCAAGTGCTCTTGCTTGATCATATGGAGGAATTACATCATAAGATGTTGTCTCAGCAAGTTTCTCATCTTCATCCTTTGCTAGTAGTCTCACTTGTTCTGTAACTTTTTTAGTCAGCTTCACCTATTAAATACATATCAGATCGGTATATATCAGACAGATATAGAAATACTCAGCTGATACAACACCGCAGAGGACAAATTTGATACAACTCAATATACTTGATAGAAACTGGATAACTAAAAAATAGCTGACATGCAAATATCTATTCATAATGGCCAGCAAGCCTGTTTCTTCATCACTTGCTGAGCTCTGAGCAGATGCCTGTTTAGTTTCTATCACGCTTCCCCACATTCTTAACCTAAACTCTGACCAAAATAGACTAGCCTATCTTAGAAAGATCTTAATAGCAACATAAGTAATTTCTTTTTACCAGAGTAGGTAGAAGCTCTGAAGCATTCAGTGGAAGACCAGCTCCATCAACCATCCAAGGTTTTTTAAATGATCCGTTTGCTTGCACTGCCTTCACTCCAGCCGTTATCAACTCGTTTAATCTCGCCTATAAACAAACAAACAAACAAAATTATAAGGTAAAATACTCATAGCTCCCCACCACAACCTTACCATTAGAATAGATGACCACCAGTTAAAGTTTCTACTTTTGTGTAGAAAAAATGAAAAGTTACAAGGTTCAAGAGAGGAGTTCCATAGTCGACCATTAACAAAGAGATATGTTTATGTAGGGTAACAAAATTGCATTACCTTACAAAGACATGTTATAACTTCAAAGTGTCGATTGTTTAAACACAACAATATCTTGCTCAAATATAAAGAAAACTGGCAAGGGATAACTTTCTTATGCAGAGTTACAATTGCATCATTAGAATGTGTTCAGGTAAGGGAATAGAGGAACCTTGAATTTCCAAAAAAAAAAAAAAGGAACACAAAGAACCTTAGCTTCTTCCATCTCAATACTTGCATTATCAAGTCCATCTAACATTGATGAGTCCTTGCTAACAAGTGAAACCTTCAAAAGAAGTTTCATTTTATCAGCCATAGCCTATGGTAGAGATGCGTCATCAAACTGTAAATAGAAGACAACAAACCAGTATTGGTGTTAACTGTCCTTCCAAGTCTAGGAGCCCCTTCGCAAAGGCTGCAGCTGACATCTGTTGAGAGGTGATTAGCCAAACAGGTTGTTAAGTTGTCTAAGGAAAGTAAGGGCAGTAAACAAGCAGAATTTTAACAAGTATGAAATCTATTTTTTTTTATATAAAGTGATCCACAAGGCTCATATATGGTAAGACGGGTATATAACGCCTCAAAAGATCAGGTCCAAGAAATGAAAATGTAAATTAGAGTTAATACCTGCACACGGCCCTCATCAGAGCTGTAAATCTTAAGGTCATGCCGATATGTACTGTGGAGGCGGAGCAGTCCAGTACCTTCACCTAAAGTATATGAAGAAGAAAGAGGGTGAAAGGGGGATGAAGGGAGGAGTACAAAACATCTTTAAAAGAAATGGCTTTCTTTATCTCATGCAGAGGCACAGCTTGTTGACAGAAATCACATGTAAAAGTTTTAACATGTGCACTTCATAGGAAAAGAATTGCACTGGATAGTGAATAATATTTACCTGGATACATATTGTTGCGGAAATATCTGCCAAGTTCTTCAGCCTGTCAATAAGAAGCAAATAGGTAACATAAATATACTCAAATGATGATTAAAAGCTTATGTTGTTAAAATACAAAAATCTAGTTGTATCACTCCTGTTAACAATGATCACAAATGTGTCTAAAGAAGGAATCAAGCCATATTATCCATATATATAGTAGAGAAATATGAAAATTTTAGAAGTAAAGACCTGTTTTCGACCAGCATGTGTAAGAACACCTCCATATTTAAGAACCATGAGGGCTTCTATCGGGCGTTCTTCTTCAGTATCACCTTTTACAACTTTAACCCACTTAAGCGGCTTTAGTTGAACCTTCCGATAAATGCCAGAGAAATGCCCACCCTGGAAACAGAGCAGTTGTCAGTTGCCTTAAACAACTTTCAAGTTAAGATATAGAAATATAAGAAGCTGAAATTCTATTGCATCTGGAATGGTGCAAAAACACATGACAGACGAAAAAGGATTGGCCTGGTAATTAGCTTTCCACACACTTGAATGCTTGTCAAATAGAGTTTATAAGAACCACAAAAATTCAAGATTATTAGCCACTTAAGTTTCTTAGTCCAGCGCTAATATCAACACTTATGCCGAGGTTTGATTTTTGTTAGGGAAGTCCTACCTTTCAATTTATTATAGTTTAATAGACCTCTACTATTTGAATGTTGCAAATTGACAGGAGCGTTAAACATAATAGAATGTGTGCAATTAGGTTAACTTCTCTCAGATAAAAAGGAACTAAACATTCTGGAATGTTTAAGGCTATCATCGCTTAAAATGGTGTTTAAAAACTAGTAGCAATCTTCATGATAAAGATAAATGTATGCGCTCCTATAGAGAAGCTGATCAAAATATTGTAATACAATTCATGAAAGTTCGTCAAGAAACTTCATTGATCAAAAAAGAAAGTTATTCCGTATGTTCAAGATATGAAGCAAAGACAAAAACCGAAAAAAATATAAAACTGCAGCAAGAATGATAAACTAATATGTAAACCTCTTCAAGAACTGCTTTCACTTGACGAAGCTTTTCCGCATGTTCAATGTCTTCCGCTTCGCTATCACTTCCAGGACCAGGTCTAAGGAAACCAAAATATCCCATTAGATATATATCATCACTTTTCTAACAAACAGCATAATGCAGCCATGGTTCATACCGATAACATTAAAATTGGTTACTAATAAACTTGATATAGAAGAGATGCACAGTTCACCACTTTTGAAAGGTATAATTCACAAGCCCATAAAAGCTTCAAAATAGGAAATCTATACAATTGAAGTTGCATAACTAAGATCTTTGGGTAGGAATACCAAAAACCTAACAGAAATTTATGAGAGAGCATTTATTTTCTGAATGGCCTGAGGAACATGAGTTGAAATAAATTACATCTTATAGCAATGATATCAGGGATTGAACAATATGAGATATTTATATCAAACATAAAGCATATATCATTCAGAAAATTTTGAACCCGAGTTATGTCCAAGCATTATTTAACCCAAGTTAAGTCCAAGCATTATTATTTATTTAAGAAATAGTTTCCGATAAAAACGCTTCCCATCTGGAGATATACCTAGTACGTGGTACTAAAATCCGTGTAGCATCTAACAGATCCTGCAATTGGACTGCCGTTTTGAGTTTTGTCTGCAAGAAAAACATTGTAAGACTAAAATATAAGTAAGAATTATAACTGGTAAATTATGAACAAATGGATGATATGAGCAAGAATACTAAAAGCACCTCAGATCTTGGTCTTCCACCATTGTATTTTAGCATTAAATTCAACAATTTTTCCTCTGTGACCTTCAGCTTTACTTTTTGCTTTGGAGTTCTATCACCACTGCCCAAAAAAAACATAACTACTTACCAAACAACCGTAAGTGCTCACACAACCTAGAAAAGCAAAGATCAGATGTATATCTTACTGACGAATAATAGCAATCACACAGTGCAACTCCTCAGCCTGTCCAAATGAGCCAATGATCCCACTTCCTTGACGTGTTAGGCCCTCAGGCTGAGCTGGTTCATTAACTTTCCAAGGTAAAATTGGTGGAATTGTTGTTGACAGATGGGGAGCTTTTGCATCCAGAAACATCTTCCGCAACACACAAGCGGCATCATCATAATATCTGTGTAGTTACATAAACATATTTCAATCAGCAAGATGACATTGAACTTGGGCCTTTATAACGTATGGAGTTATTGCTACAAGTAACTTGAATACATGCAATGCAACTACATTGAAACAATACGAGAATTTATTCTTTTAATAAAAAAAAGAGACAGAAAACGAACAAACAATGTAGGTACATATAATAAATTCTCATTACTTGTAGGAATTTTTGACAAAGCTCCAACCATTCACATCGCAAACATATGAACGGCCTTCACAGCGCAAGAGATCAAACCCACACACCTGTTGAAACATGAGTATTGCAGATCATCAAACAGTAACCAAATTGGTAAACAAACTGTATGTTCTGCATGTTTACTGATCAGAAAATCTATAACTACAATCACCATATAACTTTATAGAGATGACATGTACGCTCTCTCTCGTCATAATCACATTATCTTCTTTATAAAAGGAAATATCAAGAGTTTGGTGTTAAGTAAATTGATCCCCATAAATTTCCACTCTACTAGTAATCTATCACTTTTACTTGCGACCCCTGGGAGATCTCTTAACAGTCAAGACAACTTGCTTACCTCATTGCTTATTGCTGAGAGATGACAGATAAACCATTTCCGTTTGTTAATATAATGGAAACGATAACAACACTTAAGGTAATATATATTTCAAAAGCAAGGGGATCTAGAAAGTGGCAGAGGAATCACACACACATACAGACAGATACCCAGAAAATACAATATTCATTCGGTGCAAAAAGGTATATGCTGCAAGTCTAAAGGTAGAAATAATATAACCTACCCCTTGCCTAAAAGCAATGCAAACTTCTCTTGCCATTTGCTTCTCATTGGGAGTGAGAAGCACCGGATACCTAACCTGCCAAATATTTAAAAAAAAAAATAATAATAATATTCAAATAAACATACAATCAAAGAGAGAGTGTGAAAGAAGCAAAGGATAGAACTTATGCTCCATGTATCACTTACTTCTTTGCCATCTGGATTTCTCATAACTACACCATCAACAACAGGAGACTTCCTTGCCTCGGCATGTGCATATTCTGGACCAACTGTATACACCTACAGCATCAAAAGTAATCAGTAAGCAAGGATTTACCTGGGTGCATAACCATAATCACCAAACACAAGTCCTTGGCCACAATAATGAACGGGACTAAGTGGACAAGCTTTATTCCATATTCTAAAGTCTAAACCCGGGCAACCTCAGTTTAGCATTATACTATCGCCATGTCAAGAAAATAAGATAATTGGTTTAGTCAAGAGATTAAACAACCTTAACGTCTGTTCCTCCAGTTGGCATAAATTCTTCGTATATATAAGACCCCTCACGTCTCACTCTTCTGACATCTGGATGAAATTCACTTGATCTGTTGCCGACCTGAAATATAGGTATATCTCAGGATGGTTTATAGCATAGCGATTACAAATTAGGTACTAAACACACAGTAACTATGAAGGAAAAGACTTACACATGCATATGTCATATGGAGACATTTCAAGTAGCAAAAGCCATGCAAGTGACTCAAATCTTACAAGTTACACTAGGGGATTCAAAGACCTACAGTTATTTCAACAGCCCAGCCAATTTATCTAAACTATTTAAAATCATTATACCATGAAGTTCATGTATGAGAATGAGGACATAAGCGTTCATACATCTGTGGAGCTCGCTTTCATACCTGATGCCAAGATTTCAGAAAAATGTAAATAACATTTTCTGAGCTCAGGCAGAAGGTTTATGACAGCTAAGGGCTCCAAGAGAAAAAATAACACACACATGAACCAAACATTTAGGACCTGTCATTGATTGGTAACTTTAAGAGGTCTCATGTTACACCCCTACATATTTATCTTCAAAGATTGCATAAACTGCTAACATTATGAGCTTTATATACAGATCATGAATCTAAGACCATTTCATGTACCCAAAAATATTCACATACCGTATAAGATAAAAAAATGTCACAATAAAAAAGTAAAAAATAAATAAACCTTAAACACAAAAGAATTAAATGAAATCACTTGACCTTAGTGCATTAAAGCCCGTATACTTCAACATTAAGCGGATAAACAGAAAAAGCGTCACCTAGTTTATAAGTTTATCGCGTTTCAACTTCAACAAAAATATCAAGTTGGAAAACTCACCTTTCGAAATAATTCTTTCATGCCACCCCCTGCTGAGCTGGGGTAATATATCATAATTCTGTGATCATCGCCTTTAAACAAGAAAAAACAGAAAAACTAACCATACTCAGTTATGCACAATGTGAAACAAAGCTTAGAAAAGTATGTCACGGTTTGGTTTATGAACTGAAAAGTTCTAGAAGTGTGAACTATATTACTTTATGAAAAATATATTGAACAGAATTCATTATACAGCTTGCAAAGACTCAAACAGCCAGATATTATGGAACATGAGAAAAGAGTGAAAACAACAAAACGGTAGTTAAAAGAAGGTATATTGAAATGACTCTGGCAGGTTTATACCATGAACAGGTTTCTCCACGAAAGGCTTCCAAAATCGCTGACCATGAACCTCAACAAAATCTTCTTCCTCAATAAAATACTCCAACTCTTGATATGGCTTGTCCCTATTTACAAATGCGTATCTTGGAACTGGGATTCCATACATTTCGAGGCACTTCATTTTTTACCAGAAAAGGAAGAACAGTAAGGAGAGGAAATCAGTACAAAGTATCAAAGACAAATTACTTCTATTCTCGTAGATAACATATTATAAATCCCCCCCCCCCCCACGACAAATAACAGACACACAAGTGAACTGCATAAACTTTATCTCAAGGAAGTTTGGGCTGACCCGACACTAAGGAGACCACCACCCTCTATGGAGTCAAAAGTGAATCTGTATAGCACTAGATGCTAGGTTGCTTAATCTTACAATAAAAGTTTCAGTAATCATAAGCCAAGCCTAAGTAGTTTGAGCACTTATACAAACACTTGACCCCAAAAGACTAACCAAGGAAAAGAAACGAAGGGTTGAAGTAGATCTAAATACAGCTCCGGTAGCTGTAATCACTTTTTAACTGTAAAGCATAGATGGAACTTATGGCTAAATGGGTCAGTTCACAGTATAAGATTCACATATATTGGACATTACCAATGGAACAAAACAATGGGATTTAAAGAAGTTAGATGTCACTATAGAGAAGAAATGAAGATTCATTTTACTGGAAGCAGAGACAAACACAATTGAAGGGCATAAGACAAACTGACAACCCAACTACAATAAGCATTAAAGGGTCGAAAATGCTCATTCAACAGAAATACACCATCTGTAACAGGTGCTTTCTTGGTATAAAGTTCGACTGAATTCCCTTGTTAGCTGCTGCAAAACAATAGTCACTTCATAAAGCAAAACATGATGTTATAAAAGGTCATACCTCATATACTTTCCTCCTGTCATGAAGAAGGTGCTGTGGTTCTAGTTCGTTTACAAGGAAAGGTCTGGAGAAAGAATAAGTAAATGGTAAACGTAAGTAACCAGGTTTTTGTTGGACTGCTAGTAGCGGTCATAAATAAACGGAGAAGGTTCTCCCCGTTCAGGCTACCAGGGGAGGGCAATCATTTTTACTCAGATGTAAGCGGCCTAACCGGGTTATCCCGTGACCGTTTCCCACCCTTTCCCTGGCCACCCCAAGATGTGCTGCTAGTGAGGTTTAAACCTGAGACCTCTTGTGAGGATATCAGGGCGCTAACCAATAGGCCATCTTGTGATGGTTGGTAGCTGGCATAAATGATTGCATGAAAGGTAAAACACATGTATGGTAATAAAAAACCATAGTAATTAAACAACTTTTGCGTTCAAACTCAGAATACTGAACTGGGAAATATTTGAGATACCCTTCAGGTTGTTTTGCCCATATGGGGGAAGTTGCCATACAGGAAGAAAGAGCAATGTGTGTGAACAAATAGAGAATGAAGTGTATTATCATGCTTCCCTATTCATCAAGAATACTCAAGAAGAATGATGTGAAACACAAGTTATGATATAAATTTTAAAAGGAAAATGATGATCGTTTCAACTTTCAAGAAAGAACAATCTCCTGTTTTTCAAAAATCAGGACTATTCAGGTATGCATGAGAGGGCAAATCTTATCATACATGCTAACAAGAAAGGGATAATTTTAAGAACATAATAAAATAAGAAAGAAAAGAAAGTAAAAGGAAAAGAGCATACTTCCTCAGTGCAGCATATGCTTCAGCTTTCTCAAGCGGATATCCAGAGGAATGGAACGCAATCAAACAATCACATAATGGCCACCTGAAATAGTAAAGTCGGGACTCTATTTGTTGAGTAAAAGCAGATAATCTTTCTGACTTCTTAAAAGTATATGTTTGAGAAAATATATTAGTGTTTACATACATAGTTGCATATACAAGATGGAAGGAATTAACAACCCTTAGTTTGCAAACTATAAACATCGTATAATACCAGATTCAAAGTTGATGATTATTAACTAGATATTTACCACATGCTATTGCCTATATGATTTTAGTTAATAAGCAATTCCTTTTACAGAAGAGCATTTTTCACATTTCATGAAGGTAACAATTTTATCCGTTAGTTTTCCACAGAATAATCCACTCGAAATATTTTGGTTATAGATGAATTGCTTAAAAAAATACCTACAGTTACAGCGTCAATAAGAGTGTTACCAAGAGAAACATTGTTTAGCCATAAGTACTAAAACGCATGTGTAAATTTCCAGTTTGAAATCATCAGGTTCAAATTTATAAAGTTAAAAGTGGACTTCAATTGTGGCAAAGAATTTCATAAACACTGTATATGCGAAAGATAATATCAAAAGTAAGCTACTAAATTTGATGACTGATTGATATTTTCGAACTGATACTGTATACTGTGTAAAATATATACCTCTCAATCGGTTCGTCCAGGATAACTCTGTCCCCAAAGTAGATGATCTACACGAGCATACAACAAAACAATATTCATAGCCAAATCTTCCTATTCTAATAAACAAAAGTTTATCTCTGCCACTTGTCACCATCACAACACTGTAACATCATCATTTTAACATGTGACGCGATGTGCTGCAAGATTTTTTCACTCATTTCTTAGTTGAGTTATTACATCAAATAAATAAAAATACGTTACAAAATAATTGAGATTACCAGATTGATAGGATTTGCAGAAATCAAAAAAGTATTATATTCTCTTCCGCAAAACTTCACCAGTCTCGATTTATAGCCATTTAATAAATAGTTAAATGGTCAATCATTTTCTTTAATATATTATTTCTTCATGATAATTATTACTTTTATATTATTATCATTAAGTTTATATCTATTTTCATACTGTATATTCTAGGTTTCTAACTATTAGCTTCGATGTGCTTTTATGGTAAGTTTTGTTAATCTGTCTGTAACACAAGAGTATAATCTAGTTTCAAGTTTTTAGTATCTAAATAGGTCTCTCAACAACCTTTGTATGATACCTAATGGTCAACTTTTAGAAAGTTGAAAAATATACTTTATATAGAATATATCCGAATATCACTTCTATTTCATCCAAAAGCGTAACCAAATCAAATTTAAAAGAAGAAAAAAAAAAAAAAAAACAATTCAACTCAATAAATAACAAATTTAAAATCACTTACTTCAAATTCACCAAACGCTTGCAGCCTCTCCAGTATTTGCCCCATCGGAGCTGAGAAAACCTAACGCCGCCGTCACCACCGTCCACCGCCACCGGAACAAAACAAAATAAAAATTAAATAACCGACAACTAAAAATCATATCAAGTAAGAGAAACACGATCACTGTAAACACATTCGCTGTATTCTATCAGCTCATCATCATCATCCATTGTAGAACTATATGTGTAAGTGTGTGTTTTACTGTGTGTTAAATTCATGTAAATAGAACGGAACCTCGGGGCCGCATTTCACCTTCTTTTCCATTACACATACTCCGACTATTATTTTCTTTCCTTCCGCCATTGATTCTTCTTTCTAGGTTTCACACTTTCACTTCATAAGCTGATAAACAGAAAAACTTTAAAAACGATAGATATATGTACTATGTATGTATATGTGTATACATATGTATGTATTTTTGTGTATGTATATACGAGCAATACCTGAAATGCGAGAATCTGGTGAAAGAAAAATAAGGACGGTGTGATCTGGCTATTGATGATATCACGGAAAAGAAAAAATGATAACGAAAACATGCCTAAAAAAGGAAAAAGTTCTACGCATTTATAAGAATATCCGTAGAAAAAGGGACTTTGTTTGTAAAAGATTTTTAAAAGATAAGATGTGATGTGAAGTGATTCTGGAATATACATACTTATATACCTGTTTTTATGAAAAAAGGATTTGACCTTTTTTGGTGCCTTTTTATATCATTTTCTCTCTTTTTATTTAATTGTTCAAATAGCATATAATTTTGTTTTATAGTTGTATGACTTGGTTTTGAATGGTGGAAAATAGAAGTTTGAGTGTTATGATAGATGCCTAACATCAGATGTTAAAGAGAATGTTATCTTGTGATACAAACTAATGTTTAATTTGATTTTGGATAACTTTAATAGTGGTTTATGATAAATTAAGAGAAGCAATGCTTTAGCAACAAGTTATGGAGGCATTTCTATCAATTTGTATATATACTCTTACATGTATTACATATCCGTTGGAGGTTTTCCTGTAAACATTGTATCTATCTATCGTCGACTCGCTCGTATCCCTTTCTCGCTAGAATTAGGTGTTGTTCATGTTGTTGTGATACTTTTCTTTATTAATGTGTTCGTTGTTGACTTTCAATGACTTCTTTGCTAAGTGAATCTACTACTAGTTACCGAGTTGATTTAAACAAATCGGGAACGTACTTGATTGGCGCATTTATTTAAAGATAATTATTTATTTAAATGGATATATCTAGATTTGTAGATCAAAACCTAGATTATCAATATTTTGAACCATATTACTCCGTATCTCCTTATCATAGTGATTAATGATAGACTATATTTTGTGCTCTCTTGATAAAATACTTCCTATCACCGTATATTTGTCTTGATGAATACACACCATTTTTCTTTGTATGATGTCCTGTCAGATATCAATAGTTTTATGATTCTAGGATCACTCCTTATGGAGTGTGTTATCCAAACGTCCATCAAAGGAAGAATGCAAGATGCCAGAAGCACCGACGTGTCATCCGTCCGTTCTTTTTAATTTTATCCTTCGAGCAATGTCGATAAACGAAAAAGAAGCGGGGCAACTTGTCCTTTTGCTATAAGTATAAAGTAGAGATATTTTTAGTAAATGTGTAAAATTTAAGCTCTTTGATTTTTGATATACAATATAATTTTTGTGATCAATTTTTGACAAGTTATGATGATTTGGTGCAGATGTGATAACAACATTTTAAAATTTTCTAGTCTTCACAATGAGTGGATAGAATTTATGAGAAAATTATCAAAATGGTCACTTTTAACCTTGTATATTGAGTAATGAATATAATCTTGCAATATATTTAATTTGGTCAATAATCTAGCTCCATTATATCAAAGTTGGAGCAAATTGTAGTGAAAAAGAATTTGTTAGTTCGCTCAAGTTAAAAAAACAAGTAATTTGCTCATTTTATTCCCCAAATAACTACAATTCGCTTAAATGTGAAGGAATTCGCTAAAACTAAAGAAAAAAACACTACAATTCGCTCAAATGCTAATGAATTCGCTAAAGCCAAAGATAAACACTCTAATTTGCTCAAATGCTAATGAATTCGTTAAAACTAAAGGAAAAATTGCTGCAACTTGCTCAAATGTTAAGAAATTCACTAAAACTATATAAAAAAGACACCATAGTTCACTCTTATGACAAAGAATTCACTAAAATTAAGAAAAAACATTACAATTTGCTTAAATATCAAAAATTCACAAATATTGAAAAAAACATTACAATTGACTCCAAGTTTGATATGATAAAGTGAAATTCTTGATCAAAATAGATATTTTTCAAAAAAAATTCCATATCTTAATATAAAAGTTAAAAATTTACTTATTTTATGATTTTCTTCAGAGTCCGATGATTACTACTGTTTTATACTAGTAGAGTATGACTCATCTAACTATCTAGCTACATGTCGCTTGCAAGTGGTCTATTGTGGGGAAATTGGTTTTAACTAGCTAGAAAATGATTTTTTATAGACAAGTGGCTATTTTTAAGGCACACCCACTCTTAAAAATAATATTTTTGGTCTGGGGGATTATGATCTGTTATGGTGTTCTTTTTTATAATAAAAGTAGTTATTAATACGTGAATTGAACCATTTGCATAAATAGACATACATTTATAGTATACAAAACGCTGATTTTTTATTAATATATAAAATAAAATGACGTCGTATCAATATTAACCGTACTATAGCCAGAATAAGTTCAATTACAACCAACAATTATCTAACATCTACCCTTCTCATTTCAGTAAGTATTAAAAAATAAATCTTCAAAATTTAAGTAGAATTAATGAATAAGTTTAACAAATATATGTGTGATTACGTTTAAGTGTAATAACTAATGACTTATCAACCAACGAAATCATTACGTTTTAGTTCATTTTGCTTTCAAATAATAAAAAAGTATTTTTTATATATGTTATAATAATCTAACGTCGTTTTTATGTTTCTCGTTACATTAAAATAATAAAAGTTTATTGTGGTTTATTTGCAAGTGGATTGAGTGGGAGTTGGAGTGGACTAGTAATACGAGTCTACCAGTCCGACAATGGATACCTAACGGTCCAACTTCAAGACTTTTATTCTTATTATTTTTCTAATGAATTATCCAATTAGTTTTAATAGCAACTCTTATGCGTTCTATGAGTCAAACTAATACTCGATACCGTAGGAATGTTTAAGGGTCAGATTGGTTGGAATAGTAGCTAAGTTTTGACCCGTATTATGCGGGATAGATACTTCATTTCACTATTCATAATTGATTCGTATGGGTACTCGTACTACAAGTATGCAAAACTAGGCGATTATCCGCGGTTCAGTTGTAGGTAGTCCATCCTTTTAAAGATTATGATTAATTCGAGACGAATAAAAAGATATAAGATTTATATCCATTAACATAATTCATGATTCGTAAAGATTAAGTCATACTAAATTTATTTAACTACAATTAAACTAAAAACACATAAACACAACAATTATACTATTAACTCTCAAACTAAGATTTTATACTCATAACATAATGTAAGGGAATAAATGTGCATACAATTAGTATACTATTTACTTAGTATTTATATAACGGTTTGGTTCGGATGCCCTTGAGTATTTTAAATTAAAAACTATAATCGACACGTACTATGCCAGATTTTTCAAGTATTTATATAACGGTTCGGTTCGGATGCCCTTGAGTATTTTAAATTAAAAAGGGTTAATTGTTTCGTTATGTATCGAACTTTACACTTTTTACTATTGTATGTAACTACCTTTCAAAAGTGCTATTGTATGTATCGAACTTGTGATTTTCGTATATTGTATGTAATATTTCCTTTTTTGACCATTACAAAAAAGGAAAGTTTCCTTTTTTGTCAAGGCTAAAAATGGCAAGTCAACATACAATATACCAAAATCACAAGTTCGATACATACAATAGCACTTTTGAAAGGTGGTTACATACAATAGTAAAAAGTGTAAAGTTCGATACATAACGAAACAATTAACCCAATTAAAAACTATAATCGACACGTACTATGCCAGATTTTTCAGGTTTCGAATTTTTTAAATTTTGAGATATTCAACTTACAGTTTTTTCAAATCCAATTAAACGGATCAGCTCGGTTTTACGGTTACTCATTTTTTTAATACCCCTACCATATAGAATACAATTCATTTCCATTTGTAATAGCTGAATTAGTGAATTTCATAGAAATTTCACTAAAAAGTTATTGTAATACCCTCGTATCCGACCACCCACCCAAAAGAAAAAAAGAAAAAAAAGAAAAGGAGAAACAAACTATGTGATATACACTGGCTTCTATAACAATATAAAGTAGCAGTATGATATGTTATATATACTCACATGCCTATACACATCCTATATGTGTATTTATCCAATAATAAATCAATAATGTGGTACATGAAAAAGATAGAATAAGTAACTTACCGCTTACAAGTCGTATAATGGGCCTTACATGTACATCTTATCAACGGAATTCATTTATGAAGGACACATGATGTACTCATATCGCCAGATTTATATGATAAATTAAATAAACAATAACACATTGTTCACAAGTCAAATAGTTTTGCAATTTAATCTATGTGATAACTTGATTCTACAACCTCTTCCCTTTCTAGTTTCTTTATCACCTCCCTTATTCTTATCCTTCACTTAATGTTTCTCCGAAACAAATGATCTCATACCAAATAACATTTTGGACAGCATAGAATCCGAATGTTTCCACCTATTCGAAGGTGAGTCCACAATCTCGACGTGCCACATAATCTTTTTATTTTGAGGATTAAGCTTGTCTTGTCGAAGAAGATCATGCGTGATCACATTCTCTAATGGGGGTGGTCCAGAGTGTGTTTTGAAGTAGTTATCATGAAGTGTTTTTAACCAGAATGAATGTGGTTCCCAAGGGTCAGATTGACTCACAGGTAACCATAAGTGAGAAGTATTTTTTTATTTTTTTTCGGGTTGGGTTTGAATAATTATGAGATATCTAGCTATCATTCCTGGAATAGAAGGTTGGTTAGATGCAATTAGGTATTTTCCATAACAACTGTTTAGGTATTGTGCATTCTTGGTAAAACCATCTCGGGATTTTAAGACAGATATTTCATCTCATTTTGCAATTAGGTACTGATCTTGACCATTTTTTAAAAGGATAATCATATTATTTAGGAATATCTCCATGTCAAACGAGACTTAATTAGAATAAAAACATCTTGTTAGATTTATTTTCAACCTTGATTCACCTTATAAACATGTGAACATAACAGGTTGAAAATGCATCTGACACAATTTTCTTGTTAGCATGCAAATGCACGATTCGGATGAAAGATAAGGAAGAAGGTGAGTAATCATATGACCCTTTTAACAAAAAAGTAAAATATATAAGCGTTTTTTCACTCTTATACTAACAACAACGTTAAATCTCATTTCGTATTTATCTATCACACTAAATTTTGAGCTCACTTTATATTTAAATATCATTTATAAATTGAGATAAAAAATAAAAAGATATTAAAAATTGTATCCGGCTTCACTTTTCTCACATAGTTTGTAATACCTTGAACCTACCACTTCGATGTCAGAGTGATCACTCCCGTATAATTTTCAAATAGGGTGATTATCCTTGTATAATTACTTTTAATTTAGTGATAAAATATTTTGAGATCAAATGAGTAGTTTAGTAAATGGCAAGTTATTTAAAACTTAATGATCAAATTAGATATTATACCTCCATATTATATATATTTTTTATCAGACTTCATGATTATATTAACTATATCATTTTGTTAATTGTACTCCAAATTTTAATACACAATATAAATTGATATTAGCGTTTTAAAGACTAATATTCTCTTTTGTCTAAGATTAATTGTTACTGATATCAGTTTCACCTTGATTATATCAAATACAAATGATGTAGTTAATGTTGCTACAAATAAAATAAGTTTATGATCAATAATGGTTTAACTTTTGAGAAGGTTGTTTGCCTTTCTTGAAGATTTCAAGTATTGAAACAATTGTACTTTCATTTTTACCCTTTTCTTTTATTTTCTTTGTTTTTTATTTAAAAAAAAATGTAAGGGTTAAAAACGATAATTGTTTGAAACTTAAAGGGTAGAATTGAACTAACAAACATTTATCGGGTCACAAACAAACAAACAACGAAACAATCACAATCCGATAACGGTGTGTGTGTGTATGTACAGGTAGATGAAAGCAATGGATACGTGGTCATTGACTACTACTTCCACACCTTACACCACTATCAACTACCCGCCGTCAAACACCCACCGGAAAAATCTCCGGCACCGGTCAACATCCGTCACAATCACTAACTCCTCAACAAAAGATATATGGCGAAAAACACCAAAAAAGCCCACGACTTTAAAGCAGCAGCAGTCATCGTTTCTTCAACCGTATCGTCGAAAACCCGAAGTGGGTTTTTTAGATCACAGCGTCGATATGGAAGAACTCATATCATCTATCAATCAAACCACAGACGAACACCAACTGTTTGCGTTAATGTCTCAGTACAAAAACCGACAACTTTCAATACGGTTCATGGTAACTGTACTTACCCGTGAAACTGACTGGCAACGATCCCTTGCATTGCTTGATTGGATCAATGAACACGCATTATACACCCCTTCGGTGTACGCGTACAACGTAGTATTACGAAATGTGTTAAAAGCGAAACAATGGGAGATCGCATATGGACTGTTCGACGAAATGCGTCAAAGAGGACTGTCACCTGATAGATATACTTATTCGAATTTAATTACTATGTTTGGGAAAGAGGGTAAGTTTGATGCTGCATTATCTTGGTTACAAAAAATGGAACATGATAACGTGTCTGGTGATCTTGTGTTGTATAGTAATTTGATTGAGTTGTCTCGTAAGTTATGTGATTATTCGAAAGCCATATCAATATTTTCTAGATTGAAACAGTCTGGGATATGCCCGGATCTTGTTGCATATAATTCAATGATTAATGTTTTTGGAAAAGCTAAGTTGTTTCGTGAAGCTCGGTTGTTGCTGCAAGAAATGAGATCAGTTAAAGTTGAGCCTGATACAGTTAGTTATTCGACGTTGTTAAGTATGTATGCAGAGAATCAGAAGTATCTTGAAGCATTATCGGTTTTTTCTGAAATGAAAGGAATGAATTGTTTGCCTGATCTTACGACATGTAATATAATGATAGATGTGTATGGACAACTAGATATGGCGAAAGAAGCTGATCGGCTGTTTTGGAGTATGAGAAAAATGGGAATTGAACCAAATGTGGTTAGTTATAATACATTATTGAGAGTGTACGGTGAAGCTGAGCTTTTCGGTGAAGCGATACATCTGTTTAGATTAATGCAAAGAAAAGATATCGTCCAAAACGTTGTCACATACAATACTATGATCAAGATTTATGGTAAGACTTTAGAGCACGAGAAAGCTAACAATCTTATCCAAGAAATGCAAAGTAGAGGGATAGAACCGAACGCTATTACTTATTCCACCATAATATCTATTTGGGATAAAACTGGGAAGTTGGATCGAGCTGCAACTTTGTTTCAGAAGTTAAGAAGCTCAGGTGTTGAAATTGATCAGGTTCTATATCAGACTATGATTGTGGCTTATGAACGAGCGGGTTTAGTTGGGCATGCAAAAAGATTACTTCATGAGCTTAAAACACCGGATAGTATTCCTCGAGGAACTGCAATTACAATTCTTGCTGGAGCTGGCCGTGTAGAAGAAGCCACGTGGGTCTTTCGTCAAGCGTATAATGGTGGAGAGATTAAAGATATATCAGTATACGCGTGCATGATTGATCTTTTTTCAAGAAACTGCAAATATGTTAGTGTTATTGACGTTTTCAATAAGATGAGAACAGCAGGGTACTTTCCTGATTCTAATGTGATCGCTCTTGTGCTAAATGCGTATGGGAAGTTGCGTGAATTTGAGAAGGCGAATGAAGTATATATCGAGATGCAGGATAGAGGGTGTGTGTTTCCTGATGAAGTTCACTTTCAGATGTTAAGTCTTTTCGGAGCAAAACGAGATTTTGAGATGGTGGAGTCATCATTTGAGAGATTGAAAGGTGATCCAAATATTAACAAGAAGGAATTGCATCTTGTTGTAGCTAGTATTTATGAAAGAGCTAATAGATTGAACGATGCATCTCGAATCGTCAATAGAATGAAAGACATCGGACTTTTGAGATCGTAGTTTGTGAAACTTGTGCTAATACGAAGCTAATGCAGCTTCTTGATGTAAATGTTCGAAATGTGTTTGGCGTTTGATTATATCATGTAAAATTGATGTGAATTTTCATGGGTTGTTGCTTGATTCTTTACATGATACTAGTATAAAATGCAGAGTACTATCTCAACTCCCAGTAAACGTGAATTTATACTGCTAATGATATTTTACTATGTAATGTTTGAAGTAATTAGTATCGCATAGTAATCACCTCCCATTCTTTATACATCTTGCTAAAACTTTGATTTATAATTTCTACGTATATTTATTCTTTAGCAGTAGGTGGATCGAAGATCTTTTGCTATGTTTCAGGTTTCCATCAAAACAAGGAAAGAAGGAAACCGGTTAAATCAAAGTATATTAAAGGCGTAATTTTCATCCTCATAGCATATCTTTAATCTTTTTACAAGAATGTTCAAGATGAAGTTACGGAATTATGATTAATTTGAAACAGATATTCTATAAGTTTTTTATCGGTCCTTTTATGGCTCGTGTTTCATCAATGTGGAACGAACAATGAAACAATTTCATTCTGGTCGTAGCAATCTTCTCCAAGTAATACAATCATCTTAATCGGGATGACATTCACTCCGGTCCACCCGTAAATAGACAAGTGTATTTTAGTTTAAATCATACAAGCAGCAATAATGAGTTAAGATAGGTCAGCTGGTTGTTTCTTTGTACAATCACCATATAGGAGTTGAGTTGGTAGCCTTCATTCCCCAATTCAATGTTTAAAACTATGATAGTACAAGTAAAAAGCAGTGCAACTAAGATTGTGCTGCTTATTCGCAGTAACCCGGCCCGACTAACCCAATTGGTTTGTCATGTAATTTGGTTCCACTGACTTGTTTCTCGGCTAATTGATGGAGTTAGCCAACCTGATTAATTGAAAACGAATGAACCGCCCAATTAAGAAGACCACGTTATACATGCGCTGTTCATAGATTACACATGTGACACTTGAGCAAACTCAAGTCTTATTGGATTCATATCAATCGGTTGGTGTCAGAATTGGTCTGGAGTTATACGACTTTACAATATTGTACTCTACATCCCACTAGTTCTTATCAATTCATTCATTATTTATGCTTCTATTGGTACAGCAAACCACTCAAAACTTGCACGATATGAAGCAACTGATGGATGTTATAGCTGGATTTCTCTATCTTGCAGGTCAAACTTTATCAGGAAACAAATTTCCAATAAGGACAAACATGAGCCTGAAAAAGGCTCGAGTGCAAAGGACCCTCCATGGACTTGACCCATCAAAAATACAATACATAGATAATTGTGGGTAGTGGCAACTGACTATTAACATTCCTTGCTCTTTGTGCATCAGTTAACTGCCTAGTCTATTCCCGTCCTGGTACATTATAGAAAGTCAAAGTGGGGAACAACCCCATTGTCACTAGCAATAGCGTTGATATATTTTCAGTATTTAGCCTGGTCTTCGCAACATTGACTACATCTTAGTTGGTTATCTTTAGCTATTGTGAGATTGTCATTTGTTAGTAACCTCTGCAAAGATAATCTTAACGGTCATTCCCAGAACTGAGTGGTAAAAACTACATCTGAGGACTCAAAATCCTAACCTTCCATATAATTATACAGGGCTTAGCTGCTTCAAAAAAAAAAAAAATTATACAGGGCTTACTAACAAAGCCTCAAAAAACTATCCACAAAGGCTTATCCAATTGACTTAGTAAGGATAAAGACTAAGGTCACAAGTTATAGTCACACTAAAATCAAGACTAGTATATTTAGTTTTCCTTTCGCCCATATCAAGAATTAGGTACATAAGAGCACATTTTAAGATCATTGTCATGGAATTCAGTAATTCATACATCTTAATCAGAACCATAAGAAAACATCAACCAACACCGCTGATATTAAGTAGTTCTAAAATATTCATGAACTCACAAAAACAAACATCATTTAAACCAATTTTGATTCCAATTGACAATTATCAACTTCTCGGTTTTCCCAAACACAATCAAACAAGTAGAGACATTAAGCAGCAAATTTAGGAGCTTCCCTGTTCTGGAGTATCTTCCTCTCCAGTTCGTCCTTCTTTGCACCAATAACCCTTCCCACCTCTTTTCCTTGTTTCAGCAATACAACTGTTGGCATCGCCTGCACACCGAATTCTTTCGCCACATCCTACAATCATCCATTTATTTTAATCATCAAAACTACTTAAATATCTTTCATTTCAAGAGTTTCGTAGTACCTGCCCTAACTGCACATGTTTAAACATAGTTATTAAACTAAACTCTGAATTCCATTCATAAATAGAATTTTAATTTTTCAATTTCTATCAATACAAAAAAATTTACTTGAAAGTTGTAGTTAATGGAAAATTTATAATATACAATTTGACAATAAGGCGCATGTAAAAATTTCTCACTCCCAAGACAGATTACACAATTCAAATTTTAAACAAAAAAAGGATTATTAACCGGAAGTTCAAGAAGTATGCATCCACATGATCACATCTGTCTACGTGGCAGACGATGTGACACTTCATGTCACGGTCTCCATATATGTGCCTGCCTATGTGGCAGTCCACGGACTCCACACCATCATTTGACCAATTTAATCCTTTTCGAGCAAAATTGGATTTTGTAACCCTTTTTGGGAGCTTGAATGTTTTACATACCTCATATAGGGTGTTTGGATTAGCTTTTTTAAGGAGGTTTTTTAGTTTATTGTATTATTATAATATAATGCAATAAGCCAATATTGATAGCCAAACATCTTTTAGCTTATTAGAGCTAAATAAGCCCATTCTGTGAAGCCAACATATTGGGGCTTTTCTAAAAGAGCTTTTCAAGCTTATAAACTAAAAGGTTAATAAGCTTAAGCTCAATCACATAAACTAAGCCTAAAAATCAAAACTTTGATGTTATTTGGGCATAGATTTGTAAAACCCAATAAGATTAGATAGAAATCAGTTCAACTACATACGAATCAAACTAATGAAACTAAAACTAAACCCTAATCCCTAATATTGAAATTAGGTCATTAAAATAACACAATCAATCAAATAAACAAACAGCTAGATTAACCTAAAACAGATAAATTAATTGATAACTAAAAGAAAACAAATATATAAAAAACACCTGTAATTCATCAACATCGATTTTGATGAAATCGATTTCTTGGTATTTAGAAGCGAGAGATTGAATAAAAGGCTCTAACATCTTGCAAGGTCCACACCATGAGGCTGAGAAATCAACCACCATAAGTTTAGGTGATTGTTTTGATTGATTGCAATGAAGCTGCCATCGGTTTGAAGAATGAAATTCGATGACTCGTGATTCTTCCGATGGTGTCTCTCCCCCGTTGGGTGTTGGTTCTCCGCCTCCGAGCAACGCTGATGCAACCGATCCCATTATCTTTCTATGAGAAAAGTTCACTTCAGACCACAAATAATTAAAGAAATGGGAACCACTCTCCACTCTGGGATCTACCAAATCAATAGCTTAGTACCAAATCAATGACTTAGGTTAATTTAACTTTATATAACTTTATTTAGTTGTTAGTATTTTAATCATTTACAAAAACCACCGAGGGATATTTCGGTATTTTACCTTTCACCAATATCTTCCATTCGAAAGCTTACCTTCCCTTATTTCTTTCTTTTTTCAGAAATAAAAATCAGAGTCATTCTCGACAAGTCTTTTGCCCTAATTTTTCTTACGAATCATCAATCATCAACAATATTCAAAATTATATTCCTAATTCGCATAGATTACTTTATTTTTCATAGCAAATATGTTATAATGACTTAGTATTCCTCAATTTCGTACCGTATTTGAGGTTTTAGTTCGGGTTTTAAATCACATTATGGATCAATCTAGTCCGATTAAAGGTGTTGTTACTTCCGTTCCTCTCGAATCAAGTGCGACTATAAATAGTGGTAATAACTTCGTTTTTGCCGTGATTTTTATTGAAAAAGAGCTGTAGTTTTATTGGAATAGTCCCTTGACTTGTATTCGAAATATGTCCGTTAATAAAAATAGAACCTTGTAATTGGTTGAATTGGGTTGATTTTTAAGCATATATTTCTTTTATTGGGTTCAACATAAATGTCATTTTTATAAGATAAAATAAACAAATAAAATTCTCGTTATTTGATGATGACATCACTATTCCTGCATTCTTATGAAAAATATATTTATGTATATGTAAACTTGTTTAGTTGTTGAAAGAGCTAAATAAATAAAATATTTTCTTGGGTGGACCAAAACAACAATGTACCTTAATTTACTCAAGATCATGAGATCATATAACACTAAAATTTCATAATGGGTGAGTCGTGGCCCATCCTACACCCTAAAAAACGCATAGAGATGGAACTAGATAGTTAAGAATATCCAAAAATCAAACTAATCTAACACAGTTACGACTCTATTTTAATATATGTGTTCAGTTTTAAATCGGACTCTAAACTGAATCACTATATATGCGTTTGAGTTTTTGATGAGAATGTGAATGAATTGACCCACCATTATACTTGGGTTAGTCTTATGCCTATATCTGTAAATTTGATATCTATATTTAAAAAGTAAACTCATTAATCAAATACTCCTTGAAAATTCTTTTTTAAGAAGGACAAACCTATTTCGTTCCGATCTACACTAATCCAGGTTTGGTTCTTAGAAACTATACGTGCAAGAACAATTTTTGCATGTAACGCTAATATTTTATGATTTGTTTGTGGTGTAGGATCAGAGGGGCTGCTGCATCATACTTGTTCATCGTTACCATAAAAAACCTTTCATGAGCAAAACGAATGTCCTGTTTCCCGTTCTCATTAAATTCACTTTGTAAAAAGCTTCATGAAATTTTCGAAATCCACATATGATCGCTCAACCAAATCCTATATATATAATTAAGCTATCCCTTTTACGTTTACCACAACAAAGCATGGATAATTGGATTATCTAACCCTTGTTAAAACAAATCATTCGATAAATATTTGATAAGCCAACCATTTTCCCATTGCGACAATCATTAACAGGGTTTTCGAGATTTCTAATAATGAATTTTTCGAATTCGTTCATCTCAATCTTCCTTTGTTTCTCTATTCTCTCACCCGAATTCTACCTCCAATCATCCGGCTTTCGTGAAATGTATACATTTTTTTTAAGCAAATCCAATTTCCATTACGTAAAATAACCATGTATCATTTTTGATTTTGTAATGTTGTTCTTTCAGGAGACCATCGGTGATCAGTTTGCCGTATGGTGGTTCATATAGTCATTCTTTTGATTCATCGCGGGTCACCCACATTTCATGGCATCCAAGGTTTTCTAGCCACATTTTCAGTATTCATAATCTGTGACATTGTATGCCAATATACTGTGAGAGTATATTACAATTGATTTTTGAGCCACATTGACTTCCAGAATTCATTTTTGAGAACTAAACTATTACAATTGATTATATATACATCTAACAGCTTTCTAACTAACTTCCAACATCGTAACTAATTCTGTGAGAATTTGCACATGTGCGTATTAACTATTAACTATCACTAATTAAATATACAAAGAAAAATGCTAATAGTTTCACACCCCCCTTCAATCTGGAGAATATGGAAATATTCCCAGATTGTGCATTGCTTCTCGATGAGCTGGTCCAGAAAGGGATTTAGTAAAAGAGTCTGCAAGTTGAGACTTTGATGGAACATGTGACAGAGTAATCAGTCCATTTTGCAGCTTCTCTCAGACAAAATGACAATCGATCTCAATATGCTTCGTTCGTTCATGGAAGACTGGGTTTGAAGCAATGTATATAGCAGCCTGGTTGTCACATTTTAATGGTATTGAAATGACTTCAGGAACCTCAAACTCAGTAAATAATGTGCTCAGCCAAGCCAACTCGGAGCAAATCCTTCTCATTGATCTATATTCAGCTTCAGCTGAAGATAAAGAAATTGTTACCTGTTTCTTTGACTTCCATGAGATAGGACTACCTCCAAACAGAACAAAGTAGCCACTAACTGATCTTCTGGTATTTGGACAAGCTGCCCAATCAGCATCACAGAATGCTTCAAGTTTAAAATTTGGAGAATCATTGAGGAAAAGACCTTGAAGAGCTGTACCCTTAAGATATCTTAATACATGAATAGCTGCATCAAAGTGTGCCTGGCAAGGAGCTTGATTAAACTGGCTTAACAACTGAGTGGAGAAGGATATATCAGGTCTAGTATGCATCAAGAAGTTCAGCTTTCCCACAAGTTGTCTATAAAAAGTGGGATCTGATAAAGGTTGATCCATGCACTGAAGTAATTTGAGATTAGATGGAAGAGGAGTACTGACTGCAGAATGTTCATCAATTGAGTAATGATGAAGCAATTCTCTTATAAACTTTTGCTGATGTAAAATCATTCCTCCTTTTACTTCATTAAACTCTAGACCTAAAAAATATTGAATAAGGCTAAGATCTTTAATCTTGAATTGATTGTGAAGATATTCCTTGAGAGATGCAATCTCAATATTATCATTGCCAGTGACTAAAATGTCATCTACATAAACTGCAACAATGATCAAAGAAGCAGTAGTCTTTTTGAAAAACAAAGAATGATCATTATGTGAGTGATGATATCCTTTTTGCTGTAAAGCTTCAGAAAGCTTAGCATACCACTGCCTACTTGCTTGTTTTAACCCATAAAGTGACTTCTTCAGCTTGCAAACAGTTGAAGGTGATGAAACTTGGAGCCCAGGAGGAACCTTCATGTAAACTTCTTCATGGAGGTCACCATGCAAAAATGCATTGTTCACATCAAACTGATGAACCTTCCACTTTCTTTTAACTGCTAAGGCTACTAAGCTCCTGACAGTAGTGAATTTCACCACTGGAGAAAAAGTTTCATGAAAGTCAATGCCTTCTTGTTGAGTAAAACCTTTAGCCACCAATCTTGCCTTATATCTTTCAACTGACCCATCAGATTTGAGTTTCACTTTATACACCCATTTGCAGGATATGGGTTTTTTTCCTTTTGGTAAGTCAACTAATTTCCAAGTGTCATTAGCTGATAAAGCTGTGAATTCATTCTGCATTGCTAATTCCCATTCTGGATGTCCTTTTGCCTGACTATAAAAGGCAGGTTCAAAACTATCAACAAGTGTTGTGCAAGCAAAAGACATAACTGGAATTCCAACACACATATTAGTAATAGTGTGTGGACAATTATCAACACTATCAGAATGAGTAATTGTAGAATTACAATAGTAATCTTGTAAATGAGCAGGTGGCTTTTTGGATCTTGTGGATTTCCTGACATTAGGAATATGAGTTTGAGAATCATCAGGTGATGAATCATTGGAATCAGGTATACCATCTGGATCATGGACAACAGAAGAATCATCCAAGTCAACAATATGGACAGGAATACATTGAGTGGAAGTAGCAGATTGTGATTTAGAAAGAAGAGGAAATATATGTTCATGAAATATAACATCCCTGGAAATGATGATCTGCTTCTTATCAAGATCCAACAAACTATATCCTTTTTGTCCAATGGGATAACCAATGAAAATGCAAGGAATACTTCTAGACATGAACTTATCCCTTCCAATAGAAGTAGAAGCAGCATAAGCCAAACAACCAAATGCTTTTAACTGAGAAAAATCAGGTGGAATCTTGTAAAGTGCTTCAAAAGGAGAGATATGATTAAGAACTTGTGAATTCATCCTGTTTATTAGAAAAACAGCTGTTTTAACACATTCACCCCAATAAGAAACTCCCAATCCTGATTGAAAGTACAATGCTCTAGCAGTTTCAAGAATATGTTTATGTTTCCTCTCAACAATGCCATTCTGTTGAGGGGTATGAACACATGATTTTTGATGTGAGATTCCCATTGACTGAAAGAATTTAACTCCCTCTGCACTTGATCCTAACTCATAAGCATTGTCAGAACGAATTGTCTTAATCATTGTTCCAAACTGAGTTTTGATGTATGTAACAAAATCCTTTAAGACAGTGAAAGCAGAACTTTTATTGGGAATTAAATGTATCCAAGTGTGTCTGCTAAAATCATCAACAATAGTTAAGAAGTACTTAAAACCATTGTGAGTAACATGCTTGTATGGACCCCAAACATCTATGTGAATAAGATCAAAAATAGCAACAGAAGTAGATTTACTGAGTGGAAAAGAAAGTCTGTGTTGTTTAGACTTAGTACATGTCACACCCCCAAATTTGACATTTACAGTTAATCATGCGGAAGCTTTCGGGGCGTGACGAAGATCGAATAACATTACCTCGAGCGTATGATTATCGCAGAACATCTATATTATTAGGATGCCAAAATAGTTTTACAAACATTTCGGCTCATCGAGCAGTTCAATTGTCAAGGTTATCGAATACATCGTTTTAAAATGAAATACAAGTTTCGGGATTTCATAAATAAGACTACAAGTCAATTAATCCCATTGTTCAAATTTAAAATATGGCATCCTAATTTATTGTGGCAGGTACGGTCCCAATATGCATGTGTCTTACGGCATAGCTAATTCCCCTGAAAAACATATTATTAAAAGGTCAACATAACGTTGAGTGAATTCACAGGTTTAATGACTCGATCATAAATCATCATTTAGTAGTCATTTCATCAATAGATCAAAAATGGCATCAACGGCCTATTGTGCGATTATTCTCAATTTAAAACAATAAAAGCAAACACTGACTGTGATCCCCCGCAGACTAGCTAGGTCCTGCGAGTTAATATGTCGAACTAAACCTATAACCAAACCACAACTCACATATAATTCGTTTGCCTTGGACCGGTTAAGTATACTCGTCCCCAAAGTGCGAAACAACGTCGCTAGTTAGCGCGACTAACTAAAATAAACGTGGGATGGGGATGTCAGCCCCGATAGTACTATCTGTATACTCAGTGGTTAGCGTCATCTAACTAATGGTTATAGTGATTGTCAGCAAGAGGACTTCTATGCTACAACATGAAGAATTTAGTCGCCCATAAAGATACGTTGTCAGGTTTTAATAATCGCATAAATCAGTTATATGTTTTTCACCCCAAACTTGAAAGCAGTAAAACGGTAAAAGTGGGGCTGTGAACTCACCTGAGTCCGAGCGTGCTAGCAACACAGTTTTAAATCACAATTGTCCAAGTAAGCCTCTTAACGTCCTAAACGTAAGAGCTTATGTTAATGCATGTAGACGACACAATGGTCAGTCTATGCCAGTTGTTCACTCAACAAGATTCGTAAAATTTGCCATCAACGGGCTTTTGAAAACATCCCACTTTCATTTTAAAAAGAACGACACGTTGTGATCCCACTTTGTTTCCAAAATCATTAAAACGTATCTAAGTCCACATTAAAAATACCTTATTAAACGTATTATACTATTAATGTGTAACTTTCATTTATTCAATACATATACTTTCACATAGTTATATATATATTTATATATCTCAATTACGTTTGATTTAGGGTTTTCATGACATGTATTGACGTTGGTAGTCTTTTGTTATTATTATTATCATCACGTCATCTATTTCCATATACACATATAAATATAAAAATATACTCATGTAGGCATCTATTTATATATATATTCATTCTCACTATAATTACCACATTTTAAACGTTAGCATATATATATATATATGTATTCTCATAATCATTTATACATTTTACTTGTCGTTATGATATATTGACCAACAATATGTACATTTATTCATACGTACATTCCTATACACATATTAATATAGTTATACGCCTTTATAATTTATTTTCACACTTTTACCTTACGATATTATTTAATTCCTTTTAAATTCTATTTATAACCTAACTTTAGGTTTTCATAAATTAAATTCTCGTTCTAAACATTTTAAGGCATGACTAATATTTAACTAACCTTTTAATTCATTGATTTTCCAATTTAAGTCTAAATTTACCGATTTCTATACGTTTATCATTTAATTAAATAAATTCGCGTTTTTAACTCGCGGTTTCGTTTTAAAATCCTCGTTCAATGTCTAAGTCTCGTTTTTATTATTTAAAATTTTATTAACTTATTTAAAACATCTTAAACTCACTGATTTTGTATAAAAGTTCTTACTTCCTATGTTTTTGCAATTTAGTCCCTAAAGTCTTATTTATTCTATTTTTAACACTTAACTTTTATAAACTTAAAGTTTAATAACCTACATTTTGTCCTAAATTAGTTTAACACTTGTTTTACACCAAATCACATGAAATACACTAATCTTTACATTAAAAGTCACTAATATATGATTTTAATCATTTTTAACCTTTTTACTTAGTTAATCCATTTTTAACAGAATCTGTCCCATTTTTAGGTCAACTTTGCCTACGGTTTTGACTAGTCAAACATGTCCCAAAAATTATGAAAATTTTTATACAAGTTCCTCTATGTCTTAGCTTTCCAGAAACGTATGATTCGTAATTTTTGGTTGAGTTTAAGGGGTCCAAATGTATTTTACATCACACAAAGGTCAAACAGTTCTTATTTTAGATAGTTAGTCATAGATCCGTATGTATCTTGACTTTTACTTAACTTCACAAAATGAGATCATACAAATTTCAAAGCTAACACAATTTGTGACCTTCAGCAAAAAGAATCAACTTGTTTAGATCTACAGTTTGAAAGTTATGATATTTTAAAGTCGGGTTATTTTCTGCCCCAACAGTACAGCTTGTACACTTTAACTTAGAAAGTCATTTTAAAATAGTAATACTCATCTAAAAATTATGAGTCCAGTGGGATTTGATAGCTAACTTCTTGAACTTAACTTTAGAACCAAGAAACACGTAATTTCATCAAGATTTGACCAAGTTATGAAGCTTCAAAGTTGACACAACTTTCTGTCCGGATTTCAAATTGTTGTTTATGGACTGTTTTGGTGATTTTTAGTGTAACTTGGTTATGAAACATGTAAATACGATTTTTCAAACTAGATCTTGGCAAGAGTGAACATCTAAGCACACAATAACCATAAATTAAGCATTTTATAAAAGATCTAAAGGGTTTGTAGGTAGATTTTCCTTACAATGCATTAAAAGAGCAAATAGGGCAAAATGAAGGTTTGACTTGGTGTTCTTGAGCTCCTAGCTTCCAAATCCATGGGTTTGGGTTCTTTTATTTGTGAAATGATATGAGATTAGTATATGCACGTTTTTGTGAGTAAAATGAGAGCAATATAAGTGTTTTAGGGGTGGTGGTTCATGGTGGTTGATGGTGGTTGTATGGTGGTTGAGTGGTGGTGTAATGGTAGACTTATGGTGGTGTTTCTTGAGCAAGAAAGGAGGTTTGGGGCTGCTGAAAAACGTGGGTTAGGGGAGGGAGAGTGAGCAGAATTTTTGTGTGTGTTTTGGTGAAGAATGAGTTGCAAATGAGGGGAAATCAAAGGGGTAAGGGGAGGAGAAGCATGGCATGCATGTTCCATGTTTTAGGGATCAAGGAGAAGGGATCAAAGGGGTCCCTAGGGCCCCTTTCTTTGGCTTATTTTGGAGAGGGAAAGGAAAGGGGGGGGCCCTTTTGAAGGTTAAACATAATTAGGCTAGATATTTTGATCATTAATCGCTAATCTCGATTAGTTTAGTCGTTAGTCGTATGATTAGGGTTAATTAGGTTTAGTTAGGGTAGATTAAGGTTGATTAGCATATATTAGGGTTATTAGGATGTCACAAGTTGATTGAATCATCATTCGAATGATTATCGATGCTTCGTTTATCATTAACCGGGATTTTCTACGGCTTTGTGATAATTGAATCGGATAAATTGTTTGATTCGATTTCTCGGCACTTCATGCTTTCAATTAGATTATTAATAGTAGTTTACCTTATATTACTCGATCTTAATAATAATCGGGAGTCGATTGATAGGTTAACCGATTTAATTTACGTTTTATCTCATTCGTTGCACGTTTTCTATTTCGCGTGAACGTTTATCGAATTTAAAATTATAATGCCTATTTCCTAGCATAAATATCAATATAATAATAATAACGACTATATAATTTTATAGATTTAGGTTATTTTCACAAAAGGATCACCAACGCTCGTGAAATTCGATTTCTACCGATTTTCTCGGTTAATTCTCAAAATTCATAAATGCATCTCGCATTAAAATTCATTGCATCTCATATGCAAACACGGGCTTTGTGCTACAATTTATTTGATAAAAATGAATTCACTTTAATTTAATAGGGAATTAGCCTAAATGCACGTGATTAAATTGTACGGAATTAACCGAAATTTGAGGGTTGTCACAGTACATATCAAACAAGAATCAAGACAAGCACTACTAGTATGAGAAGGTACAAGAGAAAGAGATTTTATTTTGGTTACAGGCATATGACCAAACCTTCTGTGCCAAAGCAACATCAGGTTGTCATTGGAATGTACAAATGAAGAAATACAAGGGAAACATTCATAAAGAGACAAATTGAAAACAAGATTATTCTTGAGATGAGTAATATCAAAAATGTAAAGATCATACAACTTTCTACCCAATGTTCCAAGAGCAAATTTATTCCTCAATGAAGGGTCCTGCATTAAGCATTGTTGATCAGTGAATATGAGAAAAGTGCTGAGTTGAGAAGCAATTTTAGCAACTGACACCAGATTGTATTTGAATGATGGAACATATAAAACCTTGTTCAAGATAATAGAATCATGAATTTTGACATTCCCTATAAATGAGACAGAAGTATGATGTCCATTTGGTAAGGTAATAGAGATAGGAAAGTCCAATTTGATCAAAGAAGAGAAGTAATTCTTGTTAGAACAGATATGATCAGTTGCACCAGTATCTATAATCCAAGAAATTTGTTGTTTAAGATATGGAATTTCACCAGTTTGAGCAACAAAGTATTTTGAACATGAATAGATACCTGAACCTTGCATAGCACCATCAGTCACAGTAAGATTGCTTTTACTGAGTAATTTGAGCAGTTGTTCATATTGTTCGTTAGAAATATTGCTTGATTCTTGGTTAGTAACAACATTATGTGTAGCAACAGTTGGACTAAAATCCTCTCTCTTAGTCTTGGTGAACTTAAAACTAGCTGGAAATCCAATGAGACGATAGCAATTTTCCTTTGTGTGACCTGGCTTCTTGCAGTGATTGCATGTCAATAACTTTTTAGAGTCAGCAGATGATACATGCATAGCAATTGAGTCATGAACAGAACTAAGACCAAGTGAAATCTCTCTTTGCCTTTCCTCTTGCATGATCATCGAATAAGCAGTGGAAACCTTTGGTAATGGAGCCATCATTAAGATCTGAGTTCTGATTTGCCTGTAAGAATCATTCAATCCCATAAGCAATTGAATGAGTTTTTGTTCTTCCATAAATTTGCTTATCTCAGCAGATACACCACAAGAACAATCAGGAATATTTTGCACCATACGTAATTCATCCCAGATTTTCTTTAATTTTGTGAAATAAGAAGCAAAATCTTCAGATCCTTGTGAAAGAGAATAAAGTTGTCTCTGAATTTGAAATATCATTGCTCCGTTTGAATGCTCATACCTTTGATGCAACTCATCCCAAATTTTTTTGCAGTTTGCAAGAACATAACACTTTCAGCTATATCTTTGTTCAGAGAATTCAGAATCCAGCTTATGATCATCGAATTAACTCGATTCCAGACTTGAAATGTTGATGCACTTGACAGAGGTTTAGTAATTTCACCATTAACAAAACCGATTTTATTTTTAGCAGATAACGCAAGAATCATTGAACGTTTCCAGGAAACAAATCCAGTTCCATCAAATGTTTTTGAAACAAGAATGACATTAGGATTATTAGATGAATTCAGAAATAGCGGATTGGATGAATTGATTTCAGAATTGAGATTCTGATCAGCCATGGAATTTAATTGAAGAATTTGAAATGCGGAAATTGAAAAATGAAGAGGTTGATTGAAGCTCAGATGTTCGTCAATGGCGGATCACCGCTCTGATACCATGTGAGAGTTTGAAATGAGAAAGAAGATCAATTGACTTCCAGAATTCATTTTTGAGAACTGAACTATTACAATTGATTATATATACATCTAACAGCTTTCTAACTAACTTCCGACATCGTAACTAATTATGTGAGAATTTGCACATGTGCGTATTAACTATCACTAATTAAATATACAAAGAAAAATGCTAATAGTTTCACATATACACATGATTCTAAAGCAAGCAACGAAAATATAATTAATTTCTGGTTGGCCTATGTATGCAGGGCATTCTTATACGAGAACTTTTTAACAGATGAAGAGTGTGATCATCTCATTCAAGTGGTTGGTCATTCAATTTCTTTGTTGAACTTGATGCAAATTATGGGCTTTTTTTTAGTTTCTATAGAAAATAAAAATGCTTAGTGTTATATGTTAAATTGGTTATGATTTATGGTGATTAGGCAAGGGATAAACTACGGAAATCTATGGTTGCTGATGTTAAAACCGGTAAGAGCATAGAAAGTACAGTTCGTACAAGCAAAGGAATGTTTATCAAGAAAGCTCAGGTCAGAAAGTTTCACTACTTATACCTTATTCGATTGTTTTGTCTGGTGTAAAGTAACTAGTATGTTGATAGAGTAACGAATAATAAAGGTTCGACTTTCTGTTTTCAAATTATGAAATATGTAACCTTTAGAATTAAAAGTAATAAGGTATTTGTAATATTTTGTTTGAAGGATGAAGTTGTTGCTGTATTGAATCACGGATATCTTTTTGGACGTTCCTTCCTGTAGAAAATGCAGAGGCTATGCAAGTACTGCATTATGAAAATGGTCAAAAGTACTTACCGCACTGGGACTACTTCCAAGATAAGACTAATCAGGCATTAGGTGGTCATCGAATAGTTACCGTACTTATGTATTTGTCTGATGTCGAGAAAGGTGGAGAGACCGTATTCCCTCAGTCAGAGGTATGTTTTATTGAATTAATACTATATGTGGAAATTGACTCTTTTAAGTACAAATGGGTTGATTTGAGTTAGGTTTTATACCTAATGGATCTGAGGGTTAAATAAAAAGAAAACATGTCAAATGAGGTGAGTGAGTCAAAAAGGTCGAAAGTCATGCAAATATTCATATGCATAAGAGTTCATACGTTGTCCTGTTATGCCAATCCTACCTAACCCATTTTGACCCATTGCAAAAAAACCCTACTTTTTAAACTATTGTTTGACCCGCTAAGTATGTGTACTCATATTTAACACATTAATTATGCTTTTCAATTGTTTGCTTCTGTCTTATTTTAATTTGTGTTCTGATGGTCTCAGATGAAAGAATCTCAACCGAAAACAGATGAGGACTCTGAGTGTGCTAAAAAAGGCTATGCTGGTATGTTTCTTCGAGTTGGAAATACATTATGAAACCTTATTTTCTAGCTAGTAAACTTGAGGTGTTCTTATGGAATATAACCCTGTTGCCTTTCAAGAGCCATAAGTAGTATGTGTATAAATCAAATTCCAGTTGGCATTTCCTTAGTATTAAGTAGTAAGTACCTAGATCAAATTAACCAAGTTTTTCCATAAACAGCTAACCACACTTTATGTTGACTTTGTAGTCAAACCCAAGAAGGGTGATGCTCTATTGTTTTTTAGTCTTCATCCTAATGCTACGGTTGACCCAATGAGCTTGCATGGAAGCTGCCCTGTTATAGCAGGTGAGAAATGGTTAGCAACCAAATGGATCCATGTCAGAAGCTTTGAAGGTAAACGAGTCAATGCCAGTAAAAACCAAGACTGCAGGGACGAAAATGACAACTGCGCCGAATGGGCTGCTCATGGTGAATGTGACAAGAATGGACCCTATATGGTTGGCTTTGCTGATAGTCCTGGAAAGTGTAGGAAGACCTGTAAAGTATGTTAGTTGGTTTGTTTTTGCTCATAGTTTTTCGTATCCATGTTTATACGAGTCACTGTGTTTTCCAAGTTCTATATTCTTTGTATATAACCAACAAGCTTTTGTAAGTTTGCGCTTTTTACTCTCATAGGATTGAGATAAAATTTTGGTTACTTGTCTTTTTATAATCTGAGTTTGGGTGATATGGTTAAAAATACATATTATTATTATTATTATTATTAATATTATTATTATTAATACAAATGCTGATAGAGCATTAAGATGCACAAGTACTAGAGTTAGGATTAATTGATAGTTGTTTTAAAATGTTGATTTCGGTAACTTGCACCGAAAAAATCCATGGGCTTGGCACAATTAGCCACGTAAACTAAAGAATTGTTGAGGTTTCATTTGGGAACATTTTTGTTTCCTGCTTTTGGTCTGTTTGCAACTCTTACAACAAGCGAATTACCTAGTGATTCAACGATCACTATGGATCATTATGCGGTCTTCAATTTCTGGAGAAGATTGTTTGGTGTAAACTCTACTAGGCTTATATACCTGTAATGAACTTTAGGCTTTTCCATCGACAAAGAATCTAAATGGTTTAAAATTTGTTTTTACAAGTCTATAATCAACCAATCTGATTTTAGTACGATTTCGAATTCATAAATCTTAAAAAAAATAAAATGTTATTAATAGAATGTTGGTTATTGTTGGTTTTTGTTTTTTTCAAATCAACTTATAAGCAAAGTTCAACTCTTTGTCGAAAGCCTTCAAACTTAAACATCAACTAAAAATTAGGTAGACAAGTTTAGTTTGATTTTCAATTTTAATGATATTACCTTTTACTTTACGAGTATAATTGATCTGATGCCAAAACTGCCAATTGGAAATAGTCTGAGGGGTTTAAATGCAAATATGTATACAGTTGAAAACACAAACGACAACATTTCAGTTAGACGATAGATACAAAATATACATGTAGTCTTCTCATCAAAGGAACCCCCAATTTTCCCTCCCCTTTTTTGCCCCCTTTCACTTTCCCCCTCATTTCACGCAGCAGCAGCAGCAGCATCATTTGTAATGGAAGATCACACCGAAGTAATATTTCAATTTCAAAATCTTAATTATTCCTTTTCAAATTGACGCACATTATTCACAGTTTAATGTATATTTCCTACCTCTCTTTGTGTTTAATTTTTGATTTTTAATTTTGTAGAAAATGGAAGCGTTGAAGAAGGCATATGCGGATATAATACTGAATACATCGAAAGAAGCAGCTGCTCGAGTAATGGCGTCTGAACGTAAAGCTCTTCGATTTCATTACGATCTGCGTAACACTAAAGATGAAGCGCTTCGAATGCTTGTTCGATTCAAACAAATGATTGATCTCAAGGTATTAATTTTTTTTCTACTTTAGGTTAGGTTTACAAGCTTTTTGAAGTCAAATTTGTTGTTTTGTGATCTATGTTTTATTTAATTTTGTTGTGTTAAATTGAATGTTTGTTGTGTTTGAAAGTAGGTAACAGAAGTTAGATACCGTTACGTGATTGTAGCTGTTTAAAGTTGCGTTTAGGAACTGCTTCTTGTATGTGATGTCGTTACATATTTTTAATACTTTCGAGTTGCTACTGCTGATATAATTGTATTAGGAACAGGTGTAATGCTTATGATTTTGGAGGCGGATATTGGCGAATTGACTTCAAAATATCATATGTAAGCTAAGAATATTAAAGTCTGCGGATTTGAGAAAAGTGAACACTTAACTATATTTCGAACTTTACCTCGTTATCAATGTTATGTCACATTTACTGATAACCTTCTCAAAGCTATTAGGCATCTTAGTAAATCGCTGAAAATTTACTGGTGAATCAAAGCGGTATTTGTGGGATTGAGAAGCAATTTCTTTTTATTTCAAAGGAGCCGAATATGACTCTGTCCATATCAGAAATAATCATACAAGAATACTAATATGAAACATTACACTATCTTTTTAAATCTTGATGGACCTAAGTTATTTGTTTGGTGGAAATATCTTACACTGGAACATTATCTAATTCTGCATTAAGTAGTTCAAATACATGTTAATTATTATACACTGATGGTGTTATTATGCTACCGTTCAAGAGCACTATATGAACAATCTGCTAAAGAGTGTCAAATATACCACTATCGATTGGGGGCAGAGGCAGTGTATGTGAGATTTAGTCCCGGTTGAACTATTTATAAAATATTTCTATAAGATGTTTAGCAGTCTTTCTGTGTTCTTCCTCCTATAAAGCCTTGTTTAACCCTCTCCAAACAATCACTTGGAACCATTAAGCCCAGCTCCCTTTATCATCAGATGATTATAGGGCAGGCAAAGCAAGATTCTAAATATTACTTATACCTACTAGTTAAACGCGCTATCAGCTTATCTGGGGAAGACCGTAAATATATTATTTACAATTTTATCTGCATAATTGTACGTTATTTCTACATTTGTTCTTATATCAACAATGAAGACTCTATGACTGACACTAAACCGTCTGAATATTACGTGATATAGACAGCTGAAGCAGAAATAACAAACTTGGGTCAGCAAAAAAGAATTGAAGAGTTGGACGCCCAGCTCAATGAAGCGGAAGGTGTGATTGTTGATCTTAGAGCAGAACTAAGGAAGGCACATGAGAGATTGGAGGAAATGAAGAACAGCCATATGGTGCAGTCCAATGGACCATCTAAAGATGAACACACACATCAGGAAAATAGAGCTCATGGTAAGAAGCCAGAAGTTACTGAACAGTTCAGGTGCTCTATTCAATCTGGGAGGTGTTGCAATCCATTAAAAGAGAGTGCAGCATCAGGTTTTAATGTACCTTCCATAATCATTGGAAACAAAGAGCCAGAGTCATATAGAAATGGATATACTCACAGAATTCGAGCAATTGAGAGTAATCTAGTGGATGTAAAAGTTATTTCTGAAGATAAACTTGCCGAGGATAGTTGCTCAAAAAAGGAGCTGAACAATAATGTGGATGAAAGAATGTCTGGAAAATGTGATGCATCAACTATTGTTGCCAAGACTATAGATACAAAGAAGATTAATGGATCAGAAGTTTTTTCAATTATCAGCAGAGTCGTCAAAGATCAAAATGTTAAAATTCAAAGACGTCCAAGAAATGGAGTTAGATATGCCCAATCAAACCACAAACTTTCTCGATTTTGTTATGCCCAGTCTATGAAGCCCACAACAAAGCCTAAGAAGTTGAATCTTAAGAACTCTCGGGGAAAGGTTGAGATAATGACAGAAAATACTGAACATTGTGCAGGTACCCTCCGTAGAAGCATTAGAAAAAGAAAAGTTAGGTGTTGGGATCAAATATCTTCATTGTTCAAATCGCGTGCGGCTCTTTCCCGTTGCAGGAAGTACTTGGGCAATGATGGTGTGAAATTTGATGAACACCAACATAGATCCAAATCTACAAATGCTTCCAAAGAAAGCAAGTATGACGAGCACACCAAGTTGGTAAGTGAGTCGGTGCTTGAAAAACAGGAAATTGCTGTAAAAGAATCTGTTGGGACTTCAAGTTGTAACTCTATTACTAAAGCAGGCAAAGTACTTAAAACAGATTATGTACAAGCTGGAAATACTGATAAAAACAGGCTTCTGAAGTATACATTCAGCAGAAAGCGCAAGAAGGTTATGTCATCCAATAATTGCCCGTCTCTTAATAAAATAAATTTGACCTGTGAAAACGAGAAGCTCAGTATGATAGAAGACTCATCCTGTGATAGTCAAAACCTGGTTGAAGTTGCTTGCCAGGTTAGTTTCCTTTTTATCAAAATTCTTTCATACGGTAATTAAAATATTGGTCTTCTTATCACGTCTGTTGGGATATATGATCAGACACATATCATTAATTGCAAACAATTACAAAAAGGGCAGACATCATTTACATGGTTCAACAATTTTTTACATCCACGATTGTTGTTGGGGTTCTTATCATATCATTCAATTTATGTAGTTAAAGATAATTTTGCAAGTATAAAATATACAAATTGTCTATCTCATTTCAAGAACAATCATTTCGACAACTTTAGGCCCGGGACTCGAGTCTTGTACTTCAGTGTACATTCTAAATCGGGCTTCATATCCAGCAAGTAAATAGGATGTACAATCCATTATTTGGCCAAAACAGGATAGCTCTTTACTGCTTCATATTTGTACAGTACACACCAGAGTCCGGAGGGGGCAAAATAGGTCCGTTGAGTAAATGGTCAAAACGGGTCGCGTAGGGCTGACCTAAAATCCTTTAATAATTTTACATTTATAAATACAAAGTACTTTCACCCTGTTCAATCAATTCATTTGTCCCTTTCCATTTTTAGCTTGACCCGTTAGAGATTAAACATAACCCAAATCGACCTATTTATAAGCAAATGGGTAAAAATATCATAACTAGGCTCATCTAATCGTCTGTGTTCTCCATTTATGCAGTTAATTTCCTTGTCCGGAGAGCGTAGTTGGTGAAAAGCCTTCACCGCTTCCAAAATGTCATCTACAAGCAACAGGGAGAGACTTCATCTATGTTTATGCCTTAAGATATGTTTTATGGAAGTCCTTGAGGGCTGTTAGTCATATTTTATTCATAAAGAATGAGTTCATGTATTTATTTTTCTTGGTGAAAGTACATATTAAGTTATTCAAGTTTAATCATTCATCCGTCCACCAATCCTTGATAATTGATAAATCATGATGCCAGTTGACTTTGCTCGTACAAATCAAATTGCAAACCCAATGGTAACTTTCCGATTCAGGTTTTGACTTCTTATATGATGCTTAAAAAGTTATTTGTACACAACACTAATTAACGACATGCTTAAAATTTAGTGACCATGTCAATTACATCAGCTTGATTTACTTCCTGTCCAATTAATAACCATAAATGATTACTTTGGGATAGAAGGACAAGTAAGTAACAATTAGAAATCGCATCAACTAAAAAACATAGCGATAGAAATCGAATATAGGGTTGTAGTTAAAGATACCGATAGAAATCGAATATAGGGTTGTGGTTAGGCATGTACAGAACCGGTTTTTTTCGAACCAGTTATTGGTCAATGGTCAAAAACTAGTTTTAGATAAAAATCGGTTACGAACCGAACCGGTTTCCAAATTGAAAAACCCGAACCTGTAATAACCGGTTAAGATCGGTTCCTAACCGGTTCGGTTACAAAAAACCGGTTATAACCGGTTCTTCTATATAGTTCACATTATTTGAGAATTGAGCGTTACAAATTCAAAAAACGTATACTTCAACTTTTATTAAATAAACTCATTATACATTTTTCGAACATTTGGAATGGAAACATAAACTCAATAAACTCATCATACTTCAACTTTTATTAATATACGAACGTAAAACTTAATCCGCATCATTTGTATCTTCATTGAGAGAGACATCTTCTTCAGAGCTAGCCTCGCGCGAAGCTTCATTGAGAGCGATTTCTTCATCGGAAAGTGAGAATGCCATACCCGTTTTCACCTCGACATCGTGTAAATCTTGTTCGTATTCTAGTTCACCTTCAAGACTTGAAATGTGTTGTATACGTTCCGATGCGTCTAAGTGATCCTTCAAGCAAATACACATCTCTAATGATGTCGATGTGAGTCTTGTTCTTCGTATAGATAATACCCTGCCACTAATAGAAAAAGCTGATTCCGAAATTCACTAGTCGATGGTTGGTCACCATCACCCCTAGCCCGTTTAGTGTTTTCTTGCCAAAGAAGATTGTAAGAGATTCTGGATGGAATAGGGCGTAACGAGCTAATTGGCCCATAAAGTTATTTTTCACAATTGGACCATACCCGACAAACCGCCATCAACTTCAGCTATTTCTAATCAGACCATCCGTGATGCACGTTTATAAGGCAAGTTCATAGCATATGTGGCAAGTCTATAACACATGTGGCATGTAATTTCATGGACACTCGGTTACTTTGTTAAAGTTTACAGACTCAAGTCCATGAAACCAGTTGGAAGTCAATGTGTAAGAACGAACGAGAGATAAAATATATGGGATCACGATTTACTTTTAACCACTCATATAATAAAAAAAACATTATAAAGAAATAAGTGAGGTTTAAGGACTTTGAGAAGATTATTGGAGTAGGTGTGTAAGTTTATAAAAATACTATCTCTGTCCCACTATAAATATTTATATTACTAATTTGGGTTATCTTAAAGAAGTGTTTACTTTCATGTTACAACCAATTAAAATAGACTTTAGTTGGTAGAGAGGTTATACATTTTGTCGCTTACTACACCCTTTTTCGTCTCTGGCTACCTAGGTATCCAACGTAAGCCCTTTGTCGTTTGAACCATATTGGTGAATAATATAGTTAATAGGCATTTCTAAAATTGTGTGTATAGTCAAAGTAGACACTTTGATTGAAAATTAAAGTTCCGATGGTGCACAGTGAGACTTTAAAGTTCGGGTGGTGCATGGTCAGAATCTGGTAATGCACAATAAGAATTCCGGTGGTGCACAGTAAATGTTCCGGTGATACACACTGAATTTTTCGATGATACTGATTTCATACCATTTGAAAATTGCAAGCTTCACATATTTGATGCACGAAGAATATAAATATGATGATGCACAGAACAATACATGATGCACATCAAAATTTCGGTGGTGCACAGTCAGAATTCCGGTGGTGCATAGTAAATTTATCGATGGTGCACAGTCATAATGTTGGTTTGCTGATTGTGTTTATAATTATGGAGATCAGGGTGATGGGGGAGAGGAGTAGGAGGGGGATGGGGAGGGGTTATTAGCTAAAAAAGTAGAGAAGTTTTAATTTTAATTAAATGGTCATAATTATGCAAACAAAATTATTAATTCACCATTTGACTAAAATGTTGTTTCATTTGTTTTACAATAAGAATTATTGTATATGAACCAAGTCCTTATGTAGGGATATACGTATTTCTTTATATATCGAAATTGATGATCTTTTTGTAAAAAAATTGGATTTTTGCAAAATAAGGCAAAAAAGAAGAAGGAAAATAAATGGGCATATAAGATCAAGTTCAATGATGGATTGAAAAATTGAAGAAATTGAACTATCACTTAAGCGCTATGTAACTTTCTTAAAATGACTGATTAAAGATTAAACACTATTAATGGTGAACTGTAGTACTGAATTTTTCTGAATCTCACATTATCAGTAATACATTTATTATATACTCATACAAAAATATAAAACAAAAATAAAAATGAACTGGTTATTTCTCTCTTTGTCTCTTGTAAGACGAAAGTATGAAAAAATACAAAAAAGTAATGGTGTCAATGACATCTCAAAAGAAACAAGAAAAACGGATCACAGACTGGGGGACTAATAAATAAATGCACGATTGCTAAAGGGAACCTACAATTGTCTTATCGCTGGTGGAAGGTCGCAATCATGAAAAATGCCCCTTTAAATCGTTAAATGCTAACGAATCTGTACGAGCGGAAATATTAAATTAAATTATTATATAGTAATTAAATGCGAATATCTTGTATAATTGTCTAATTAAATTAAATAATTGAAATGAGTCACTTCGTCTAATTCACTTCCTTGATCGTAAATTTAGTCACTTGTACTTGATGTAACTTTAATGCTCTTCTCAATTTTAAGGTATTTGAAAATATTCGTATTCGGATGTGATCTCTGAATATCTAATATTATCATATATGAGATTATTCGAGATATGAGTATCTGAACTTTTTGATTGAGTATCAGATATGGAGTAATTCGAAGAGACTAATGTCTGAAAGATATGTTTGTAAGTTGTAATTTTTAACTTTTATACGAATTTCCTATGTTTCGATATTATGGTATCTATCTTCTAATTAGTTTCTTTGTTGCGTAAATGATGTGTTAAATGAGACATGTTAATATGTTTAAAATAAAACTTCGATTTATTCAGAAAATATTTTAAGTATGTTCGATTAACTAAATCAAGTATTGTGAATATATACATTTATTTTGTTCTTATATTATGTTGAATTCGTTACCTAATTAGTCACAAATGTTAATAATGTACTCAATATAGTTAGCATTCTCCATTTTTCAATTATATTTAAAATTTGAGTATAGAGACTTTGAATATCTGATTTTAAACACCTAGACTCGACTTAATTGTTGAAAATACGTCACTTTATTTATATATTTCCTGTTTTTATTTTTAGTTTTCCAAAATAATTTTTTTTCCTTTTAGCAAAATAGTATAAATGTCATCAAAAATTTATTGCTGAAATACGTAACTGATAAAAGGCAACAAAGTTTAAATGTTACCCTTACTATCAGATACCCAACAGTTATGGACAGTAGCAAGTGTCTTGGTAGCTGGATTGTTTGTGATTTTTCCATACAAGCTTGGGACGCGGGTTCTAATCTCAGCATAAGCAGGATTGTTCCCGATCCACTATTGTTTTTATTATACCTTTTATTATCTGTTACTTACTTTTATTTTTATTACTTTTTATAATTTATTTTTGGGCTATATTATTTATTATTTTTCCTTTTTAATATTTTGGGTTTAATTAATTGTTAAGCGGAAACCAATTTGTAATATTGATCTAAATTTGTTATTAGTTAAGTGGATCCAGCTAACTTTATATTTTAAAAGAATTAACGTCTTTTATTGTAAGTGGTTGGTGTAAGTAAAAAGCTGTTAAAATATGCTTTGGTACGTGACAAAATACAACAACAAAATCGATACAACTTATATTGTTTTTAAAATAAAAAATTAAAAAAAAGAAAACTATGTATACCACTGTAATGCACAGGTAAAAGAAATTCCTCGCTTCTATCAATCAATTAATATATTTCTTTGAAAAGGATAATGAATCAACCATCGTTCTCACATAATAAAGTCATGTGTGCCGGTACCAAAATAGTCTTTCATTTAGTTTGCGGTCCAAACTGGAACAACGTCGTTCATAAACAATCATGTACTGCATTATATTTATTTGACAGCACGTGATTAATTATTAAACTGTTTAAATCAAATCAATTGTTGGACCTCAATGTTTGGTACTGGTATCAAATTTGATGAATACTAAATCATACCGTGCTAGAACGTTTTTTCTCTTTTCTTACATGAACTTAAATACAATCGTGTGGCTACTTATAAATCGTTGATTTAAGTGTGAGTGTTTCCTATGCTGTAAATATGATAAAAGCCCATCAATCAATAATTATGTTATGTTATAAACAATTCACTCGTTTTCCTTTTTTTGCCAAACATGAACATGGATTGTTGGGGAATTTGGGAGTAATTAGAGTAATGATCTCAACCGTATAGAATTTAGAATCGTATAAAGGATTATCTTTCAAAAGTGATATCTCGACTTTATTAATGTGTAAATTTACGAAATTCGAATTGGGATGATACTAGAGATTCAATTTAAATTGGGACACAGAAAATCAGATTATGTTTGTTTTGTGTTCTCGATTCCGTGTTTGAAATTATGTAGAATAAACAAATGTCACAAAAAATTATGATTACAAAACGGTTATTTGTCCACAACTGTTTTTCAAATTAATTTGGTCATTTCCGAGTTAACTGAATCTAGTCATTGGTTGTTGCCCTTAGAATCTCATAAAGGGCCGGATCCCCTTGACCCTCACAATTTTGGTTAAGCCTGATGTTTAGTAACTTAATTCGGTATGCGCTTCATATCACATATCCTGTATCTATTAATTCACTGATACACTAAAATATACGACATAAATTTTATTTTAACGTACGCTCCGACTTTTTTTTGCCTGCTTTCAAACGCCTGCCGATTAATAAATAATCTCAGTTTATGTGGTGAAGAAAAAAAGGTTCACTTTAGGCAAAGTTTCAATGAATATATCAGTAGTAAAATGTTTTCAAATACGGCTTTTAATTTGACTTCTAATCTGAGGAACATTTTTACTTACATGAAACAAAATCACGTAATGCCACGTACATAAAGGTCTCCTGAATATGTATGCTCCGATATTAATATTTAATTTCCAAATTCCAAATATAAAGATTCAAAATGATTTGTCATACATGGTACGAAAGAGGTTACATCCAGGAATATCTTGCTGAATGCCTATCAATTATAGTAATACTATACTATAAATTATTTAAAGGTAGGATATAAAGTGACAGTATATTTTATTTTCAAAACTATGAACTATTTAAATATAAAAAAAAACTTTAAACAAGTACATAAGCAACCAATATCTTGTTGGAGAATTTGGGTTGCAACATTGTGAATGATTTCAATTTTCAGATAAAATCTTGTGAGTCGTGTTAATATATTTTTTAAAAGAGATATTTCAACTCTATAATACGTTGGAGTCTACGAAATTCATTTTGAAATTAAATCAGAATAAAACAATTTGTTTTGATACAAAATCAGATTGCGGAGTGTTTGTTAATACTAAAAATGTGTTTGCCTTTATGCATATATAGTTCCTTGCGAATCTGGAAGTTATAAGCGGTTAGAGATGTCTCAAAAACCGCTTCCCAAATTTCAGAAGAGATTACATGGTGGTTACGACTTAGACACAGACTGATACAACTGTCCAGTCTTAGTTTGACCAAGTCAAACTCAAACCGAACAAAATGGTCAAATTCAGACCATGCAAAGTGATAGATTAAGACCATCCTACTCATGAACCGCCACAAGGGGTTCTGCCCCTTGGACTTTGTTAGGGGCGTTGCGCTTAGGACCTAAGGAGGCGCAACCTCCTTGACCTTGCAATGTTGATTGAATTCAGAATATAGTATTATAGTTGGTATGCATTGTGCGTTATCTAATCCGTGTCTACTAATGCATCGATGCCTAAAATACACGACCTGTCTTTGACCTTTATTTTTCACTTGGGATCATCGCTTATTTAATCATTCTTGGCTTGAGATTTTTCCAAGGTGTTCTTATAAATGTCTGTTTCTGTCTACAACTTTCTTTTTATGTTAATTGGCGATAACCACAATAACACCATTTCTTCATCCATCCATTTTAACCTCTAAATGATTACATCAAACCAGCAAACTTATAATCTGTAGTATATTTAATTAGCATGGATACAATCACCATCCATGGATAACAACCATTACAAACCTCATATCAAAACGTTCAGTCGTCGTTGGTTCTCTAAAAAGCACAAGTCGAAACCTCACTCTTCTCTTTTCAAGCAACTTTCAGCAGGTTGTAAACATCATCTTACCAACGTTACACTTTGTCGATATTTTATGTTTCTTTTACTGTTAAAGTTAACATGATACTTGTGTTTTTTCAGATGACTCTGGAGATGAATACGATGAGGATGATTCTTTTATGTCACCGGAGATGGATCCCTGCATTTTAACCAATGAATTACGGTAATATAATTTACTATATATCTATATATATATATAAGGTTAATTATTAGCCATTATGGTATCTATGTATTTTGTTGATGTTTACAATGTGTTTAACATATCTTCTGTGTTTTAGGATATTTGTGGCCACTTGGAATGTTGCAGGAAAATCTCCTGTTGGGAGTTTGGCTGTCGATTTGGATGAATGGCTGAATGTTAAAGAATCCGCTGATATCTATGTTCTTGGGTACTCCTATAGTATAGTAGATAAAATTAAAAGGCCAACTGTAAAATCAATGATATGTATACTACTCTGTTCACCTTTTACTGACATATGTAATGCATTTTTAACCAGTTAATGCAACATACTTACCATCTCTTACCAAAAAATGCGATTGGTTTCTTTTGATATGAGTGTATAAAAATGGTAACTATATTGTAATAAAATTGTTATATTTTGGGCTTAAGGCAGGGGAATACACCCAACTATTACACGATGTCTATTGTGTGTACCTAACTTACGTTTGCTATTTTTAATACATCCAACTTTCAAAAGTTGTGTTTTAATGTATTTTGATGACGTGTCATCTGTTTAAGGTGTCACATGGCATCCGTAGAGGTTGACACATCATCAAAAGTACTACATAATACATTAAAACACAATTTTTGAAAGTTGAATGCATTAAAAATAGTAAACGTAAGTTGGATACACACAATAGACATCACGTAATAGTTGGGGGCATTCCCCTACCTTAATTTGCATATTTTGGTACGAAATGGTAAATATGTTACATTTTTTATTTTATTTTTGCAGTTTACCTCATATAGTTGTAGTTTACCATCTACTAAGTTTCTCATTACTTAATAAATCATCACCATACAGATTTCAGGAAATCGTACCATTGAAAACTAAAAATGTTATTGGAGGAGAAGATCTAACCACAGCAACAAACTGGAACCTGCTTATTGGGCAGATACTTAACGATAAATGTGCATGTCGTTGGATATCACCCATGTTAAATCCAATCACAAGTGAGGACTATAACTATACGAACAATGCTTCTGATGGAACATCAATAACAAGTGTCGAAGAAGAAGGAGAAGGAGGAATTAATCACTGTGGTAGGTACATGCTAATGGCAAGCAAGAAAATGGTTGGAGTGTTTATTAGTGTGTGGATAAATACATCATTGTTTAAAAGGTACAGTATATCGAGTGTGAAAGTATGTGCTGTTGCTTGTGGGATAATGGGCTATTTGGGAAACAAAGGGTCGGTGTCTGTTAGCATGTCGATTGAAGGAACTAGCTTCTGCTTTATTGTTGCTCATTTGGCTTCTGGTGAAAAGAAAGGGGATGAAGGGAGAAGGAATCACCAAGTTTCTGAAATTTTCAAGCGCACAACTTTCACTCGACATTTTCGAGATGACTGCATTCCTCGGCCTCTCACAATCCTAGGACACGAGTAAGTAGTGTGACAGGGTGTCAATTTTGACCCATTTACTACTGAATTGGCTGATTTGATTCATGTTTTATCTATAACAAGTAAACAGATTAAAATAATCAGCTAAAATGGGAAGAAGAAAAAAAGGTCAACTGGTCAAAAGTTGCCCAAAGTGTATTTTGTAATGCCTTATCATGTTATTCAAAAATTAAATTCAAATAATACAAATTTTTGTAGTCATATTTGGCATACTAACTATTTATTAAACAGAAAGTCTTTCAGGTCATCCAAAACTAACAAATCTGTTCAACCCCATTTTGTCATCTTTGTGTGCGTCCTCCGTATTATAGAAGATCTGATACTAATATAGTAATATCTATTGTTTCATGGAACAGCCAAATATTTTGGTTTGGAGATCTCAACTACAGATTATACTTGGAAAATGATTTAGCTAGGGAGCTGATAAAGAAGCAAGATTGGACTGCACTTCAAGGGTTCGACCAGCTACGACAAGAACTGGGAGATGGTGGAGTGTTTCAAGGTTGGAGCGAAGGGAATATAGAATTTGCACCTACTTATAAGTATTCCACATTTAATTGCAACCGCTACTCGGGTACCTTTCCTAGCAGAGCAGGGGAAAAACCAAGAACACCAGCATGGTATGCACATCTTCTATATACCTCATTGATGTCTTAATAAAGTATCTGGATTGAAACAAGTTATGTTAAAGACTTAAAGTATACTCGGGTAGCTACCAAAAGAAGCTTACCTTAACCTCTTGCACGTTTGGTTATATGTTCATGTTATTCCAACACAGTACAACAAACCTTTATATCAACTCAAAAATTCCACCTAAATGTATCCAACTCTGTCATTTTAGCTATTGTATGTATCAAACTTCTTAAAATTTGTTATCTTCACATCCCTGGTGACCTTGTGATTAGGTGACCGGATAATAGAACGTTCGTCAGTTCAATGCATATATATAAAGAAATGCTAAAGCTGAATACATTATGTTGTAATTTGCCCTTTAATCAAATACTCCCCCCATCCCAACTTAATTGTGCACTAAATAAATGCACACAGTTTTAGGAAAGTGCAATGATTACACTATTAACCAATAAAATCTCATCTTTACCCACTCAAACATCTTCTGATTGACTGAATTTGAAAGTGGCCAATTATTACGGGACGAACTAAAATGGAAACATGTACAGTAAAATTAAGAAGAGATCATATATCTTATTGGTCATGGAGCAGGTGTGACAGGATTCTTTGGTACGGCAAAGGAGTAAAGCAACATTCTTATTTCCGCAGTGAGAGCAAGTTCTCAGATCACAGGCCCGTATCTGCTCTTTTCTCTACACATATTGAAGTCATGAAGTCTAATGATGCAAAAGTTGTTCCGCTTCAACCAGATGTACCAAATACCATTTCCTTAAAACATAATGTAAGTAATCTATCACGCTTGTGTTATACCTTTTCTCTTTATAGTAATGGACGAATGGGCCCTACACGACTACTTGATGATTTAAATAATATATGCATTCCAGGAACAAGATGTATGTAAGGAAGAAGCTTCGTATACATTACGCGCTCTAATTGACAAAGAGTTAGAAGCATCACCATCAAACAAAGGAAGCCGTAGAAGAAACAAATGGTTGTGATGAAAAGTTCGTCGAGTTAGATACAATGTTTGATTTGGTTCAATTTCTTTTATTCTTTTATCATTCTACGTTCAGTAGTCTTGCTTGAACAGTTTTTTCCCCTCCTTTAAATATACATAGTCAAGTCAATTAATAAGTGCTATCAAAGGCTAAAGTTGAGTGATATATTGTTGTATATAGAACCAGCGAGGAGAATTTAAAGGAGAATGAGTTTTGTTTATATTAAAATGAAAGAATCAATAAAAGAACTTCATTTGGTAAAATCTTATTTTCTTTTATATTTTTTAAAATTGAATATTTTAAAAATAACTAGTAAAAAGTTATAAAAATTACATCATAAAAATCAGCATCGACGTTTTTTTCTTTTCGATTAGACATCTCACAAGGTATACTTTCGACGAACTTTTTTTTTTCCATTTTTTGGTGAGTTTTGAAAACTAGTAACACATGTGATAGTCGCTGTTAACACATGTCGTTGACCAAAAAATGAAAATAAAAAGTTCGTCCAAAGTATGCAATGTGAGATGTCTAATCGAAGAGAAAAAACGGTGATTTTTATGGTGCAATTCTTTTAATTTTTTGACTAATTATTTTTGAGATATTCAATTTTTAAAATCTGAATGCTTTATTATCTTGATGAAAATAAAGAATTAAGATTGATTCCTTTATTCTCGCATAAATTCTCACTATCATTTGAACTTTCCGTTGTAACATTATGAGCAGCTTATAAATGTACCACATAAAACATGTCTTAACCCACAATGTTGAAACTTCAATGATAAATAAAAGCAGTTCATATATAATGTAGTGAAGTACTCAATTCAGAAATCCATATATTATTGTTCATAAATAGTAGTTGTGATTCTCAAGATAAACTTTTTTTGTTTTGTTTTCATGTTATCAGTTTACCACACTCGAGCATTAATGTGTCAATATAACACTAGCAAGAAAAAAAAGGGCCTTCGCCTGTTACATGTTTTAAATGGGTTTCATAATGTAATATATGGATCTGATCTTGATCCAGTTAGTCCATTTGCAACATCCTACTCACAGACATGGCCCAACAATACAACAAAAGGTTGAACTTCTAAGTTCCAAATAACTAAATATTACTTGATTCGTTTTAAATTTAATTATTCAATATATAAATATAAACAATTAACAAGTTTCAATAGTTATTGTTTATCAATAAAAGTGTACATTTATTCACTTATATGTTTTTAGATCGACTGAAATCAAACGGATAAAAGATTAAAACAGAAATATAGACACTTCAACTTTAATCAAAATTTTGTCTACTTTATTTGTTTGATCATTTAAAACAATTGATAACCTGTTGATTAGGTATTATTATTAACATGAACATAAGTTTATAAATGGTATAAATTCTCAAACTTTTTATAAATTTTCACCTTCAACTCTTTTTTATATAACTTAACCATTTAACTTAATATTTATTAACTTATTATTATTTATTATTTTGGAATATAACTTTAATTTACTTCCAGAAAATAATGTAAGTTTAAAAGGTAATTAAATTAATTATATTGTCTGTGCATTTTAATCAAAAAATTAAATATATATTTCATTACAGAGAATAATATTGTATATATAATATTACATTGTGTATTATTTTGGATATGTAAGTTCAATATGTCATGCTAATTAGGTTTATAATCTTCTACTTAAAGAAAAAGATATTTTTATTATGTTGTCATATTTAATAATTCTAGTTTTATGAAAAATTATTTATAATGAAGATATATTGTTATTTTATATAAAATATCTTAGAGAAATTTATTCTTTAATATATGATATAATAAATATGGTACGTAAAAACATTACAATAAATTGATTTAAAAATACGTACAAAATTTTGAGGGTAAAACCATTACATAAATGAAACTATAAAGATTGAGTCGATTTTTGAAATCTTTAAAAAATATTAACATGTGATAACAAGCTATAATAATTTTTCTAATTGATTATCTAAAGTTAAATTAAAATATTAAAAAGAAAAGTTAAAAAATTAAAATGAAAATAAAATAAAAGTTACATAATTAAATTATTATTACCCTATTTTAAAATTCGAATGCATGTAATGGATAGATGATCGATTATTTTTCACATCGGGCATGTTTATGGAAACAATGTAAACTTTGTTAATTACGAGGACGCAAGAAGTCGCGTACTAGATGCAGTGCACTTGAATTATGTTATTTTATTATTTATATTATGTAAATCAAAGATTTCCACTGATTAATAAAGAATTAATTATGTAAGTCAAAGATTTCCATTGATTAATACAAAATTAATTATAGTAAAAAACGTATGTGTATCAAAGTCGGTCAGAATCATCAATTGGTTAAGGACTCAAATTAGTATACTGATTTGTACAAGTCAAAATATCCATCCAAATGGAATTACCTTTTCTTACATAAATTATTTAGATTTAGATAGCACAATAAACTATGGATTGCATAAGAAAACCTCTATGGTTTGGTTGAAAATACTCTATGATGGTACTTTATAATAGAAAATTAACTATGAATATAGACCTAATTTTATACTTAAAAATATAATTGATAGATGTAAAATTAATCAGATGAAATTAAAAAAAAAAAAAAAAAGAATTTCAATCAATAAAAAAATTAAGTTTGTTTTAAAGTCTATGCAAATAGACTTATATAATATTACCCTTTTTGATATTTTACATAGAGTAGGATTAACTTTGATCGGTATATGTAAGTTTAGTTTTAATCCAAAGGTATTTCTAAAACCTTATTTATTACTCTTATTGTATGTTTTAATTTAGAGATTATTTTAAAACCCATTGAAAATAATTGGGCTTGGTTGTTGAATGGAGGAAGGAAATTTAATAAAAGAAGAATGTTTGATGGACTTAATTATATAAACTTAAAATCAGACATAACAATTTGATTCGCGTACATGTTAAATTGATTGGTATATAAGGATATATAATAAGTATAGTACATATGTCAAAAACTATATAATTAGATATAAATTTAGATCTATCTAATTAGACTTGTTTAACATTACTCTTAATAAAATGATTAAATCAATGAATGAAAATGATATTTTTATATATAGGATAACATCCTGTTTACTCGAACCTTGATCCGTTTATGTATAACACATTTAAGTTATCATAAAGCTTTTTAGAAGAATTAACTTGAATCATACTTGTATGCATAACTCATGAACCTTATATATAGGTTTTTTTTTCTTTCTCTAACTACCTTGCACATATCGTGACACGATTGCATAAGTTATGTGTTGTCAAAATTTAAAAACTGTCCTCGTCATCGTAGTCTTTAAGGTTGCGATGGTGATCACTAGGGTCATTCGGTTATAGTAGTATACAACTAGCGTAATTGACAAGGTCAAACATCGTCATCATTCGTTCATTTAGTAACACTGCAGTCTTGAGTAGTCTTTAATGAGAATGGTTTGGTTAGATTCTCACGACTCTACAAGTTTGATATGGCATATCATTTGGAACCTTTGAAAGGAGTACATATAGCATATTGGTTGTTGGCGAATAAGTTAGTCCAATAACTTACCAAAATATCTTACTACGAAACGACACAATTCGTATTTTCAAATATTTATGTTTATTTTATTTATTTATTTATTTGTTGAATTGAATATAAAGTATCAATTTAAAATTTAGACAAACGGAAAAAAAGAACCTCTGAATCTAAAAACAATTTTATTTTAACAAAAAGAGCATATCTACAGCTATCTCACCGTGAAGAATCATTTAGATATGATATTTTGTAGTGGATCTCCAAGCTAGTCTGGAGGCAAGAAGTAATGTTATCTTCACATCAAGCAAAGCTTTGTAGGAACATTTTTTAGGTGAGTTCCTTGTTTTGTTTCAAAAGAGGATAAAAGTTTTGACTAAAAAAGCTTTTATCTTTGGGTTTATTGAGTTTTTAATCCATTTACAAACTACATTATTGGTTTATAAACAACTTGCTTAGTTGCATTTTGGGAATTATCTAGTTGGAATCCTCATCACCTTTTACCGAAAAATGTCCCATCAAATTATACTCATCTATGTAAGATCACTAGGATATATTGCTTTCTATATGCGTATGAGATAAAAGCATTATAAAGGCCATCTTGTTTGAAAGTAATTCTTGAAAAGGAAGTTTCCCAACACAAACGTGAATGTTCACTCAATTAATTGACTTTTATATTGTGCATCATGCATACTTCCATGATCATTGTGTTTAGTCTTGGATCATGGGATGGATTAACAGTACATATTTCCATGATGATTGTGTTTAGTCTTGGATCATGGGATGGATTAATCGAAAAAACGTGTAGTGACATTGTGACATAGGACAGGCCCCATCTGCATAGAGGATTTTGATGCATGAGATATGGGTTTTCTGATGGAAAATGATTGATATACATCAAAATGTATATTAAAATGGTATTATATATTCAATCACATTCTTTAATAAATTCATTAAAATTATACATCAATCATACGTACATTATACTTGTAAAGTACAATTTTAATAGCTTATAAAAAAGACGGTAAAAATATCACCACTCATATTAAAAAAGATATGTAACATTCTCTAATTGATATATGTGGTAAATTTAATGAAACTATGTGGAAGAAGAAAAAGTTAAATCCATATCTTAAACATTGAATTGAATATCTTCACTTTTAGGTTTATATATCAGTTGTTTTCTTAGACATCACATTTTACCCTATACATGATACATTTTTTTTATAGAAAAGATTCACAACTTTGTTTGATGCATCATGAAACGTAACACCACCAGATTTCAATAAAAACGTGTCACGTCTTCGGTGCTTCTCTTATAAAACATTTACCACATCCAACTTTTATGTTTAAGAATCTCTAACAAGATTGTGTCATGTCACTTTTCTTTCCCATTTTTTTCGGACTTCTGAAGAGTCCTTTTCCCTCTTTTAAACCACCCATTGATCATCGTCGGAAACAGTACAAAACTGCCACGAATGGGAATATGATGTAATAAACTATTCGATTTCATAACTTTACACATAAACCATGTCAGTTTTACCAAACAAAAGACGGAACTTTATAAAAATTGGCATCAATGGTGTAGTTTTGTTGAACATGTATGTAGGGGTAAAATATGTTGTTTCCCTTTTCACATTTTCCATAATATAATATCCATCCTTCATGTTTGAATATTCCATCTATTTAAAAGAGCACTTAAACTTCAATTCTAATGATTCGGATCTCTCAATAAACATGTTCAAGTTGATTTCGGCCCGTTAATAAGCAGGTTAAAGTTCCATCACTTTCCAAACGAAAAGTTGGTGTACCCAGATATGAAAACGAAATGGATCGAGTATCAACTTCTTTTATTAGGGGTGTACATCGAGACATGTGTTGTGTAAAATGCGGAGAAATTAAAGTGAGAATATTTTATTAGGGGCAGTGAATGGATTTGAAGCCTAGGGATAGCACACAAAAAGAATCGAATGGCTCTAGTGTATACAGTTTAAACATCACATTGATTTTACAACATCAAGCACCACTACAATAAATCAATATCTCTTTAGTCTTTATTAACTTTTTTGCATGCGTGTCACATCGCGATTTGTTATATTTCGAACCTTCATTTCGTAAACACATGACAATCTAAATGTTGTTGTATTCACAGGTGGATTTACAAGGAAAATCAGGACTAACAAATTACTCATTGCATTTGATATAATTTTAATATACAACAAACTTTTAAATATTTGTATTAATTTTATTGCAGCACCAAATCTTTCAATTTTCATTTTAATTAAAAGAAGTTTATCATCAGTTCAAAACTTACAAAACTAAATGTAGTTACATGTATCATTTGTTTAAATACGTTATACTTAATTTGTCTGCAAATATACTCGTCTTGAATTCATATACAAAGTTTTATTTGTATATGTTATACTTTGTTTGAAACTTAAAATCTAGACCATATCCAACATATCTTTCTTTTGAAAATATTATATGTTATACTATTCTAAAATATCCACTTATCATCTATAATTACACATACATACACATCATCTTCAATGATACTCGAACTCAAAACCTCTTGTCAATTAGTTACTCTCATATCACTTTATCAAGTACCCCTTGATGATTAACTAAAGATGTAAAATTTATCATTGATTTTTAATAAATTTATCGATGTAATGATATTAGTTATTAGACGAAAAATAAACATGTAACATCCATCATCTGGTTTTAATTAATTTTATAATTATAATGATATTACTTATTTATGCTTTATATTATTAATTTAATTTTAATATATAAACTTATAAATGAAATAATTAAATGAAATAAGTTATAATATAAAAATAGTTTAGAGATCCATGATAAATGATCGTTTACTTCTTGTTTGGTGCGGTTGATTTTTTTCTTAGTTTAAGTAAAACATTAGATTAAGAGACATAAACTCGTATAAGCTAAAGTATAGATAAACTCGTTATTCTTTTACGACATATATATATATATATCTATATATTTATTATTTAATAAAGTGACATGATTTTTCCTTATTTCAATGTTGGGTAAACTTCAGTTTTTTAATCACCGAATGATATATAATTAGCTCAATTAGTCTCCACCCTGAAACATCGTCATCATGGCTTGTGTTTCTCCACATACGGCTAATTTTTTGACGTATTCATTTCTAGGTACATTGCACACGCTCATAATGATATCCCCGTAAATGTCAAATTTCATGTCCAAATTAAATTCAAATAAATGGGCTGTTTGCACTAGTGATCCGTCACAAAAAGGCAAACGCTATTCATTGCATTCAACTTTAATGTTGACTCTTTAAAACGTAACTTAAGAAAATTATTTAATTTTCATAACTAACCAAAAACTGCTTAAAGAATAAGTATTGTATACTTGAATTGATATGATCGAAATGTCTTTGAAGTTAAGAATATCAAAATAAGTAATCTTAACGTTATAGCCATTATATATGGACTTGTCAAGTAAAAGAAATACTCTTGTAACCACATTTGTTAGCATATACTATAAGGTTTTAGTGTACATAAATGTAATTATTTATATTGTGACACTCATGATGTTATCAAATTATTCGGGGGTTTTTATTTTGTGTAACAGACTCGTTATTCATTGCTATCGTATGTAAATTTTTGGTACCCTTACTTGCGTATCAGTTGTATGAGGTGACACGTGACATCATTACAAGTTGTTATGTCACCAAAATACATACAATGACAATTAATTGAAAGTTCATTACATACAGTTTAGTCTTGAATATTTTATTACATACTATAAATGTCAGAACATTAATAATCACTCATTCCCGTACAATTAACTAATTTATCTTTTACACAACTGTTTTATAGGTCCAAAACCCATGTGATTGATAAACGAAGGATATTTTTCATATTCAAGTTACATAGTGATGACAATTTTCTAATTTAAATGTACATGACCTAATCAGAAGTTCAAAAAAATTGAACATAATACCTCTCATAAAAATATCAAAATGTCTTGAGACTAGACGATAGATCACATTAATAATGCTTTCCCAATGAGATCATATTAGTAAATAGTGAATTTAACCTTAAGTATTTATGTATTTGCTTTTTTTTAGCTCTAATGCCGTCATGTCGTTTAATTTACTGCTTTGCAGGTAAGAAACTTGGTCTATTGTGATGATTATATGATGGTAGGTAGTTGACTCGTTGGTTTAATAATAGTTGCAAGAAATAAGCTACTATTTTTTTTCTTCCTGTATTTTGAAACATGACATCAAAGTTGCATCTTTTCATATAGAAATTATAAGATGCTAATTTGTCCCAAATGACCTGCTGATCAAGATCGAGTAATATATATTCGTTATCTTTTTGCAACACCCCAATTCTGTTTTTTTTCATTATAACTCTTTTAAATTTTAGATTTCATTTTTTATATATTATATAAATATATATTAACATATCATAAGTACAAAGGATGAAGCAATTAACTCAGACTTAACAAACAAATTTTGTTTTTTAACTGTGCTTGAATCGCGTTGTGATCTACTCGGATTGCATCGCGATCTATCTAAATCGTGTTGCGAAAACATACCGGACCTACACAGAACCATTTTAACCACATCTTTTTACCTCAAATATTATCATACAAATGAGATACCATTTTGAGTTTACAAACACCTGTTTTCGTGAAAAACAACTTAAAGATAACACATGCAACATAAAACCTTAGATGCGTTTGATTAAGAATTTGAAATCCCTACATTTCAAATACGAGAGGATAAAAAGACTTTTTAATGTAATCTAACATATCACAAATCAATGAAATCTAACATATATCATTTCTACTTTATAAAATGACTTTTTAATGTTAATATCTTAAAAAACTATCAACCTTCTTATGCATCGTGCATCACACGAGTAATATCTAGTATGTATTTTATATAAAATGATTGGTACTGCACATGTATAAAACTTATTGGTGAATGTAGTTTAGATTAGAAAAATAAAAGGAATTGATCTATCTGTAAATCAATAAATATATATTTTAAGGCATATACATCAATGGTGTAACTCGATGGAGTAATATTAGGAGTCTAAAATACCATAATGATATTTTGGATATGAACAAAACAGGAACCGCACTTCTATCCAAATTAACTATTTAGATTATTCTTAATTGATAACGTTTTTTAGTGTTAGTTTAATGTCATATTAATATTTTTATGTAAAAATTGAACAAAAACTGAACACTATTAATGTGTGACGCTTCTTTAGAAACACTAAACCACACTCAGTTAATGCAATTTATAAATTTAAGACATAAATTTAAATAGAACACACTCATTAAAAATAAAACATTGTATTAATTAATTTTAGAAAATATAACATTACATTTTAAAAAAATAAAAATACGATTACATTAATTAATTCGAGCACAAAAATTTGAAGGGAGGTTCCATATGTGTTCGATAAGAGCATTTCGAAGTTGGATGCACCCTCGAATCTCGTAATTTCTTTTCCATACAAAGTTTTACTTCAACCCTCTCCGATCACGATCGCTGCGAAAAATTATTCAGGTTTGAAGAGGTAGTCTTCTTCAAGTTGACATATCGCGCATATGTTGTCTTTGGTTATCATGTTATGTAAAATCACACAATTATACATAATTCTTCGTATCTTGTTTATGCTATATGGTCTTGCCGCGTTTTTAATGATTGCTCAACGATCTTGAAGCATACCAAATGCTCGTTCACCATCATTTTTTGTAGATTCTTAGAATATCTTGAATTTCATAGTCTTTTCCTTAATTGGACATTTAAATTCCACTAACGAGGTAATATCCATTATTGATTTCAACCCCGTTCATATTATACACTACTTTCAGGATTTCTATCTTGGAGTAAATAATTAAACAAATATAATTGATTAAGAACATTGATGTCGTTGTTCGACCCGCATGATCAAAGTAAGTGTGTCAAATCCACAAACTGTACGAGGCTACCACTTTGAGCATGATTGTAGGACAACCTTGATCACCTCATGCGTATCGACCTTTCCACACTACTTGACAGTTTTTCCAAGGCCAGCACATACAATCGATACTTTAGATCATCCTCGAAAAATTATGAAATTCTTGATGTTTAGCATGTAAACGTTGGACATCTTTGAAGTACTCGGTCAAGTATAGATGATATACATATTTACAAAAGTTTTTCAGACAATCATATGAAGTTTGTTGACTCATGTGTAAGTATTTGTCAAACGCATCGGCGGCACAACCGTATGCCAATTTTCGTATAGTGGAAGTGCACTTTTGATAAATGTTGTAACCAATTTTAGCGGTAGCATAAAAAATAACTAAAATATGAAGGTATCGGTAGTTGAGAGTAAGACATTATACTTTGACATATACGGAGATACAATTACTTGCGCATTCGAAATTGTCTTCGAGAGAAATACTTTGGGAATATTGGTTTTTTGGCAAAGTAGGCTTGCCAAAGACGTTCGTCGACGCCGAGACGATTTCTAGGTAAGAATCTTCTAGGTACTCTTGGTCGTGAACTTTCGGCTTCTTTTTTCTTCATCTTCTTTTATCGTTTCAACAATATCAAGCATAGTAATTGGGTTGAGACAAACAGTCGATGACTTGATATTTTCAATATCGGATTGTTTGCTCGAGCTTCGTCATAATTTTCGTATGGATCCACTAGGATATGATATTGTATTTGAATTATAGATATAATATATGAAAGAAAGTATAAACGATAGTGAGAATTGTGTGTGAATTTGAGTTGTAGTTGTATGTATATAAAGGGTGTTTGAGATTGGAAAAAATTAAAAAATTTATTTTAACAAACGGATATATGACTATTATAAAAAATTCTTTAATTTTCTTTTGTAAGTTACTGTTTGAATTTTTTTTAATTTTTTGTTTTTGTTTTCACAGTGGGACTCAAAAAGGGCTCACACAATCCGTCTTGGACTGTCGGTGTGAAAATGAAAACGGAAGAAGGAAGACATAGTTGTGTCAACGGTAAGACGCGCGGGTTAGTAATAGCATTCGTAAACAGTGGTCTTAGCCTGTTGATAAGGCATATATGTGTCATGGCAACTCAATCAAGACAAATTCAACATGATCAATTTAAATATACGTCTCAACACATAACAATAACTTTTGTCTTGAGCGATATAAATTTTATTACATTCTAGCAACTAGTAGCAAGCAAAGATCAGAAAATAGTGGAATATGAAGTTTTGAGATTACAAAGAACAATTATTATAAAGAGAAATGCTATACCGCATCGAAAATCTACAAACAAATATATAATATGATTTATACCAATTATATAAAAAACAGAAGTGAAAACTAGAGAAAAATCGCGCTTCAATAATTATTACGGTTGTTATACTTTGTGATTTTGTATACAGCTGTCTGTAAAATTTTCAAGGGTAACATTTCTCTATAGAAATTAGCGATACAGATATAAGATCAATGATCAATTATTTAGTGAGATGTATTTTGAAGCGAGAAGATGTGAGAAAACGTTTTTATTTAACCATGATCTCAGTTATATACGAGTACAATGACACTCGCACAATGCAACTTTATTTCACAGTTTTTTTAATCAGTTCAAAATGCAAATACTAGGGATCAAAATGCAATTTTATTAAATCACATCAATATATATTTTCTCTTCCACATAAATTAGTTTTTCTCCGATAAAATAAATAAACAAATAATATATATATATATATATTATATTATTGGTGTGCCCGTACGTAGCTGCAGAAATAAATAATTAATTTGACATTCATAGATTTTATTGTTTACACTATATTGTTAAAAGTTTAATTTAGGTATATGTAAAGTTTAAAACTGAAGGGTTGCAATTTATCAATTAGTGACTCATTTAGAAAGTAATTAATGATTTTTAAGAGTAATTTAGACATTAACTATTATTGAATCTAATTAAAAAATAATAATAATAATAACAATTTATATATAATTAAAATTAAGATTAAGATATAATCAAAACATTTTTCCACAACATAAATCTAGACATGCATGTCTTAATTATTCCTCTCATTGTTGAGTGGATCTCCATGTCCATGGAATATGATCATACTATTTAATTTAATCATTATATGATTTACTGATCCAATAATAAACTACTAAGAAAGGTTGGAATTGGATTATACACACACTATAAATTTTATGGATTGTGTCAATAGCTAGAAATAAAAAATATAAATATAAATGTAAATATATCCTATACCATACGTCTAGAAGCATACGATTACAAAATTTATACTATTAAAATAACAATTCAACTCATTTAACTAATAGGTGATAACAACATGAATGCATCAGAATTTATAAAATAAGTCAAATTTACTACTAATTATAAGTTTATAACCTATAAACTTATACTGTACACATTTTTTTCGTATAAATAAATGAATATATAACTATATTTCAAATGGATTTCGTATGCAAGTGCGTCACCATTCCTGAAACTATAGTTTAAGCTAGGTCTCAGCCTTGCTCAATTTGCACGTCTATTTCATATTTCCATCCCCTTATTTTAATTATAATAAAATCAAAATAATTGTCCATGTGATTTTTCTATTTTTGACCGGTGAATACCTATGTCTATTATTTAAGTTGAAAAGTGACAAATCATCATATTAATATGTCATAAAGATATCGAATGCTTTCAGAAAGTGCAAATAAATCAGTGAAAACAATTTTCACATGAATCCATAAAATAGTTAAATATATATAGGATATGCTGTATCATACTTTATTTTATAAACTTATAGAAACACTTCAAAAATATGAGGGATTACCTGAGATGCTTGATCATGATTAATATATATATATATATATTATATATATATATTTGTAGTTGTGTTGGGTCAAAATTGTGACCTTAATTTGAAAAATACCAGTTTGGCTGTATTTATTTATTCGATAAAATGGAGCAACAGAAGCTCTTTTAGCACGCCACAATTTTGAGAATCTTGCGAATCCAATTGGTCTCACTTCCATTATTCATTTATATTATATTCTAGCTTTTCTTATTTATTTTACATAAAAATATGTTACTTCAATAACCGATTTCTATTTTACAGTGATATAATATCCCATTAGCAAACTTTATAATTTCAAATAGAATTAGTTATTATGGTAGTAATAGTAGAAATGAATTTTTATTTTAACATTAACTAATATTTTTGATGAAAAAATTATATTAAAATTATTAGAATCCTATATTCTTAAATATGAAATAAATTTTTTTTAAAAATATATATATATATATATGATATGCAAATTATATTTGTGTATCACAACTTTTATAATTTTTCGTGTATCATACTAAATATTTAATAGTGTATATCATACATATATATATATATATATATTTAAAAAAAATTATTTCATATTAAAGAGCGTATAATTCTAATAATTTTAATATGACCTTTTAATTCAAAGGATTAGTTAATATTAAAATTAAAAATTAAAAATTTATTCTTACCATTGTTACCATAACAAACAAAACTATAATAACTCTTTTTTATATATATAATATAAATATAAATATATAATATGTATGTTTTTATAAATAAACCAATTTTTATTAAATGCCTTCTCTCTTCTTTTTCTTGTGGAAAAACAAGTTTATTTTTTACTTTACACTAAATTTATAAATATTAAATACAATCAATTTTGGAAAAGTTACTTACCATATGCAAAATGCAAGGCGGATCAACATTGACCGTCATGATCAACTTTACGGAACAAGTTTCTTTTAAGCAACTACACTTTAAACCTATTTATAGGACATATGTATGTATCTTTTTCCTTCCAAATTATTTCTTCGATCTTATTTTTTTTATTTGTTTTAAAATAATTATTCACTTTTAAAAATAAATATATATTTATATTACATTCCCCATATTACCCTTAATCTGAAAAATACACAACACTCAAAGAACAAATTTAATTAATCATACAAGATGAATATTGTTATCATATTACGATCAAAACTGCAATTTATATATTTTTTTCTTAAGATAATATTCGATTTATACATTATTAAAATTTATCCTTTCAATATTAATAATCCTTTAGAAAGTTGTACATTTGATGATATAATGCATAATTGAGTGGTTTATGGCCAAATTTAATTGGGTACAAGTCATCCGTCTTAAATCTGACTAACCGTGGAACAAGATCATTAAACGTAAAACACAAACTAAGGTGACATAAAAAGGACATTATTGCGACTTTTATAGGAACACTTGGGGCCTGTTTATATAATGGGCTGAACTGAGTGAAGAGATTATTCGGTTAATACATTGGGCTGTTTACTTGGGAATTAATAATGAGCTTATTGCTTTATTTTACTGAAAAATCTATTTGGTACAAAAACTAAATGCGAACTTATCAATATTAACTTACTTCATGTAATCATTCATATCTATATCTATATTGTCTTCTATATCCATAGGAAACTTAATCAAATAAAAAGAATGCCCTTAATTTTATCATGACTTATGAGTCTTATCCTAAGTAGCAAGTTTAAGATTGATGGCTGCGACTGAACTTTGAATGCAAAGTCTGAAAGTCATTCAAAATGTTTAGAAAGAGATAATGACTCAAATTATATGCAAATTAGTAAACTAATCCCTCTTAAATTTTTTATTGGAAAAAAAAACAAGAAGTAGAAAAATAAAAGGCTCAAATTCAAGTATCATTCTAATTTGAGTTAGAACACAAGCTCAATTGCTTTTAAAACTATCATTCTACTTCCTGCTCCCATTCAAATTGCCATTACTCATCATAAGCAAAACCCATAAAGTTAAAAAGTTGCACCACTTACTATTTGTGTGTCATTGTTAATTGTCAGCAACTCAGCGTCTATGCCTCTCCCATTTCACGTCTTGATAACTTAAACTCTTTAACATTATCGTTAAATTCTATATCATATGTTTTGTATTAATGACCCGTCCTGTCGGCCCATCTATTTGACCGTTCACTTTTAACGCTTTAACAAAGTCGAGTTCTTAGGGACCCACCTTAGTTTTGCTTCTAGATTCACCATTAATCAACAAAGATTTTGATATCAACAAAGATATTTCAAGCCATTCATCATTAAACATAGATTCACTTCAAGAACACAAAATTTTCTTTCAATGCAATTCTTCAAACTTTCTCAAATAAATAACAAACAACAATACCAACAATTGTTTTACTTTATGTCATTGACAACTACAGAATGTACAATACTAACATTAAGTAAAAACTATGTCCTAACCCTGTAAATTCGTAGGTTATAATCTAATTCAACACAACAGAGTAAAAAAGATAAATAAAATACAAGTGTTTTTAGTCATCCAATGTTTTATTTTCTATGTTTAAGTATTTTATTAATCTACACATAAAAAGATAAATAAAATAAAATAAAATAAATAATAATAATAATACAACCACTATCTTTTGTAACATATTAAAGAATAATAAGAAAAATGATTAAGATGTTCTTCATCTTAGCGGATTAATATGTATTATCCTTGTGACTCACAACTTGCGATTATTAAACGGATTTTATTGTATATAAAGGATTGTGGTGTTGTCATGTTATGGCAAAGGCTTCCTGGTTGCGGAATATTCTTCGAGAGCTCTATTGCCCGCTAATTTCTGATGCACTTGTGTATTGTGATAATATCAATGTCGTTTATCTCTCTTTTAATCTTGTGCAGCATCTGCGCATAGAGCATATCGAGATTGACATTCACTTTGTTCACGTTCAGGTTGCTACAAGTCAGGTTCACATTTTGCATGTTCCATCACGTTGCAAGTATGCCAATATATTCTCCAGAGGCCTATTGTATGTGTTATTTGACGATTTTCGAACAAGTTTGAACATCTGTCTTTCTTCTGCTCCAACTGTGAGGAGCTATTAGCGGATTAATATTTAGAAATGACCTTTTATATTGAGTTTAGCCTATTCACACGTCATATATTTATATTATGTCTTGAATGATTATACAAATCAATGAAAAATTACCCACTTTAGCACTTCATACACGCCGTATATGCTTGAAATAGACTAGGAATCCAACAAGTTAGATCATGCTATTACTTATTATTAGTTGGAGATGCCTTTAAGAGAATCGTCATTAGTGACGAACAAATTTGTAGTCATTACTTTATTTACAAAAACCATCTTTTTCTAAAAAGTCAATGCTTATTTTCGGCTCACGGAACCACATTAGTTATCATACAACTCATCACATGGTAACATAGTTTTCAGTTTTCTAATACATTCATTCAACACTACAGATATAAATACATCTAGTCCCCTTCCTCTCCTTAGCTTAAAATATTAACAAGAATTTATTGTCTGCACTGTTTCTGGGCCTCTTAACTAATTCTGACAATTGATTAATTAATTAAGGTCATAAAAGGTGTTGTGTTAATATGAGCAAAGAGAAGGTGAATAGCAGCAATGGATCATTTCGATCGGTTTTCATGCATGCTGATGGGTTGGACATGTTACTTATGACTCTTGGGGTTTTAGGTTCGATCGGTGACGGAATTTCGATGCCAACGATGCTACTTATCACCAGCAAAATCATGAATAGTATTGGTGACTCTTCTTCTTATTCAATGGATTCTTTCATTGATAAAATGAACCAGGTGAATTTTTATTTTTTTAGTCAGTGATTTCGATACCATATTTGGTCGGTTGCTATTTCATTGGGACCAATACCAACACCACACAGTTACAAGCTTTAATAAAGTTACAAGCTTCTGTAACATATGTATTAGTGTAGAATATTGAGAATTTAGTTTAATTATTACTATGAAATATGTTATATAAGTGAAATTCATATGTATTAAAAAGATACTTGGGTTTTAATCTTTTGTTTACAGAATGCTATTAATCTTTGTTACATGGCTATTGGAATATGGGTGGCATGTTTTCTTGGTAAGTTACTGTTTAAATTCTTTAATTTCTATATTTGTCATTTTTATAGAAATACAGAAACATAAGGTCATCAGTCATAACGATTTTGAGTAATTTAATGCAAACTTCTCATCCACGTGATTTTTGGGTCCTTTAAAGAAAAAAATTAAATCAATAAATTAATCTGGAGTACTTTTGATATAATTAAATGTTTATGTTATAAAAAAAAATTCGTTGCAGAGGGGTACTGTTGGGCAAGAACAGCAGAGAGGCAGGCATCCCGATTGAGGTCAACTTATTTAAAAGCTGTTTTAAGGCAAGAAGTTGCCTATTTCGATTTGAATGTAACAAGTACCGCTGAGATCATTACGAGTGTGTCTAGTGATAGCCTTGTGATTCAAGAATTTATCAGTGAAAAGGTACCGCTGTTATTCATTTTTTCTTTTTCTTTCCTTGGTGTGTAACCCATTGTAACTTTGTTTAATTTGGAAACAAAAATGCAGATGCCCATGTTTTTGATGAATGTTTCAATTTTTGGGGGAGCATATGTAGTTGCATTTATATTATTATGGAGGCTAGCAATTGTTGGAGTTCCATTTATTTTACTATTAGTTATACCTGGATTGATTTATGGAAGGGTTTTAATGAAATTAGCAAGAAAAATTAGGGAGGAATATAATAAGGCTGGTAACGTGGCAGAACAGGCAATTTCTTCGATAAGGACGGTTTATTCGTTTGTGGGTGAACAAAAGGCATTAGCAGAGTACTCTGCTGCTTTGCAAGGCACTGTGAAGTTAGGTTTAAAGCAGGGTTTGGCTAAAGGAGTTGCGATTGGCAGTAATGGTATCGTTTTTGCTGTTTGGTCTTTCATGTCTTGGTACGGTAGTCGGATGGTGATGTACCATGGAGCTAGCGGAGGAACCGTGTTTGCCGTTGGAGCTGCCATTGCCATCGGTGGACTGTAAGTTCTTATTTATTTATTTATTTAATCACATAACATAATGTGTCCACATTTTGTCTGAAGTGTAACTTGAACCCATAATCTTTTGTTTGTTGGGTTACTACGATACTGATAAGTCAACCCTTTGGTTATTTGTTCCTGTTCTTCTATTTTGTATACATCCCAAGTATGGGTGTTATGTTTGAATGGAGATGTAATTTTATTAATAATCATTTAGAAGAAAGGAAGGAGACAAAAACCTTTCTATTTTCAATTGCAATCAAGTTGCATTTCTTTTGTGAACGTGAAAGGAAAGACACGATGATAATGGTGTATTTGACTTTGTTTTTTCAATGAAAGGTGATAGCTCACTGAATTGATTATTTACTTTAAACTTGCATATCTTGTCTTTTTTTTTTTTAATGATAACTTAAGTTTTAGGATTTTATTAATATTTTGATGATGACAGATCACTAGGTTCTGGATTGTCCAACGTGAAGTACTTTTCAGATGCGATGGCTGCTAGCGAACGTATAAGGGAAGTGATTAAAAGGGTCCCAGAAATCGATTCAGACAACATGGAAGGGGAGATATTGCAAGAAGTATCTGGTGATGTGGAATTTAAGAACGTAACTTTTGCTTACCCGTCTAGGCCAGAGTCCATGATATTCAAAAACTTCAATTTAAAAGTTCCGGCAGGGTTGACTGTGGCGTTGGTGGGTGGGAGTGGATCTGGTAAATCGACGGTAATTGCGTTATTGCAAAGATTTTATGATCCTCAAGGAGGAGATATTTGTGTAGATGGTGTAGCGATCAATAAACTTCAACTAAAATGGTTAAGATCACAAATGGGTTTGGTGAGTCAAGAGCCTGCGCTATTTGCGACAACCATAAAAGAAAACATACTTTTCGGCAAAGAAGATGGAACGATGGAACAAGTGATTGAAGCCGCAAAAGCTTCAAACGCTCATAACTTCATCTCTCAGTTGCCTCAAGCCTATGACACACAGGTTTGTTTTCCATCTTTCTATCACTTTGTAAATCTATTGGTGAAAAAATGGGTAGGTCAAACAAGAGGAATTGATTGACTAACATGTTATGTTACATGTTACAATAAGTGTTGTGTTTCGGAAAACCTACAATTTCTGCCCTATTTTGTTTTAATGGTAAATTACCATAGTTTGTATGAGACAATATCTATTTTTCAGATTTAAAAACAATGATAAAGAATAAAAAGTATGTCGAGAAAAAGGTAACAAGATTTTGTGGACATGTTAGTTGGTTCTTAAAATAATATTAAAGTGAATTGGGTAAAGGAACACTAGGAAAACGTAATTTTCTTGGTAGGTTCTAGTGAGAAAATGAATTGAGTCCCGAAGAAGATAAGTATAACAAGTACAAAATTAAATTATACTTTTTAATGGTTCATGATAGTATCTTTTGATCCTTTTGGTGAAAGATCCTTGCATTAAAGTCAAAATTAATAAAAAATATATATATAAATTAAACATGGGATGTAGGACAGAACTTGACACATACTCTGAATCACAAGTTTCAAATATATTTATGTCTCATAGATTGATTACTATGTGTATTTTTGTAACCTTTCACTTTGTTTGAGAAATATGACTCGTATCTTTCTTAATTTTCACATATCGTCAACCCTAAGGTACAATATAGGGTTCAACCTCCCCTACATGAAGAATACAAGTAGGAACACTATTTAAATGTGAATATCATAATTTAAAATTAGTTCAACTTCCCCGCATGAAGCTCCCTTCTAAAACATATTATAATTTTTTTTGACTTTCTAGACAAACACTGTCACATCTCATATCTATTATTTATATATAAACAGGAATTAATGTATGAGAACGCGTTTATCTTTTTCAAACTATATATTGCGTATTCAATTTTATTTTGATCTCTTGTGTGTATACTATTTTCAGATATCGTTATTGTATGTATCATGTAGTATTTTTTATGATGTATCAATTTATATAGATGACACGTCAATAAAAATACCATTAAATACATATAATAGCGATATATGAAAGTTGAATTAAAACAACAGACCAAATGAAGTTGAATACACAATATAAAATTTTGGATTAAAGTAAAGTAAATTTTCACACACTGATCTCTATGCATAAAAGAGGGATTTAATCATTAATAGGTTTCCCTCGTACTCTTAGCCCGAAAGCCTTTAGTCACCGGCCGAACACATTACATACTTTGATGCACGAAGTACAAACACCTTATTGCTTAGGGACGACTTACATACACATAAAAAACAATAAGCATATTTTTGGCCTCATGGAAGCTATATAATAAAATGAGAAATTTTATACTTTATATGCCAAAACTTTTAACCATATACATTGTATATTAATTTATTTGTGAATTTGTTGTGAATAATAGGTTGGTGAAAGAGGAGTTCAAATGTCGGGTGGGCAAAAGCAAAGAATTGCGATTGCTCGTGCAATAATAAAATCGCCTCGTATCCTTCTTTTGGACGAGGCAACAAGTGCACTTGACACAGAATCAGAACGAGTAGTTCAGGAAGCACTTGATCATGCAGCCATTGGTCGAACCACCATCGTCATAGCTCACCGCCTTTCCACAATTAGAAATGCTGATGTGATAACAGTGGTCCAGGATGGTGAGGTGGTTGAGTCGGGGTCCCACGATGACCTCATCCAGCTAGAAAACGGTTTTTACACATTACTTGTTCGCCTCCAAGAAACTAAGAAAAATGATGATCCCGCTAATCCTTACACACCTGGACCGTCATCAGTTACCTCAACGTTTGATGTTCACAGCACGAGCAGCCGTCGACAGTCATTGGTGAGCCGGTCAAGCTCCACGAACTCAGTCAACCGTGGAGGAGGTGAGAATGTTACCTTGCAGGGTAACCAAGAATTTCCGGTCCCGTCCTTTAAGAGACTTTTGGCAATGAATAGTCCTGAATGGAAGGAAGCTCTCTTAGGGAGCATAAGTGCTTTTCTGTTTGGTGCCATTCAGCCACTTTATGCTTATGCATTAGGGTCAGTGATATCAGTGTATTTCTTGACGGACCATGATGAGATCAAGCATAAAACAATGATTTATGCTCTGATTTTTGTTGGTTTGGCGGTTTTTTCAATGGTGATCAACATCATTCAGCATTATAATTTTGCAGCCATGGGAGAACATTTAACCAAAAGAGTCCGAGAGAGGATGTTGTCAAAGATACTCACCTTTGAAATTGGCTGGTTCGATCAAGACGAAAATTCAAGTGGAGCCATTTGTTCGAGGCTCGCTAAAGATGCCAATGTGGTATATATTCTATATATGTTAAGTTGCTTATGGGTTTGCCATCTTTAAAGAACATCTGGAGAAATTTTTTCAAAAAAACTGAAAAGCCTAGAAAACGTATTCAACTTTGAATTTTACATAAAGGTTTTCCAAGAATACAAAAATTTATGGTTTCCCCTTTATGACTACAAAAGCTAAAACTATACATGTTTGATGATTTTCTGCATTTTCCATTTTGGAAAAAGAAATTATCATGTTTTACATTTGGACACATTTTCACAGTCATAATTAATTTTTACAGACACAAAATGCTTCTCATTCTGTAGAAAAATAGAAATGAAAAATAAAAACTGTAACTAAACATACCATTACTTGTTTTGGTGCAACTGATGAAACAGTGTCAACAATTTTTTTGTAGGTGCGATCATTGGTGGGTGATCGAAGCGCTCTTCTAATTCAAACATTCTCCGCGGTGACAATTGCTTGCACTATGGGATTGGTTATTGCATGGAGGTTGGCACTGGTTATGATTGCAGTCCAGCCGATTATCATTGTATGCTTCTACTGCAAACGAGTTCTGTTAAAGAACATGTCACAAAAAGCCATGAAATCACAAGATGAAAGCAGCAAGCTTGCAGCCGAAGCAGTCTCAAATTTGCGTACAGTCACTGCCTTTTCATCTCAAACACGAATTCTTAAAATGTTGGAAGAGGCCCAAAAAGCACCAATGCATGAAAGCATCAAGCAAGCTTGGTATGCTGGAATCGGGCTTGGCTTTTCTCAAAGCCTTATGGCTTGTACTTGGGCTCTAGACTTTTGGTATGGTGGGAAATTGATTAGTGAAGGTGAGCTGGGGTCAAAAGCTCTTTTCCAAACGTTTATGATTTTAGTAAGCACGGGAAGGGTCATTGCAGATGCTGGGACCATGACAAATGATCTAGCCAAAGGGTCTGATGCAGTGCAGTCTGTGTTTGCGGTATTGGACCGTTACACATTAATAGAGCCCGAGGACCAAGATGGTAAGAAGCCCGAAATCATTACAGGCCATGTAGAGATACGCGATGTGAACTTTGCTTACCCTGCTCGTCCTGATGTCATGATCTTTAAAGGGTTCTCCATTAATATTGAAGCGGGTAAATCAACAGCGTTGGTTGGACAAAGTGGGTCTGGGAAATCAACCATAATTGGGCTAATCGAGCGTTTCTATGATCCAATGAAAGGCGTGGTGAAAGTCGATGGAAGAGATATAAGGTCATACCATTTAAGAACTCTTAGGAAATATATAGCACTTGTGAGCCAAGAGCCAGCGTTATTCGCTGGTACAATACGTGAAAACATTGTATACGGGGCTTCCCAAGAAGTTAGTGAATCAGAGATCATAGAGGCTGCAAAAGCAGCAAATGCTCATGATTTTATAGCGGTTTTGAAGGAGGGGTACGATACATGGTGTGGGGATCGAGGGGTACAACTCTCTGGAGGACAAAAACAACGCATTGCTATAGCCCGTGCCATCTTGAAAAACCCTGCAGTTTTGTTACTAGACGAAGCCACTAGTGCATTAGATAGTCAATCAGAGAAAGTAGTGCAAGATGCACTAGAGCGAATGATGGTGGGGCGAACAAGTGTGGTGGTGGCTCATCGGTTGAGTACGATACAAAGTTGTGACACAATTGCGGTTTTAGAGAAGGGGAAGGTGGTTGAGAAAGGGAATCATGGTTCATTGCTAGCAAAAGGGCCGAGTGGAGCTTACTATTCGTTGGTTAGTCTTCAAAAGTCTAATAATTAAGTAACCATACGATATACTAAATTTGGTGGAGATTGAATTGATCTTCCAGTTTATTAACTTGGAAGATCGCAAGTGTTGATGTAAAATGAAGAAGAATTTTGATGAGTATTGTGACATCTGAGGGTGGTATATATTTGGAAGGTTTTGTTATACAACTCATGTAACCGAAATTATTAGTTGACTCCAAGCTGTTAAATGGGTTAACCCTAATGATCAATTGTTTGGGTGACAATTGGCCAGTGATATTTTGGTGCTCTATATGTTTAGACATCGGTGTATCTAAGCATGAAATCTTTTAGACAAATAATTAACGCGTTAAAACACTTAAAAAGTTCAAGGAATCAAGGGAATTTTCGTAATCTTTTGAAAGATACTTGAATCATGTATAAATTCTATACACCGGAGAAAATAATAAATATCAGGGCTTGCTAGAAAATTAAGGAAGTTAATGGTTATTCAAAAAGTTAAACGAGTAATAATAGTAAAAAAATCTAGTATATGCAAGGGTCTAAACCAAAGCCCCAAAACCTCGTAGGGTAGCCAAAGTTCGGCCGAAAAGGCCCATATAGGACCAATTTCAACCAAAAATATATAAACAACCTCAAAAGGTGTATCGTGTCTGAAGTGGTCATCTATAAGGTGATAGTAATACATTATCATCATGATGTTAAATGATTCTTTTTTATATAAAAAACAAAATAGATATCCCTTTCAAAAAATCGTCTTTCATTCAATGGTGCAAATATATCTTTTTCAGCTTCATTTTAGAAAAAACCATACAACTTAAGCTTTTCATGAAAATTTATAATAATTGATTCATTATAAATTCATTGTAATACATATTTAATCCAAATATAATGAATTAGTAACTTATTATAATAACAAAAAAAAAAAAAACTATTGCTGATGTAGAATAGTGCATCGATAAAGTAATATGAATAAAATAATGTTGTCTATCATAAAATAAATATAAACCATTTTTTGTTTTGTGTTTTGAGTGATGAAAAATAATATTAATTAAAAAATGAGGGTTTAACATGAATAAAATAATAAGGGAGTATTATGAAATTTGTAGGAATTGATTATGCTATTTTTCGAAGTTGATAAACATGTCAGCAAAACTCAATATTTTGAAACCTGGTTTTTTGCTTAACCCAGTCACACCTCTGGTTCCGGTCGGCCCCAATGGGGCTTACTACTCCTTGATTAATCTTCAAAAGCCCAAGTCTACTGTCCATAAGAATATAAGATGGACTGAACTACTGAAGTAAAACAAAATGTACAATGAATTACAAATAAATAGTAGAAATGAAACTAATATGTACCTTCAAAAGCTCGTGTGTATCATATCGTGCCGTTGTGGTTTATAATAGCACCGAGTTGATGTAGCAGATACTTTGTAGCAATAAACAATTGCTACGATGTTCAATGGTTCTTTGTATATCCCGCGAACATCGTATTCAAGTTTGCAAATTTGAAGCAGGACAGTATATCATCACTCTCTTAGGCACGTGCTCTTTGAGGAATAAATCAAACAGTTGGTGAGCTAAGTATAACATTTCAAGATTTGATCATTGATCGTAGCAATGGCGGATGTATGTCTTAAGCAGGGTATGCACGTGCATACTCTGTGAGCAATTTCAATAGTGCAAAAAATTTGAATTTTCATGAATTTATAAAATCTTATTACTAAGTGCATACTTAAAAAAAATGGTGTGCATACTCACTTGAGAAAATGAAACAACCTAACATTCATTTGTAATGTACATTTAAGAGTTATCTTGCATTTAGAAAAGTTCCATGGTCAAACTAACTATTATATAGTTAAATTAACACATAAAAACTAACGCTCGATCAATTTTTTCTTAAAATTTGTGTTCACTTTATGTTCCTCTGTTAATCACCAAATTAATCACCTCTTCCTTGCTCACCGACGTACGATCCAGGCTCCCAGGCAGCCTCATTTTGTCCCGTCGGTATTCACCATCCCCTCTTCGTCGTCTGATGTTGTGGCTTGCTTTACGGCTCTATGCGTAGCTTCTGCTACTTCCTCTCGACTCCCGGCCTCTCTTTTCTCCTCCTTTAAGAAGTAAAAAATATAAAACCTATATACGTAACTAATTTTTGATACTCAATTACTTGTCATTTTTTTGCATTAGACTTTTCTGTGGCTTAGGTTTCATTATTATTAACTCATACAATCCTTGAAGCCTTTTAACATAGTTACGTTCTAACATCCATTATAAACCTTAACTCAAGATTGGTTAATTGAAAGAGCATATATGTCGCTTAACGACTCCTTGATATAGTGATTTCGAGTTAGATGATACGTAACTAAAAAAATTCACGACACGAGTTGAGAAACTGACCCAAGAAAACCCGTATAATTTTCTACAAATAGTTGTGCATATCCAATGTCAAATTTCTAAATCGGCTTATGATTGTAGCAAATGAGAAACAGAGGCTGCAAATCGGTAAGTAGATGGCTACAAAACATTACTCTTACAGTATTATTTACCATAATTGAAAACCAATTAGATAAAGAAAGTAGATTTGATAATCCTATAGAGCTTCTTCTAAAGGAAGTTTGATCAAAGAAAAAGAAAGGGGTCAACTGTAAACGTTTTATTTGGAAAGTTAAGCAATGTTTTAAAACCCGATTTTTTAGATGATTCGGTAACACCTTCAATTCCGGTCGGACCGGTCAGACCGACCGGTCCAACTGGATACATATTCTTCACGCTAGCCGCTTGCGCTTTATACGTACACAGCTTCCTGTTTGTGTTTGTTTGTGGCCCAACAAGCTTTTGTGGCCCATTTGTGTTTGTGTTTCCCCTCCCTAAATCCCTAATAGAGTAATACTCGTGGCCCCCCTGCCCCCATTTGAAGAAAGCAAAACACATCAAAATTTCAAATCCAAACTAAATCCAAATCCAAAAATTAAAAGAAACTAAAATTAAACTTAAATCTATCAATTTTGTTATTTCAAATCTCACCATTATCTCTTTCACTACCCCCGTTAATCTTGATTGATTCTCTCTTTCATCAAGTATGTACGTATAAACTAGTGATAAATATTTATAAATACAATACTATCACTAAGTTATGACTAGATCAATTGACAATAAAACTATCCAACAAGCAAAAGATCTAAGGTTTTAAACATGTGGTTGATATTTTTATTGTGTTTTATTTTTCTTTAATGTTAAAGTTGTTTTACATCGGTAGTAACACAAACCACAACCCTACAATGGCCTCCTATATATTCCAAATAAGCACACAAGTAATTCCAATTTGACTATGATTGACTAACTAATTTAGAACGTTGACATACGCGGTTACGGTAAAAAAAGACGATGAAGGAAAAACCGAGTCAAAGAACGGTCCGGGTCACTCGGTCAAACCGGTTCGACCGAAAATTCAGTTGGTTCGTTCCAGCTAAAAACATAGATTAACCCGGTGTAGGTTAGTTTGGGCTCTCCTTCAAGTCGCAGTCCAAACAATTTGACCGACAAGATCGACACGAGTATGAAAACATCGGTAATTATATACACTATAGATATCCATATATCATTCATCTTCTCACATGTAGAGATATACTGTTTACTTTAGACTAATCAAGTTTACTGAGATAAATGTCTTATTCGGTCAACCAAGTACTAATGTCTATTTTAAACTTATCTTTCAGGTCCAAGTGAGTGAGCAGATTATTCGCTCATTTAAAATATACAAACCTCTCTATTTAACTAACTTATTTTTACCAAACAACCACCTCCCGTTGGCCGTTATTCGTCCTCCCTATCTTTTGTTTCATTCATCTTTATACTATTCATCTAAGATTTTGAAACATGTGTACTTATTTTTTAATAAGAAGAATAAAAGATTTATTATTCAAATCCCTTGTGTCATCGGATTCCTGCGATTGGATAGTTCTCATATGTTATGTTATTTTTCATCGCACCTCTGTTATTGATTTTGACACGTTTAACTCATTTTATGAGACATATACTTTAAGTATGCACACCAATTTTTCCTTTTCAAATATGATAAAAATAAGGAAGCGTTTGGTTTGAGCATGGGATTAGGAATAGGAACTGGTTTGAAAAAATGTTAAAGAAAAAGATTGTATATGATTGTTGATAAGATTGTTTGTTTTGAATATAAAGAATGGATTTTGATTATTATTTGAAGAATATTAATAATAATATTAATTATTAATATTAATATTAAAAAGTAAAAGAAGAATATAATTAGAAAATAAAAAAGTATGACAAATGAATAGAGATATGTTATTGACATAAATATAAAAGGAGTTTTTAAATGATTAGTGTGGTAGTATCCCCAAGAAAAAACCACCTAATCGATGGGGTTTTAAAATCTCATAATATTTATGTATAAATTCCGAATTCGAAACATACCTCCTTATACCAAACACGTCATATCATATCCAAATCCAAAATCCATACCTAAAACTTCTTAAACAAACATCCGATTTGGGTTTCAAAAACATAACACGCATAGTCCAAAAGAAGGCCCAGATAAAAGCAAAAGTATTCGTTATAAAACGAAAGCCCAAACAAAGAAAAGCCCAAATATGGCCTTCAAGTGCCCAAACATACACACGAAACTTGAAACACTAGGCCCTTTCTCTTTCATTGCATTTTATGAATTTGATTTCATACATTCACAGACTTTATATATCTATCTATCGATATAATCTACTCCTATATACATAAAATGAAATGAAATAGTGTCACGTAATTTAGATTTTAGATTATTATCATCATATTCATCACTCGCAATACGAAATTTTTCTTCACCTCTTAAGTATTATTTCTGTTTCTACCGCTTATTTTCTCATCCTTCTTTTTGTTTTTGCTCAACAACGAGTAAATCATTCTTTCGATCCAAACGTGTATTTAGATCTGCCTCCAATTTCACTAATTTATCTTCCTTGAGGGTTGGTTTGTTACTTCAGGTGTTTACTTTTTTTTTTTTTTTAAATCTATTTATGATTAATGATTATTATTGGAAGCAGATTTAGTTCTTATGTTAATAATTTGTTACTGATTTGTGTAGGGATGAAACGAATACGAGATGATGGTTATGGTAACTCTCAATTTAAGAGGCCATTTGGCTCTTCCCGTGGAGAATCGTAAGTTATTGTTTTAATCCTGCTTTGATTTTGTTCTGGATTCGAGGTTAGGGTTGATTATATGTTGTATGTAAATATTTTAATACGAGTTTGAATCTGTTTATAGTTTTATAGGGTTCAGTTTTGAATTTGCTCGATTTAGTTAAATGTTACATGTTATTTTGTAAAAATTTAAAAAGTTGTTACATTTAAGTGAATCGGTGTTTACAATTAGATATATTGTTGACCGTTAAAGGTTGTGATTTTTTGTACCTATATCCCTGTATATGTTATTCTGTAAGTAAAGTTTGTTATAGTAAACTTGCCAGACTGATTTAGGCTTATGTTTCTAGTGTTTTAGGGTTAGGCAGAAAACCAAAAAGTAATCACAACTATCATCAATTGTAGTATTTATATTATTATATATCCGTTGGATCTTTCAATGAGGGATTAAAATGAAATCTAATTAGGAAAGTGGAATTAATAACGAAAAAATGAAGAAGTTTATGACATCAGATGACATAAACAAACTCCTGGAAATTATGCGAACTCTGGGAAATTGTAGAAGGAGTATTAAATGATTTTAGAATGCACGTAACTACTGAAGTTCTCAATGAGTGTCCTGATTAGTATTATGGGAAAGGACTTGCATGTGCAATTTCTATCTCATATTGCTTATTTATGATGCCATCGTTTTGACAAAATTGTTAAATGCTATAATTATTTGTTATATCGAAGATATGGCCTACCGCAAGCCCTGGGAGCAGGAAGTGAAGTAGCAGGAGGGGCCGGGGCAGGTGGCAGCAGTGCACAGAAACTTACAACGAATGATGCATTGACTTATTTAAAGGAGGTCAAAGACATGTTTCAAGATCAGCGAGAGAAATATGACATGTTTCTTGATGTTATGAAAGATTTTAAAGCTCAAAGGTAATTACTTTTCTTTCAGAATGTAAATTACCACATTGATTTGACCTAATTAAGAACTGCTCCAATGCAGAATTGATACTGCTGGTGTCATAGCAAGGGTGAAAGAATTGTTTAAAGGTCACAATAACCTAATTTTTGGGTTTAATACTTTCTTGCCCAAGGGATATGAAATAACTGTTATTGAGGACGATGAGGCGCCACCTAAGAGAACAGTGGAATTTGAAGAGGCCATAAGCTTTGTAAACAAAATAAAGGTGGTGCTGAGTTGTTTTTGTATTTGGTGAAAGAAACGTAATTGGTTTACATATTGTGGATATAAAGTTTGTACCTTTTCTGTGCAGAAACGCTTTCAAAATGATGATCACGTGTACAAATCGTTTTTGGACATCTTAAACATGTATAGGAAGGAACACAAGGGAATTACTGAAGTCTATCAGGAGGTGAGTTTCCATAAGCTTTTTCAAAATATTTCCTGGTATATACGATTATTTCTGATTTCGTTGACTCCCTTTGTGTTTGTGCAGGTTGCCGCACTTTTTGATGATCATCCAGATCTTCTTGACGAGTTCACGAGGTTTTTGCCAGATGCTTCAGCTGCTGCATCTGCACACAAAGCATCGTTAAAACATTCGTATCAACGGTATGATGAACGGAGCTCAGCCGCAGACCCACTCAGACTGGGACAAATTGATAAGGTAGCATGTTCAGTTAAACTTTTCCGCATCTTTTTATATAGATGTTTGTGTGTGTATTAATTTTTGTAAGACCAATCTTATTTTTTTTTTCCTTTAGCAGCGAGGCAGGAGAGACAGGGTCAATGCTGAACGGGACCCAAGTGTTGAGTGTCCTGATGTCGATGATAAATCAGTGGTGAAACTTCAGAAGGAGCAGAGGAAACGTGCTGAAAAGGAGAGCAGGGATAGGAGAAACAGTGATCAGGATAACAAAGATCATGATCTTGATTGCAATAGGGACTTGAAACGGAAATCTGCACGAAAAGTTGACGATTTTGGAGTTCATTCAGGTTCGGCCCCATATGATGATAAAGATGCCCTCAAAAGTGAGTAGATACTGTATGTCAGTTGGTGAACTCATTACTATGAATTAGCTTGCTTTCATTATATCAGTCGTCGTATATTGGTACTGCTTATTTTGGGTCTTAAGCTGTGAAGAATATGCAAGCTGTTTGCAATCAAGTTTAGATATTTGGATATATGATGAAAGTTTCATTACTTTAGTCATATTAATTACTCGTAAAAATTTGTTCATCATAGGCATGTACAGCCAAGAATTTACCTTTTGTGAGAATGTGAAGAGTAGATTACACAGTCCAGATGATTATCAAGCATTCTTGAAATGCCTTCATATTTATAGCACAGAAATTATTACGAGGAAGGAACTACAGAGCTTGGTATGTTTCATAGCTTGAAATGTTTTTCTTTTTACATTGCTTGAAAATCATACAATGCTCAAAAGAAGCCTTCTTTGGTTTTGTTTTTATTTATACAATACATGTTTATAATTTTTATTTTCAGGTTGCTGATTTGCTCGGGAAGCACACAGACCTTATGGAAGGATTCAGTGCATTTCTGGAACGTTGCGAAAACATAGGTGGCTTTTACTTTATGTTGCTGCCCTTTAGTTTTGTTTTACTTTTATCCTCACTAACATTTCTCGTTTGCAGATGGTTTCTTAGCCGGAGTTATGGACAAAAGTATGTGGTGCTCATTGTTTCTGTTTTTCATTTTTTCTGCACATCTGTGTAATGTGAAGTTAATGCATTGTGCAAACATTTTTTTTCATGGCAGAAGCATTATGGAATGTTTCCAAGTCAACACGGACAGAGGAAAAAGAAAGGGAGAGTAGGCGTGAAATTGATGCTAATAAAGAGAAGGATAAGTACAAAGAGAAGTATTGGGGAAAATCTATACAAGAGCTTGACCTCTCAAATTGTCAACGATGCACACCCAGCTATAGACTTCTTCCTGATGATGCAAGTCTATTGTTTTTTTTTTTTTTTTTTTTTTTCCGGTTATTAAATAAATTAAATTTATGATTTGGCAATTTATATTTTGCATTTTCTCTTATGTAGTACCCGATTCCTTCAGTAAGCCAAAGATCAGAGCTCGGTACTCAAGTACTGAATGATCTCTGGGTATCTGTGACTTCTGGTAGTGAGGATTATTCATTCAAGCATATGCGTAGAAACCAGTACGAAGAGAGCCTGTTTAGATGTGAAGATGACCGGTAAAATAACAGTGTACAAATAGAAAGAACCGATAAATGTGTATATATATGTATGTATATACATAGATGAAGTAACTATGCTTTTTGTTTTTTGTATTTTATGATGCTTTTAGGTTTGAGTTAGACATGTTGTTGGAGTCTGTAATTTCAACTACGAAGCATGCTGAGGAACTGCTAAACGGCATTAACGACCGGTCAATTGGTTCAGATGGTCCCATCCGTATTGAAGAACACTTTTCAGGTAATAATACTTAATAGCATATCGCAGTTCAATTATGGCAAACTTAATGTAACTTTCTGTCCTGTTCTTATAACTTATGAAAACTTGTAGCTATTAATTTACGCTGCATTGAACGCCTATATGGGGATCATGGCCTTGAAGTGATGGAGACACTGCGCAGGAGCCCAGCGGTTTCGTTACCTATTATATTGCTTCGTTTGAAGCAGAAACAGGATGAGTGGACTAAATGTCGAGCAGATTTTAACAAGGTTTGGGCTGATATATATGCAAAGAATCATTATAAGTCACTCGATCACCGGAGTTTCTATTTCAAGCAACAAGACTCGAAGGATTTGAGTACGAAATGTAGGTGAATCTGAGGTCTGCTAATAATTACAGTTGCTTTTGGTTTTTATGTTGAAAAAAAATAAAAAAAAATCCCTTTTGCTTCTGTATAGGCTTAGTGGCCGAGATTAAAGAAATCAAAGAAAAGAACCAAAAGGACGGTGATGTGCTCCTTAGTGTTGCTGCCGGAAATAGACACTTGATCGTGCCAAATTTTGCGTTTGAGTTCACTGATAAGGATATCCATGAAGACTTATACAAACTTATAAAGTATTCGTGCGAAGAGATTGGCACAACCAAGGAACAACTGAACAAAGTATTGAGGCTTTGGACTAGCTTTTTGGAGCCAATGCTGGGAGTTCCGTCTCGGCCTGACAATTCTGACGGGGTTGAAGATGTTGAGACATCTACGCGTGGTGCTGCCAAAAATGAAGGTGAGAGTGATGGAAGTCCAGATGCTGATAGTTGCACCTTTAATATTAACCAAGGAAAGCCAGCCTGTAATGGAGATGATAGTCGTAATTCACCAAAAAGAGTAGATTCAAGCAAGGCCATTTTGGTAAATGGAGCTACTTTACTCAAAGAAGATGTTAAGAACACGGGTGTTGGGGATAAAGTGCCCGTAATAGGGCTTGCAAATGATAACATTCTTTCCAGAGTTGTATCTGGTGAGCATCCTCAACATTTTCTATCTTGTTGTAAATATGATTTTATATCCATATGGGATTGCTGAGCCAAAATGGTATGCTTTTTTAAGGGCGTGATGCAACTCCTTCTCGAACAAATAATGTTCACGAGGATGGTCATGAAGTCAAGTCAAACATTGATGAAGTTGCTTCGTCCCAGGTTTGACTTTCATCTTGGCACTTGTTTCACATCTGGAATGTTTTATTTATTTCTTTAAAATTAATATATTTACTCTATCAACAGCATGGTGATATGTCGAGACCCCCCACAGTATCAAATGGAAGTTTTGCTAAGTTTGAGAAAGAAGAGGGTGAGCTATCACCCAATGGTGATTTTGATGAGGTTGATTTTGGTGCCTATGGAGATAATAACGGGTCACATGCTAAAGCCAAGCATAGTGTAGAGATCGATGCAGATGCCGAGGACGAGGATAGCGAGAATGCAGGTGGTGATGATGCGTCAGGCAGTGAGTCAGCTGCCGATGAAGGATCAAGGGAAGAACACGAAGAAGAAGACAGAGACCGTGATGATCTTGATGGTAAAGCCGAAAGTGAAGGAGAGGCCGAGGGTATTGAGGATGCAAACTTTGTTGGTGGAGATGGCACATCGTTGCAATCTTCAGACCATTTTTTGCTTACTGCAAATCCACTGGCAAAGCGTGTGGCTTCTCCATTACATGATGGTGGGAAAAAAGATTGTATCGTCTTTTACGGAAACGAAACCTATTACGTTCTTTTTAGACTTCATCAAGTAAGTGACTTTTCCAAGTTTTTGTTTATTTCTAGTATTGTTTACATGGAGTTATTTTTAAAATTTTTGTTGCTAGGTATTATATGACAGACTATTATCAGCCAAACTTTTTACAAAATCTGCTGAAACAAAATGGAGAGCTACTAAAGAGACTTCTCCACCTGATTTGTACTCCAGGTTGTTCAGTTTCACATCATCATCTTCTACCTGGAAGTTTCATAATAAATATTAATCCATGCTGATATGATTGATGTATGTCACAGATTTATGAGTGCTCTATACAGTTTGCTTGATGGATCTGCTGATAATGCAAAATTTGAAGATGATTGTCGGGCCATTATTGGAAATCAATCTTATGTGTTATTTACATTGGACAAGCTAATATTTAAGCTTGTCAAACAGGTAAACCGGAATGCATTTACGTTTGATATTATGCTTATTCGTCCATTCTTTCTGGTATAGGTTCTGACTTGTGATTACCTTTTATTTTTTCTGGATGCAGCTTCAAACTGTTGCTGGTGATGAGACAGACAACAAACTTCTTCAATTATACGAGTATGAAAGATCTCGAAAGCCTGAGAAATTTATTGATTCTGTATACTACGAGAATGCACATGTCCATCTTCATGATGAAAACATATACAGATTTCAGTGTGTAAGCTTTCTTGTCCTTTTCCTCGTTTCATTTCTGACTAAGTGCGTTTGGTTTATTTTCTTCCATATTTTTTTGCAGTCATCTGGTCCATCATGTTTAACCATTCAGTTGATGGATGATGGGAATGAAAAGCCTGAAGTCGTTTCTGTTTCTGTGGATCCAAATTTTGCAACTTATCTTCACGATGATTTTCTTTCTGTTTTGTCTGGAAAAAAAGAATCCGGCATTATGTTGCAGAGGTAATAATACTAATTTGATCATAATGTAAAAGGCAATCGAACCTTTTATCATCTGAAATGTACTAATTGGGCCATGTTTATCTAAGGCCTATTTTTTCATAAAGCATCGCGATCTTTTGATGAACACTCAAAACTGAATTATCAAATATTCAGTTTAGAAATCAATCATTGTTAAGCATTGAAAATGATTAAATACTACTAGTTTACCTTTCTCGAGATTATGCGGATGCAACCATTAATTTGTGTTCTCATGACGTTAGAATTTTGACTGCTTGCAGAAATAAATGCCAATTCTCGGACATGGATGAATCTGCTGCTATGGCAGCTGCCATGGAAGATGTTCTTGTGGTCAATGGTTTGGAGTATAAGATGTCTTGCAGTTCGTCAAAGGTACTTGATATCCTCTGTGTTACTGCTGTCTTCAAATTGCGTAGATGTTATGCTATTTATGCACGATTAAACTGCACATGGGCATCTGCCGGGTTTTCTTTCCCTTCACTCTTTTGCTTTTAAGTGTCTTCTATCTATTTGTTGTTGCAGAATCAAGAATGACTCCCTACTCCCATCTTGAACTCCTCAAATAAATGATTCTTATTTTGGACCTAAATAAGAGCTTTTATTTTGTGTGTGGGCACAAAACTATTATATTATCTAACAGAGCCGCCACTGCTTTTCTGGGGTCACGAAGTGGATAATCCTTATCTACTTCTCGTGTGTCCAATGTTTTTCCTGAATTGTGTCACTCTGTAGGGAACTTTGAAACGTCTTATCGTTTGCGTTCTAGAAACCTATGTCCTTATGTTCCATTTTCTCTTTTCCTTAAATACGTACGTGGGTCTAACCATAGAATGTTGCACTATGCCATAACCCTTTAGTGTTGATTATTCGATGAGCGTGGTATCACTCTTTGGCACGTGTCTGACTGTTTTGAGCTATGAAACCCCAACCACCTTGAATTCTCATTAGCTAAATGCTTACCAAATTGGCTAATCACTACACCTGTTTAGTTTTTCCACTTACCAAGCTCTAACTTCTAGGTCCTGTATAATGTGCTTAAATGCTATATGGTATAATCAGGTGAAGTTATGGAAACTAAAGAATAAATCATCATATCTTACAATGCCATATATATCAAAACCAAATTGCTCATTGACCAGAGATAGTAAATAAACAGAGAGCTTATATGTGAATAATATTCACTTATGACGTCAAAGATACATACTCCCTCCGTCCCAAATTTATTGGCCATCTTACTATTTATATTTGCCCCCAATTTATCATCCAATGCTATATATGGATTGATAATAGTAACTAGTTTCTCGAACTACCTGAATTACTATCATCACATAAGTCTAAGGAGCCATTATTTCCTACATTAAAATCACATTGGAACAAGATTAGGGTAATAAAGTTAATTTTATCTAATAAAATTGACATTAATTATCATTCTCTAAATGTGTGTTCTTGTGGGCATAATTTGGGATGGAGGGAGCAATAGAATATACTAGGTGGTAGTGATGACATAAATAGTTAATGTAGATACCTTTGGTGCTACATGGGTTAACTAGCGTGATATGGTGTGGTTATTAAACATTGATAAAAAGTATGCCAATTTGAAGCAATATAATGAACAAATGTTGAACGAGAAAGTAGTAGTATTAGTTATTTAGTTATCAGTTCTTTAATCCAATAATGAAACACTAGTAATTTCATGAATCGTTTGCTAACGATAAAAATATGTACATGCGCCATTTCTTTCCACAAATAATTTATATGCCACTACCACTATATCAAACCTCGAACTACTTGGGACATTTTTAAGGTGAAATCAATATGAAGCTTAAAGTACTAGAATAGAATGAAAGTTAACATAGGGAGGTGAAACACTTTTTGGAATGTGGGACTGTATCTGGCGTGATAAATATTACTTTTATGGTTGTGCGTCTAACAACTTTGGGTCAATGTTTGGTATTTGTTTAATTAAAAATAGAGGAAGATAAAAAGAATATTTGTAGCGTCATCATTGTAATACAAGGGTATTGTTGTACCGTACATAGACTAGTCATATCTACAAATAGCTAAGAAGTAAGAAGACGAACATAAAGAATAACTAGCCGTCATAAAATCTAATTTACGTAAAATCAATCTACATCGCAACCACCCATCATATTGGGTTTTACCTTCTTCACATTATGTAAAAATCTTGGGTAAGACAGGGACATGGGCGTGTTAGATGAATATTGGGTGTAACAATTCAAACTTGGTAGAGATACAACTATTCTAATTTATAATAGCTACATCATAGGCCTTGGTATTTCCCACATATTGAGAAATTAGAAGTTTGTACACCTTATAAGTCCTCAGTTTTGGGCTACTAATAGTTTCCACTGTGGTTTTATGTTTACATGAGGGTTATTGGGCTAGCATGTTGCTTTGGTCTGGAGGTGTTACAAACTTTCTTTGGCAATAAATGATGTATCAATAAACTCTAGACATAAATTCGCTACACCATAACAAGTACGGTAAGACCTCGAGTAGAATTTATAAAGGTATAGATACAAGTGCAATTTAGAATGAATTTTAGTTCAATTCTGGTATTTGCATTTTTTTGCTTCTTGAATAGAAACAAATCATGCGATTTATCCATGATCATACCCGTTTGATAACTATGATATTGTAACAATGTAGTTTGCCTAAATCCATTCTAATATGATAGTTTATGGACCTTTTGGCCTACCGGTACGTGAGGAGCCCATCAACCACAAGTTTTTGGCCATTTGGGTTCAGGTCTCATTTGGAAACAATTTCTATACATATCATGTGGGGTAGGATGTATGTTGCCGTTCTAAAAAGAATAAAAATTAATACGATAGTTTAGGATTCCCTTTAAAGAATCAGTTTTCTTTCAACTTTCAGCCTTTTATTATTTATCTTTTTTCTATTTTTTTTTTACTATTAGAAATTTAGTAGACACAAAATCTTAGGAACTAATAATACTTGCATCATATGATTTTCCTTCCCTAATCATTTTGTAAAGCCTACATTTATAGATAAGGAAAAATTTCTTATTATAGATCCGTGATTATTTATTGGGTCAAAGCCTGCCGCTAAGCTCTAATGTTTAGGTGGCATTTGGTTTGCATTTGGGAATACTATGAGTATCAGTTTGATAACGAATTGGAGTTTATTAAAAACATCTCCTTAGGTAGGTACGCAGAATCCCTAATATGAGAATATGATTCTTGATGTTATATCTCAGGCTCTCAAACAAAACACTTCCCATTTTTAGGAAATGCAATGGGCCAAGTTTGGGCTGGGCAGCTCCATCCCTGATAATTAGAAACACCCCCAAAACGTCGTCGCATCATTCTCCTATATGGAAGCTGAAACATAAATATTATAAAATACTTTAACTTAGTATAGAATTGTAATGAAATCTAGTATAATGTATTTTTGTGTATAGAATGTCTTTGGGGCTGGGTAGGGGCAGTGGTTAACTGGCTATTGGCCCCGTCTCGGAACCATTTCAGATAAGTAAGCCGTTTTGAGCCCCGACCTTCCGTATTCTCGATGAAAGATCCCTGAAAACCAAAGTTATCCCTTTTCACCACCAGTTCAGGTTTTATTGTCATCTCTAATCTTTTTTAATTCTCATTTCCTCATTCCCGAATCCTCAATCCAATGGCTTCTCATGGGTCCAACGTTATTCCTCTCTAAAAAAGATACCCTGTCAGCATGATGAGTATTGATAATTGTGTTTTTATCAGCATCTCTAGGATCCCAGTATCTGTGGCACATTCCCTTTTTTGTCAATCAAGGTTAGGCCCTAAAACTGACCTAAAATATTCCATTCCAGCCCCGATATGCGCCCCGTCTCCCCTTGTATACATCCTTGAATGTCCCGTAAGTTTGTTCATACACCTTTTGGCTTAAGATTTTTGCCATTGTATATGTTATTTGTCAGGTGCCATTGTACCTCTGGCTGTCTTCCCTAAATCCCTAGAAACCAATTATAATTTCGCCAAATAGTTTTTCTGCCTATCTATTTATTTGATGAATCTCCCATTATAGTACCTAATTATTAAATTGGCTGACACCCATTAATGAACCTTAATGGTGGCAGTCCTCATGAGTCTATTGTAATCTTCCCTTTGCCTTGTCCCGTTAATTGTTTCATCCCAGCGTTACTAAGTACCAATGGAAATAGATTCTAATCATGTAGCTACTATCAAGTTATCTACCAATAGGTTCTAGACATAATTGAATAAACAACATAGAGAAAAAGAAATCTAGAGTAAATTTTCATATTTATGATATAATTTTCATCGAATGATGTGCAAGGTTGATTATAATCTGTTAATTGGATTTGATCTGTTTGCTTCATCAATTGTGTGTAATCAATTTATAAAATTTTGACCATAACCATTTTAATGTTATCTAGCTGAATTTTTTCATTTAGTCTCCTTTTCTTGGAACTTCATTTGTGAAAAGTGTTTTTTTGTGTAGTGAAATAATGGTCCATGCATTATTATGTATTTGTCTAGTAACAGAAGACCTTCTGGTAACATGTTGTATCCCTTGATAAATCTTATCTGCTTTCTAATCAGTTGAGTGCTGGCAGATCTCCTACGTCCTTGATACAGAAGATTTCTTCTTCCGTGAGAAAAGAAAAAGAAGAAAAGTCTCTGGAAGCAGATCATCGTCAAATTGCCATGCCCAGGCAAAAGTACAACGGTTTCACAGATTCTTAGAAACCTCAGCACAATAGCACCCATTTCTTCATGAACTTCAATGTATACATCTTGCATTATATTATATACACTAACATTTGTGAAGTAAAAACTGTTCAATGAACAACGTTTTTGTCTTTTGGCCAATTTTCTGATTACTGATGGTATTTATATGGAATATAAACATGAAAATAGCATTTAGCTGGGTGGCAGATGTGTGTAGTGCTAGCGGTTGGGCGTTGGGTGTAGGTATGATGCCCACCCCTTCAGGTGTCTGCCATTTTTATTCTTTTCCTTTATAAAGTTTTCAATATGTTCTCTCTTCATGTGAACATTTTAGCTGGCTGTCTTCAATTTGCGTTCTTTAGTCATCGACTATAGTCTTTATAATCGTTCCCTTTATTTCAAGAATCAAGTTTTTATTGGATCCAAATCGATGCGTAGGTTAAATGTTGATTGGTCAGTCCTTCTATTTACCTAGCATAACATACATATGGATAATATGAACTTTCTTACTTCAATGGATCTTTGACAAAATTCCGATTTAATGTTATACGAATTTGAACGATAATATAAATTTCGATAAAGAGTAAGTGAGAGTGGTTCTAGGTAGATGAGATTTTTTTTTGTGAAAATGAAATTGATAAAATGAAATCATTTTAAAAAGAATAATTATATCAGATAAAATTTAAAAAATCTAATAAAATCTTATCAAAATTATCATTTTGAGATAAGACATTTTATCTGAAAAAATCTTTAGAAAATCTAGAAAATTACAAAAAAATCTTATCCACTTGTGAAAGTTTTAAAATCTTATCCAAACTCGAAGTATTTATAAATATTTTAAAAATCCAAAATGAATTAAAAAAATAAGGTCATATATACAAAATAGATCACTACCGGTGACCCGCAAATTTGTGGTTAACGTTTTCCGTTTGCGACATGTCGCCTGTGACACGCAACCCAAGGCTGAAATAGTCCACAATTTAACATCATAATAGAAATATTGAAAATTGATTGTCCTGCTTTACGTATTGCAGCGATCATCATGTCCAGTTCACATATACATGTACCCGAGGCTGAGACTGAGACTGACACTGAGATTGGGACCGAGACAGATCTCGGAGGGAAAATTACTACAACTCTCGGTCTCGGTGCTAATTGTATCCATACTTTACTGTCACATTGGTAAGTGCTACACTTCTGCCATTACTACAACTCTCGGTCTCGGTGCTAATTGTATACATTGAGATTGTTGACAATGGAAACAATCCTGTTATGAGGTTCCACAGGTAAAGAACATCCTAGTATGCATCATATTTCATATTCAAATGCTAAACATATGAATTACACTCAAATGGTAAAGAACATCTTAGTTTCTTTCTAGATATTTGTACTTGTAATGGTTTTTAAAACTGTCGGTTGAGAGTACCTTCCACATTTTTCTGTTAACCTCTATTTACTTGGCTCAATGCAGATAGTTGCACCATTGGCATAAGGTGTGCAGGAAGAAAGAAATTATTGTATGTAATCAAATTAAGTTGAGTAATTGGTATCAGATTGCCAAAATACTTTTAATATTCTAGTGTAGTCTATGAGAATCTGCAAACTGGGTCCTTTATGCATGTTGATTATGTTAGTAAATGCTCAAAGACTTGATCCCATGTTGTCAGTTGAACTAATTCAAGTAAGAAACTGCTATTTATGAATTTCAATCCATTTTATAATCGAAAGGATATATGATTACTTACACTATTAAGTTTTAGAACTTATCTTTATCTATTTATGAAATTTATCCAACAAACAATTTCAAATTATGAATTGAAATCTGTTTATTTCATATATAATCATAAGAAAATGGAATACGTGCGGAGGCAAAGTTGGGACACTTATGAAACAACCGGTATTTTTGTCCACATGATGCCATTTTATTTTTATGATGTCCCACAAACCAGTGGGCCCGAGCCAGCAGTATGTTGCCAGTTTGATTATGCAAGAATGTATGGATTTACGTATGAGCGTTGCCCGGTACAACATCCAGAAGAGATAACTCAAGAAAACGTGAAGGAGAGAGCCCTTAAACTTCTAGATCAGTACAAGAAGAAATCGACTCTCTACCGAACCAATACTATTATGATCCCACTTGGAGACGATTTCCATTACATCAGCATTGATGAAGAAGAAGCTCAGTTTAGGAATTATCGAATGTTGTTTGATTATATTAATTCAACTCTGGAGTTAAACACCGAGGTAAATTTTGGTACATGATAAAGCGATCAACCAAGAAGTTACATACGTGAATTGTGGATATACGTGAATAATGCTGTAGATTAAAGGAGTTACATGGTCTTATTTACTATGTTTATTACCTGATTGAAGTTAACTATAGTTATTTTAAAATAATAAAGTTGCACCTGGTTCAACATCTTCATAACTCACTTAAGAATACGCTTCAACATTTTATACTTTTTGTGCATCTTAAGTAGGGATTTCTATTACTATTTTGATGAATAAAAATTAATCTCATTAAGGATTCAAGTGAAGTTGACATCATAGACTAGGCGATTTATGAAAAAGTGTAATGATTCCATTGTTATGAAATCAAACGCAGCTGATCATATGTACAACCCAACTACCTCATCTTGATGCACTTTAATACCTTAAAAATAATAAAGCTACACTTGGTTCAATATCTTCATTACTCGCTCGAAAACAGACATCGACTTTTTATACTTTTTGTGCATCATAAAAAATGGAAACATGCATAATTTTTGAATAATGAAACACACACTGGAGGGATTTCTATTACTATTTTGGTGAACAAAAATTAATCTCATTAAAGATTCAAGTGAAGTTGACATCATAGACTAGTTGATTTATGAAAAATTGTAATGATTCCGTTGATATGAAATCAAAAGCAGTTGATCATATGCACAACCCAACTAACTCATCTTGATGGCCTTTATTAGCTTAAAAATAATAATGTTGCACTTGGTTCAAGATCTTCATCACTCACTCAAAAACACACTTCAACTTTTTATACTTTTTGTGCATCATAGAAATCGAAACTTGCATAGTGTTTGAAGAATGATACAAACACTCTAGTGATTTCTATTAATATTTTTGTGAATAAAAATTAATCTCACTAAAAATGGGTAGTGCTAAATTTACTGTCCTTCCATTTTTACCTCTTCCAAAATTGTGTCTTATCAAAATTTTATATCAGCAAGCTTTCAATCATATCAACTAATATACAATCACAAAATTAATTATTTTTTAAAATAAAATTATTAAAATACGTTCACTAGTAAATTATTACTTTTAGTCAAATCAATATATGAACTCAACATATTTATTATTAAATTATTAAGTTATTACTTTAAAATTAGGGCAGTGAAATAGAAAATTTTCTTCGGTTTATAAAGCCTCACCATTAAAAATTCAAGTGGAGTTGACATCGTATGCTAGCTTATATAAGAAAAAGTGTAATGATTCCGTTGATATGAAATCAAAAGCAGCCGATCATATGTACAACTCAACTACCTCATCTTGATGCACTTTATTACCTTAAAAATAATAATGTTGCACTTGGTTCAAAATCTTCATTACTCACTCAAAAATACACTTCAACTTTTTATACTTTTTGTGCATCATAAAAATGGAAACCTGCATAATGTGTGAAGACTGAAACATATACTGTAGAGATTTCTATTACTAATTTTGTGAATAAAAATTAATCTCATTAAAGATCAAGTGAAGTTGATATCATAAGCTAGTTGATTTATGAAAAAGTGTAATGATTCCGTTGATATGAAATCAAAAATAGTAGATCATATGTACAATTCAAACTACCTCATGTTGATGCACTTTATTACCTTAAAATAAATAAAGTTGCACCTGGATCAATATCTTCGTTACTCACTCAAAAACACACTCTTCGAGTTTTCAAAAACTCCATTTTTGCTTTATTTTTTCTTTGAGTTTGTAAGAGGATCAAACTTATCAGCTCTATTACTCCCCTTCTTTTGTGTCTGAAGAATTTAAAGGGAACTTACAAACAGTGGTAAGCTCATCCTTTAACATCAAAGCCATCTACTATTCTAACTTTTTCTTTAACACTATATGAAGTTATGAACTCAGCCACTCGCTTTGTTTAGCATGTAGACACATTATTAACCCATTTATACAATTTCCTCAATATTTATTAGGCTTGATATTATGAATTTCTAGTTTACATTTACGAAAACTGTTTATAATTTTGGATGTACAATTCGATCAAAAGTCTCTATTTTAGTAAGAAACATAATTTGATGGTTTAAAAAATGTATATATGACATCCTTTCAAACTCTAAAGGGATCTGTAGAAAAAGAAAGTTCTTTTCTTGACAGTATTTGTTAGTCATTTATATTTATGTTATAATTTTATATTATTTGGGGTTTTAGAAAGTCATTTACAATATTGAATACGAATGTTAGATTTATGGTTAGTTGTGATTGGTGAATATGTTACAGGGAATGCATTATTTGTAATTAATTACGTATATACCCTTGAGTTTCTGTTCAAAATAAAAAATAAAAATAATAAAATAATAAAAGAAACTTAGGTGAGTTTCACATGTTCGGTTAATTTTTAGGCTATCTTCACATACCACTTTGTTTGGATAGAAATACTCTCATTTTCGACCACCATATAGCAGGCAGTGTCTAATGGCAGTTTCCAGCTTATTAACACTCACTGGTTACTGCATTTTTGCATTGCAATTTTACACTCTTGTTTAGTTGTTGGTGAAGTGTTGATCCCCTTACCAACCTATTTCAACAATAATTTTATGACACATATGCATTAATAGTCAGCCCATCTTTGAACTTGCAACATTTTGAACTTGCAGAGAGTTATATACCTTGAGACCCATTAGCTAATTTTAGGGATTTTATATAAATATAATTACTTAAATAGTAGTATCAGATTGTTTTTTATGAAGTATTGATAAGTTTATAGCTATATATGTTTTGTGTTTAGTTATTATGTGTTTGTGTTAGTTAGCATGCTTGGATATAAGTTAAGATTTATAAGACTGTATAATTGTTTAGCTTAATGGCTCTGCTAGGATCTATTAAATATGAGACTGTTAGGAGTCAAGTTTCACTTTTATAAGTTCTATATATTTCTTTAATTGATATGCATCATAGCACCAAATAAACCGTCTAGCGAAATAGATAGTTGCTGCATTAACTAATGTACATATAAAATAAGAGGTGGTAAAATGAGCGGATTAGCCCGGTTAGGTTACAGTCAAAATAGACTTCTCAAAGAAACCGGGGTCAAATGAGTTTGGGTCAAATGAGTTATTTTGAAATCCCAACCTTCTATCTAGTTAATGCATGATTGACTATTACCTTTGCTGGTATTGCAGATAATTATGAACTATAATATTAGACCTTAAGTAATTTGATGATTAGTTGACCACTATTTTTTTGCTGCAAATAACAGTAGTATTCGTGAAAATGGAAAGCAGAGAATATCTGAATATCAGAAAAGTATTTTGCAATATCCAAAAAAATCAAGCCACTAAAGGTGAGTACATTTTTCTATATCAAATAACAGCGTTTTTAATTAATTAATATTATTATTTGACTTTGTGTCAAGTGTTGATGAATTATGAATTTTTACATGAATTTGTAACAGTGAAGAAGATCTTAAAAAAGAAGGATACACACCATAAGAAACTCAAGTTCTTCCATACTTGGTAACTATTAAACTAACTCTCTATCATGATTCATTGATATAATTGATCACATTTACATGTTCCCTATGACTCTTAAGCACTTGTGTTTATATATCAAGTTATTATGTACTTTGCATAAAATGTTATAAAAGAAGTTTATTAATTCTCTTTTGTATATGTTGTTTATGTCATATTTCTCATGTTATAATACTCTTTTCCTTATCTGTGGTTCCGTGAATGCTAAGAAATTGGGAAGAAATCAATCCGTTGTCTATCTGAGACCGAGTCTGAGACAGAGACCGAGGTTGACACCGACACCAAGACCGAGACTGAGATTGATACCCAGATTTACACCAAGGTTGAGACTGAGATGGATCTCGTAGGGCCAAGTAAAACAACTCTCGGTCTCGGTGTTAATCGTCATCCACACTTTACTGGCACATTGAAGAGTTATTCCAAATATGTATTGGTACTGGAGTTTAATAAGTCAATTGATCTACTAGACTAAATGTAACCTTGTTTTAATATACATGGTTTACTGATTTCTTTTTATTACTCTTTTTTGGTTTAGTCATGACAAATGTATGATTAATTTTTGTGTGCAGTACCTGCCATCCAATTTTACTAGAGCTACTGGATTGAGGAAGGCATGATTACTCTCATGAATGGTCAACATGAAGAGTGGATGGTTAACTTGGTTAGCTATTAAAGTTTCCGTCACCTAGGAGAAGGATGGAAGATATTTTTATGGCGCAAATGGCCTAAAGAAAGGAGTCCACTTTAAGCTTGAGTTCGTCAAAACTGGGGATGAACCTGTATCAATGTTTCATCGTATGAACTTCTCATCGTATTTACCTAAGATTTTATTAAAACGTTGAATTATCTTAGTTTGTTTGATTTCTTGATAAAGGTATTTGTTGATTTCAGCATTCTCAAAGTCTCCTCCCAAACACTTTTTCAGGTCCATTGCCACTGCAAATTGTATTAGTGCTTCTCGTGTGGTAAATTAGTTTATTGCATCTGTTGTTTATATTTGATATAGTTGGTGGTACCAAGTTGACGGATGGTTGTAACATTTTTTAACACAACTGTTTTGCAGAATATTCCAAATGGTTTCGCAAGAGCAAATTGTTTGATGAATAGACTGTAATATGGTTATGATAGACGAAGAACAAAAGCAGTGGCCCATGAAACTCACCCACCCAGATCATGTTCGTAGAATTAGATCTCGCAATATGATGCTTGCAAATGTAGTTAAAGAAGGAGATGATTTCTTGATTGAGCTTGTTGACAATGGAAACATTCTTGTTATGAGATTCCAAAGGTAAAGAACATCCTATGTGTTCATCTTATTTCATATCCAAATGGTAAATATATGATGTATACTAATTATTTGAAGTTGTGGCATGATAATGGGACCCATTCTTTTATTTTCATTACTTTTTTTTGTTTTGGTGTCTTTCTGAACCTATGCGCTTGTAATGGTTTTTAAAGATATTTTTATGACTACCTTTGATATTTTTCTGTTAACCTACATTTACTTTGCTCAATACAGATGTGGAAACATTGGCACAAGGTGTTCAAAAAGAAGAGCAATTGTTGGCATCAGTTTGCCAAAATGTCTTTGATGAGAGATCTGCAATTTGGGTCCTTTATGTTAATGGATTATGTTAGTAAAGACTTGATCCCATGTTGTCAGTTGAACTAATTCAAGTAACAAACTGCTAGTTATGATTACTACATTATGAAGTTTTAAAACTTATCTTACCTATATATGTAATTAGTCCAACAAACAATTTCAAATTATTTACTGAAATCCGTTTATTTCTCAGATAATCATAATTACCACAAGGGTAACACTCCGTAATATACTACTATGTATGCCTGAAAGTATGGTTAATTCATTCAATATTTCCACGTGTATTATACTTTTCTCTAGGGGTGATTATGGTTCGTTTTGGTTTTGGTTTTTTGCTAAAATCGAAAACCGAATTGAAAGTTCAGTTTTTGAATTTTTAAAAACTATTACCGTCAATTTGGTTCGGTTTCGATTTTTCGGTTTCTCGGTTCGGTTTCGGTTTTTCCAATTAAGCTTATTTGTCAATACTTTTATAAATATATATTATATATACATATATTTTTATATATTATCCACACATACTCTATATATCTATACTAATATATAAAGTATTTACATAATTCCTCACTCTTTCACTTTTTAAAAGCTAAGTAAAATAAATCTTCACTATTAAATTTATATCACTTTTAATCTCATCTATTTATTTCAATTTAACATACATGTATAATAACACACCTATAAACCCTAATCTTATCTCTTTATTTCAAGTTAACCTAATAGATATCATGCATATGTGACTTGTACCATACATTAACACTATAAGCCCTAATTTTCGATTCGGTTTGGGTCGGTTTGATTCGGTTTTATACTACTTGGCTAAATTCGGTTCGGTTCGGTTCGGTTATTATGGATCGGTTATTATATGTAAAATCGAACCGAAAAAGTCGGTTTTTCAATAATTAAAAACCAAACCGTCAATTTTTTATAGATCGGTTTTGTCAGTTTCGATTTTATGATTATTCTCAGTTTTTTGGTCGGTTTCGGTTTTTCCTATTCACTCCTACTTTTCTCCTACTTTTCTCGCATATTTTTAACTTTTACCAATTCTTTTACTCCGTACATATCGTTATATGTATGTTAGTCGCATCAATCATTTTTAATACTAGAACATAACGTGTGAAGACGCAACCATTTGACAACTGAACCTTCGTGTCTAAGAATCCAGCTCTACACTGTTAATATAAACGGAATATTCCCCGAATAATCATCCAAGTTGTGCAAGTTGGTGCACTTGACTTTTATAAAGTTTGTAATAAGGGTAGTAACTTAACATAACTAGAAAGATGAAGGGATAAATTTAAAACATTCTGCCTCGAAAAGGTAACCATCTAGCGTTTTTATATAAAGTGAATAATAATTCCTAATTCGTCCCCCCTTCTCATTCGCCAACTGCAGACCAATTTTTTCACATTCTACCTTTAGTCAGACAAATGGCGTCTTCTTCAACGTTCAAGCGTTGGTTGAGGCCTGAGGTTCGTAAATTATTTTTTTATATGTATATACATGATTGATCTATTAAACGATATTATAATTTTGTGAATCTAATTGATAGATCTGATGGTTTTGATAGGTTTATCCTTTATTTGTTACCATGGGTTTAGCTGTTGGAATCTGCGGAATGCAATTGATTCGCAACATAACCGGTAATCCTGAAGTCAGGTGAGTATTATAATATATTATTGCGAATTTATTGTAAAATATTGGAGTATTTTAATTTTGAGGATTATAGAAGCTAGATTTAGAATCGGATGATTAGTTGGTTAAAGTTAGGGTTAATTAAATGATGTTATATTTGTGCTCAATATTGGTTTGCTGGATGAAATAATTACATACCCTGGATTTAGAAAATCAATTTTGTTACAAAACCCTAGAAAATCGATAAGTGAAAGTTTAAATGGTAGTAATGGTTGTTTGTAGCTTATAAAAACAATTTCTAAATTTTTTTTTGTTAGTGGAAGTAGTTTTTGCATCGAAATCAATATAGTTGATTGAGCTGATTTGTGAATTTGGATAGTTAAGGGTTATCATGGATGAAAATAAACAAATAGTATTTCATCTTTAATGAACTTTCAAGAACCCATGGATCCTTCTCAAGCTAAAAGACATCCAAGTACTGAACGTCCGAGTATTAGTAGTATACAGTTTATAGTTGTCAATAAGTATGTATGGCTGATTAATCATAGGCTTAGAGTGAAAGGTTAGGCTTTTTTGATAACAAAATATCGTCAAGTTAGGAACTTAGTGACACTTTAGTAGAAACAGTCAAATATTAGTGCTCAACGAGTGATATACAGTCACCCATTTGAAACATGTGTCAAGGAGTATATACCCGTTTCCATTACTTAACAATTTATCAGGACATAATCCCATCCCACAAAATAAAATATTTTAGTTAATAGGTGGTGAAACTTAGTAGGGAGAATTATCTATCTGGATCAAGTAATTGGACAATACTTTATAGTATATTGACCTATGCGTTTATTTTGATTGACTTATTATATATTAATAACTAGTGTTAAAACCCGTGCGATGCACGGTAGTGTAATATTATTTATTTATTGAGTAAAATATGTATAGTTATTAAAGTTTATGCATTAATAAAGTTACAATTTGATCATACAGTTAACTAATTAACAATTAACTATGTGATAAATATAACACTTGAAAAAATGGATTGGGCAATTAACGAATATATTTAAGAAATTAATATAATTGATTCAAAGAATGAAAAAAAAAATAATAACAATTAATGATGTTCATTAATTTATTTTATATATTTTAAGAATGAAAAAAATAATAACAATTAATTATGCTTATTAATTTATTTAATCATAGTCTTTAATTATATTAATTAATGTAGTCAATGCTTGCAATTAATTTGGCTTTTATGATATATAAAGACACATAAGCAATGTATATATGGTAAAAAAATTTAGAAAAATCATATGATTGACACCTAAGATTTTTGCATATGTGGCAAACAATGATTGGAACCACATAAGCAATATGGTATCCTCTTTTAGTATATATAAAGATGATAGTTCATTTACTAAATGACACATTTTCATACGTTGAGTAATGAGTAGCTCTCATTTATTCGAAATATATGCCAATATTTGCACACAAGAATAATGTTTCATGTCTTGACAGTCCAATGTCTCCGCATATTTGTGATGGTCCGAAGTTTGAAAATAATTATTAATGGTTTCAGACTTGGGTTGGCTCTTAAATTTAGTCTAGGCGCTAGTACGACGCACGGCGCCCTTAAGGCGGCGCCTAGCGCCTTGGACTTTTGTTGACTTTTGGACCTGCAGTCAACTTAAAACTATTTTATGTATTATATGCGTTTGCAGCTTTTTAAACTAAGCTTTCAGAGTATAGGTCAAACGTTTACATCCTTGCTGACATGCATTATAGTTGGTCTGGTCATAGGTCCCAAAAGTGTCGAGGTATCTATTTCTAATGGATCTTGAAAGGTGTACACTTGAAATATAGAAACTTTTGTGATTAGGTTTCACATGGTTGTGTGTGGTAACTTTTAGAAATATCACGCTTTCAGTCTTTCACCGTAAACAATAATCTGACCTTCAAATATTGAAGACTATAATTGACATGTAATATGTAGATTCATTGTCAAGGTGGTGAACTTTAGAGGTTTTAGTCTTTTAGAATCATCATATATGTAGAAGAAGAGAAAAAAGTTATTTTAATAAACATAAGAGACCTTATGGCTATTATTGTTGGTGCCTAAATATGCTAATTAACACACTAGTAATTGTTAATCGTATTGCTGAATTTATTCATCTACAATTCTAATGAAGTATAAATGTTTATAATTGGCATGTATAGAGTGACCAAGGAAAACAGAACTGCTGGTATATTGGACAACTTTGTGGAAGGTGAAAGGTACGCAGAGCATGCAGTAAGAAAGTTTGTTCGCAACAAGTCTCCACAGATCATGCCATCTGTCAACTCATTCTTCTCAGACCCAAAATGAAGTATTTTTTTCTGATTTCAAAATCAACCTGATTGGTTGTGACATTGCTTTGAGATTCATTCAAGACAAAATGTTGTCATAGAACATTTTTACTGTGGATCACCTTAATGGGTGATATGTTCTCTTTTCTCCAAAATAATTTACTCTACTGATATGCAACGAAATGCCTTAGCTTGTTTTTGTGATCTATATTTATATATGGCTCGTCTGATAACATGGCCTTTATCTGATCTATATAATATAAACCACCAAAGAACGAAGTACTGAGAGCTAATTAGATTATCATATGAATCTAACTTGTCAAATGATCTTTTCTAAACAAGTCATATGCCAATTATGAGTACAACTTGTCCATTGAACTGTAACTATCAAATGATCTTTTCTTTGTTAGTTTATTGGTTTCATGTCAATGCAAATCATTGATTTTGAAGTACTCCGTAATAAATGATACCAATTCAAGCAATTCACATTTAATGCATTCATTCTACTTAAATTGAGTTACCATTTTTTGTGTCTACTCACATGCCACATCAATATACACGTAGAATGCCACATCAGATCTGAAAAAAAAAGAAAAATTTAAGTTAGATACACATAATAGACATCGAATACAAGTTGAATGCATTTTCAAACATTAATCCTTATCCATTGCATACACATTTGGCCTTCAATTCTATAAATGGTCAAAGAGGTAACCAGTTAAGGGTCAAATCGGTAAACAAATGCATTAAAGACATACTTTTTGCAAGTTAAGTGCATAAAAAATAACATACATAAGTTAGATACACACAATAGACATTAAACACGTGTTAGATACATTTCTAAACACTAATACCTAAAACTTAATATAACATATTAGTATAATATAGAAACTTCACACACAAACCAATCAAAAGTATCTATCTCTAAATTTTCAATACAGATCATGACATCTACAAGAGGTAAGAGCATCTACAGTGCTAATCACAACTCAATTCAACCCCATTTAACACATCAACACTATATAAGCTTTCTACTAACTTTTCACCCGAACCACTTTCAACCTATTTTTCATTTCAATGAAATCCCTTTTAACCCCTTTTATAACTTTTTAATTATTTATTCTATACAACAAACTAATAAATAAATAAATAAAAATATATTTCACTAAAGATAAATTGCATTTTTTTAATAAAATAAAACATTACATTTTCACATAAACTAATAAATTAAATAAAATTACATTTCATATAAAATAAAATGTATTTAACTAAAATAAATATAACTTAAAATTAAGCACTACATAAACGTTAATAAAACTATACTTTTCTGTTTTTATATTTATAGTTTACAAGTTTCAATTATGTGTAGTTTAAATTTATTTGTCACATATTTTTATTGTTATATATATATAGGGGAATGATCCATAGGGAAGCTTCAAATTCCGGAGAAGGAGGGAAGCAAATCTCAGCCCTTGATCTCATCATTTATAACATTCATTCCAAATGAATGTTAACTCATATTTTGTTATTATACATCCATGAATGTTACTTAACATCATTTCTTGACGAATTTTTATTGATAACATTCACCCATAAATGATATAATCAGTGTATAATAACATATATGAGTTCATATGTATCATAAATTAATGTTTTAAGAATATTAACTTGAAATTTTGACTAACATTCATCACAAATGAATGATAAATGTCGATTTTGAGAGTTTTTTGTTTAAAACGTAAAATTACAATAGCATTGTTTGATTAAATGATGTATATAATCTATTTATTTATATTTCAAGCTTTAATTTGATGAATCTTGCTTGAAAATCATGTTTTGATGGTAAATGGGTATTTGCTTCCCTACTTCCCTTTTTTTTTTACTTCCCTCTTGATCCCCACCCTATATATATATCCCCTATATATATATATAGGGTGGGGATCAAGAGGGAAGCAAAAAAATTAAGGAAGGAAGGAAGCAAATCTCAACCATTGATAAATGAATGTTGTTAACATTCATTTGTGATGAATGTTAATCAAAATTTAACATTCATCACAAATAAATGTTAAAAACATTTTTTTATGAAAAAATCAAGGGCTAAGATTTGTTTCCCTTCTTCCCCAAAATTTGAAATTTCCCTATGGATCCTTCCCCTGTATATATATATATATATGTTTTTTAATTATTCACCTAACAAAAGAAAAAAGAAAAAAAAAAACTTCGCCATTCCAACGAAAAGATTGATTATTTGGTTGCAACCCCAAATTTCATCCACCCCACCCCAACTCGCTACCGTTGCTGACGCTCTATTTATACGGTACATTGAATTTGCGTGTAAACTAAAACTCGAATATCAATATAAACAAGGACTAATGTTAGTTAACTTTTGAATTCATTGGGTTGAATACTACAACATGAGTTTCAAGTTTGGAACCGTCCGATTAAGGATTGAAAAAAGGAACAAGAGGTTAGGGTTTGCTACTTTTCAAAGAAAGATAAGAGCTAAATTGTCATTAATAGTTTTGTAAGTAATTATTAATAATTTTAAAATGTAAATTGTAATTAAATTGAAGATTTGGGTGTATGTGATATTTTTAAATTGAGTTAGATATATATGTATATATATATGATATTTGTGGTGTTTATAGAGGGGATATATGTAATTCTTTCAAAAAATATATGTTAATTAATATGAAATTAACAGTAAAGTCATATATTGGGGTCATACCATGAAGTTTGAAGCATACAAACACTCATCATTTGCATGACTCAACTTCCTCGTCTTGATTGGTGATTCTACGGGTACATGGAATCACTGTCCCCGCCTTTTCAAAAGGCCATTAAGAGTATTTTTAGTAGAAGTAACTAGTAATCAAATATTGTGATTTTTAATCAAACTGGGAGCTACAGATTTTAGTTATATTTATGTGTTTGATAGCTAACACAACTATGTATCTTAGATGTATTTAATGCTCAAAATCTATATATCAAATTCCACTCTCCTTGGAAATGAAAATTCTCATTTTTTTTTATTTTTTTTCTTTTCATGGTCATGAGTTAGAAATAGAAAGACATGAGTTTTTTGTTGTTCTCATCAAACATATTACATCGTTTTTGTTATTTCTAAATAATAGAAGGAAAGTAATGAAGATCAAAATCTTCCAATCGGTTTCATTCTCTTCGGTGAAAAATTCAACGTCGTTCCAAACGTACAACAAAAATAATATACAACTTCGTTAATAATGGAATATAAGGTAGATAAGTTGCAGACAATTGTATCTCTACCGAAAGAAAAAGACTACTAAAAAAATTCAATAGTTATTTCAAACATAGTTTCTTAACTAATTTACCTTTTCATTACAAGAATAATTTTTTTTTCTAACAATAATGAGGTAAAGGTTATTTTACTAAAATAAGTTTGTATACCTTTTAGAAGACTATTTCTAGTAAATATTATTTTATTCTAAGAATAAATGTTATTTTACTAAAATCACATTCTAAAAGTTCAACTTCGACTTTTCGAATAAGAAAATTCAGAAAGTACAACCTTTGCTGATTAACACCTACTTTTCTTTATTCTTTTTGGTCTAAAATACTATAAAATATATAAAATAAAGTTTTGTTAACATAACTTAACAACATTATACGTGTATAATTTTATTGAATGATTAAAAGAGAATACAATAAAGAAATCTTAATATTTCATTATTTACTTATTTGATTTAAAAGTAGAGATTTTAATATCAGGGGGTCAAAGTCAAGTTGATATGTCCATAAGTTTTCAAAAATAGCATAATCAATCTTTCAAAATTTTATAATACTCCCTTATTATTTTATTCATTTGACTCTTAATTGACTTTAAGTTACAGTTAAACTCTCACACTTTAGTTAATATTTTTCATCACTCAAAACACAAAACACATAAGAATGATTGACACTCATTTTATATTGGACAACATTATTTTATTCATCTTAATTATCCTTGAACTATTCTACATTAAAAATAATAATTGTTATAATAAATATAATGTAGGTGTTAAAAATGTATATTTAATGAATATAAAAGAATATTATGAAAAAAAACCTTATTTTTATTAAATAAGAATAGTCATAAGTACACCTGTGAAACTAAATTTCTTAACGATAATTAAATCTTAATATTTGACTCACAATAAAAAAATTCAGATTAAGAGGGTGTTTGGCCTAGCTTTTAAATGAGGCTTTTTAGCTTTTTAGAGTTTAGATACCATTAAAAAGCCACTTTGTCAATTTCCTCTATCCAAACACTTTTTGGCTTTTAGCTTCTCAAATTCTAAAAAAGCACATTTTGAAAAGCCAGGAAATCTTGGCTTTTAATCAAACAAAAAGCTTTTCTCTGGTGGCTTTCAATAAATGAATTCAATACCCCTTTTTTTTAATACCATTAATTTCACAACTACTCTTCTATTAAATTCTCATCTTTTAACTTTACCAACCATTTTTCTTCACCATGTTCATCTCACCATTTCTTTTGCTCTCTGCTTTCACCGAAGATTAAAGGTTTCATATTTCTTGACAATTAAAAGGTAAGTTTGTTTTCTTTATTTAATTGCTATTATTTTATTGTTGATAACACATATGTGCACAAAGTAAAAATTGCTATGTATGAGATGTTTATAACCATTAGTTTGTATTTAAGGCTACTTGAAACTAGCTTTAATGTATATGTTCTTCAATGCTTTTATTTGTTTAAATTATATGCTTTTATGTGTAGATTGTCGTTTATGCTATGGACTCTAACAGTGATAATGTCGTTGATATTTCAACTACAAAAAATAAGAGAACCCTTTGGAATAATCCTAAGATCCATATGGCTTTTGTTGAGTTATGCATGACTGAGCAAAAAAATGGAAATGTACCTACTACTTACTTGAATAAGATTGTGTATGCTAACGTAATCAAAAAATTGAAAGAGATTACGGGCATCACTTTTTGCCAAAAGAAATTAAAAAACCATTGGGACAGTATGAAGAAAGAATGGAAGTTGTATGACCGTTTAATGCGAATCGAATCCGGAATTGGGTGGGATCCCATAAAAAAGACGATTGATGCAACTGATGAATGGTGGGATGATATCATAAAGGTAATATTTGTTTTCTTTACCAACTTGTTTTTAATAATTATAACATGTTTTAAAACTTTGTTTATTGTATCATGTAGGCACACAGAGAACTAGCTAAGTTTAGAGGTGCAGATTTGGAGATGTATAAAATGTATTACCAACATTTGTTTCAAGATTGTGTTGCTGTTGGGGATAGGACTATAGCTCCCTGTGAATATCAAAATGATATCGATATAGATGCAATCGATGTTGAAGATGTTGAAGGTAGCGGAGATAGTGATGATAACACTTTTCATGATGACATATAATGTTTGTTCCCTGAAAAAATTGTTGATGAGAAAGAAGTTTTGTTCCCCGAAAGTAGTTCGTGTAAAAGGAAGAAAACTAAGAATGTTGCAAGTACTCGTTCAACGAAAGGAAAAAGTTCAATGCTCTCAGGATTTGAAGAGAAACTAGACACCGTGATGGATGTACTATCCTCGAAAAGTACACAAAGATTTCCACCGCAAAACCCGTCACCTTCCACACAAGAGTGCATGGACATTGTGACTTGTTTTCCCGGTTTTGAAGAAGGTTCAAGGAAGTATAGCCAAGCACTACACATATTTTTGAAAAAGCAAGTTCGAGAGAACTTTATGGTTCCAACAACTCATATGGGAAAGATGGCGTTTCTTGATTTACTTATGGAGGAATGATTCCTCATTTGATGTTGTGTTAATTTGAAGTTTATGTTTCCTGTTTGACTTTATGTTCCTTGTGTTCTAAAACTTTATGTTTCATTTATGACTATGTTTCCTGTTATGAACTTTATGTTTGTGTTTTATGTGTTCATTTACGTGGCTAGTTATTATTCTATATTTGCAATGATATTTGTGATTTTTAATAGGATGGATAGGATGAACATTGGAAAATATATCGATACCGATAGTGAAGACGACGATTCAACAGATGGAGATGAAGCAAAATGGATGGAGGAGAATGAACGTACAATGTTATGTGCTCTAGCAATAAAAGTGATAATTATAAGTCAAAAAATGAATAAGATACGTACTCCATGTCACACGTCTTCTCGCACGGGACATATATTTATTCATGAAATCCTTAATGGTCATAAGAGACGTTGTTACGAAGTTTTCAGGTTACACATTTCGGTTTTCAAAATGTTATGTTCGAATTTTGCAACACTTTACGGGCTAAAGCAAACACGAAATATTTGCATTGAGGAGTCGGTTGGTATTTTTTTAATGACTTTAGCACATGGATGTGGAAATAGGTTAGTTCAAGAAACATTTAATCATTCGGGTGAAACTATTTCAAGGCATTTTCATGCTGTTTTGAGGGCGGCGCTTAAATTAAGTGGAGACATTATCAAACCAAATGCAAGTTATAACGAAGAAGTACCAGCAGAAATCTTAAGCAGTTCGCGTTACTATCCGATATTCAAGGTATTTCAAATATTTTAGTATTTTTTTTAGTGTAACACTTAAGTTAGTTGATGAAAACCATTTATTTTTAATAGGATTGTATTGGAGCTATCGATGGGACACATGTGAGGGCATCGGTTAAAAAAAAAGAGCAAGTAAAATATATTGGTCGAAAAGGTTATCCGATTCAAAACATAATGACGGTTTGTGATTTTAACATGTGCTTTACATTTGCATGGGCTGGATGGGAGGGAACGGCGCATGACACGAGAATTTTCAATGAAGCATTACGTAGGCCTGAAATTAATTTTCCACGTCCAGTTGGTGGTTAGTTTTATTTAACACATCTCGATATATAAAATGTAATGTTCTTATATCATTTTATTGATAACCAATTATTTTATTGCACACACAGACAAATATTATGTTGTTGACGCTGGATATCCGAATACTAGAGGCTATCTTGCTCCGTACAAAGGAACCGATGTTCGTTATCATATACCCGATTTTCAGCGTGGACAAACGGTTGCTATACGTGCTCCCAAAGGAGCAAAAGAGACATTTAACTATCATCACTCGTCATTAAGAAATGTCATCGAACGAACATTTGGTGTTTAGAAGGCTAGATGGGAGATATTAAAAGATATGCACGTTAATTATACATATGAGACTCAAGTGGACATCGTGCTAGCATCGATGGCAATTCACAATTATATAAGAAAGAATAGTAGTTCCGACGAAGGATTTGACAAGGGGCAAAAGGAATCTTACAATCTCGGTATTCAAGAGTCTTTTGGTTATAATGAAAATGATACTCAAACTTCTTCTAGGTATGATGAAACACAAGAAGACCCAATTGTGCGTCGTAGGAGTGATGATCTTTATACGAGTGTAGTAAGAGATATGATAGCGGGAGATATAATCCAATCTAGATCCCAATCTCATAATGTATGAAATTTATATAAAAACTAATCTAGTTGACTAGTATGTTACTTTTAGTTGTTAAAACAACTAACTGATTTTGTAAAAAATTATTATAACTATAAGAAAAAACAAACTGTTATGCCTTATATGTCTTTAATTCATTAATATATGAGCATGTCCTTTTTGGTCATTTTACCAGCATAAGCTAAATTTGTCAAACACTCAAAACAGCTTATTAGCTTATTGCGTTAAGATATAGCATAAGCTAATCCAAATACTAGATCTAAGACTGCATTATGTTAAAGCATAAGCTAAAAAGCTAAAAGCTCATATTGAGAAGCCAGGCCAAACACCCTCTAATTGTCCAGATTCGTACATAATATTTTACTTTAATTATGTACAAAGAACATAATAAATCAAAAAAATTCCGGCGTAGTATTGGGGAACGAAGTCGCTTGACCAACAAAATAAAATACTCCGTCAGTGGTTTAATTTCCAAACCAATACGGCGTCGTCCGACGACGATCTCGTATTGACTCAAACTCCTTACTGAGACACCTTCTCCGATTCAATCCCCAGCTGATGGCGTTCTCCACTTCTCACGCCGGCGGCAACTCCAACGTCCGCCGTGGAGTCACAGCCAGTTGGGCCCGATCACTCCTTCCATTCACATTACCAAAATCCACCAAACACATCCGCAAATCACGCAAACGCACAACTGCCCTAACAGACTTCATATTCGCCAATTTCTTCAAAATCGGACTCACTGCTTCAATCCTCTTCTTCGTTCTCGTCGTCTACCTGTACGGTATTCCAAAACCTATATTATCACAGTCCCGTATCAATACGCCACGTGTCATTAGACAACGTAAATCAGTTTACCGCAAAACGACGTCGTTATTAGGAAGTTCGCTGTCAATTAATAGTAATCAGTCTAGCTTAGGGTTAGGGTTAGCTACAGCTGCTGTAGATTTGACTACGAAGCAGTTGTATGATAAGATTGAATTTAAAGATGTGGATGGTGGACCGTGGACGCAAGGGTGGAGGGTTTCGTATAAAGGAGATGAATGGGATGATGAGAAATTGAAAGTGTTTGTTGTTCCCCATTCGCATAATGATCCTGGTTGGAAACTTACTGTTGAAGAGTATTATGATCGACAGTCTAGACATATTTTAGATACTATTGTTGATACTCTTTCTAAGGTGTGTAATTCGGTTCGATTAATCTATTTAGGGCTAAGTGCATAGATATGTATCCAACTTATCGTGCATCGTATTTTAAAACTGACTTATGTGTGTAGTAAACTTACAATTCTTGCTATTCTAGTATTGTAGGATCCTGACCTCATATAACATGTTAATTGGTGAGGTGATGCCAGTTAGGATGACATGGCGGTTTATATGGCAACCTTAGCAAAAAATGATTCAAAAAGTGAAAAACTTGCCGGTTACTTGATGTAATGATCACCGGATAGATACAATAGCTAGAATTGGAAGTATGTTACCATGTTACATATGATAAAAAGACTTGATAAGTTGTATACATTTCCATGCATTTAGCTCTGTTATATTGATTAATTAATGTAATTGGTGTTTAATTTGCTAATTGTTGATTGTTGATCTGTTCATGTTATGTTGAATAGATTTATTTGTTGTGATGTATGTATAGGATGAAAGGAGGAAGTTTATTTGGGAAGAGATGTCTTATCTGGAGAGATGGTGGAGGGATGCATCAGAAGTCAAAAGAGAGTCTTTGGTAAAATTATTGCAGAATGGGCAGTTGGAAATTGTTGGAGGTGGTTGGGTGATGAATGATGAGGTAATATCGATTCATTAAGCATAATTTTTGTATGGTTATTGTTTGCTTTCTTTTGTGTTGGTCCCATGGTTTCCGGCTTTAAATTTGGAGTATCGGTGTCGTGCTTTGATTGAAGATGTGGCTACTTGCACTTTTTACGTGTGTTACTGTTCTATAAGCGAGAAAAAATGGATCACAGATGTGTAGTTTATTGAGTTATAGGCCATATACATTGAAACTTGAATAAGATTTGTTATCTGAGCTGAACTGGAAAGGGTTGATATGGTAAAGAGTTATGTATTTAATTTGCTATGAAAAAAGGTTGCTTCTTGTCAGTTGTCTCCAACCTTAATGGCATGGTTATTGCCTAAATGTATATGTATGCAAATACAGAGCATTTTCTGCTTTATTACATGCATGTCTTGTATTATATGCTTCAAAATAGGAATCTCGAGTAAAGATAATAGTATATACGCATCCTTAAACTTTTATACTTATATATTTGTATCAAGTGGGTGGCTTTGAGTTGCTAGGGTGATAGGTACTGCATGATAATTCTGCACTTCCATTTGACCTTTTAGTCTTACTGAACTTCATTTATAATGTCTTTCGCAGGCCAATTCACATTATTTTGCGATCATCGAACAGGTATTTTTTAGTTCAACTAAATGATGTTGATATTCTCATACTGATGGCTGTGGTTTTGAGAGCATTATTTTTTGTCATTCTGATTATAAAAACTCAAAACTACTTATATGGTATAATCAATTATCTAAAACCATTAATAAATGCTATATTCTGTTGTATGTGATACTTTTTCATATCTTAGTTTAATTGGACAAACATATCTTAATATCTTTATTATTTCCTATTTCTTACATCAGATGATGGAGGGAAATATGTGGTTAAATGAAACTATTGGTGTGATCCCAAAAAATTCATGGGCTATAGATCCCTTTGGCTATTCCCCTACCATGGCTTATCTTCTTCGACGCATGGGTTTTGAAAACATGCTTATACAGAGGACTCATTACGAACTAAAAAAGGAATTGGCTTTACATAAGAATATGGAATACGTGTGGAGGCAGAGTTGGGATACTTATGAAACAACCGATATTTTTGTCCACTTGATGCCATTTTATTCTTATGATATCCCACATACATGTGGTCCCGAGCCAGCAGTATGTTGCCAGTTTGACTTTGCAAGAATGTATGGATTTATGTATGAGCGTTGCCCGTGGGGACAACATCCAGAAGAGACAACCCAAGAAAACGTGAAGGAGAGAGCCCTTAAACTTCTAGATCAGTACAAGAAAAAATCAACTCTTTACCGAACCAATACTCTTCTGATCCCACTTGGAGACGATTTCCGTTACATCAGCATTGATGAAGCAGAAGCTCAATTTAGGAATTATCAAATGTTGTTTGATTATATTAATTCAACTCCAGAGTTAAACACCGAGGCAAAATTTGGAACATTAGAGGATTACTTCCGAACTCTAAGAGAAGAAGCTGACAGAATAAATTATACACGTCCCGGTGAAATTGGGTCAGGTCAGATTGGAGGGTTTCCTTCTTTATCAGGTGACTTCTTTACTTATGCCGATAGACAGCAAGACTACTGGAGTGGGTATTACGTATCACGCCCCTTTTTCAAATCCGTTGATCGTGTACTTGAGCAAACTCTACGGGCGGCAGAAATGACTATGGTCTTCTTGCTAGGGTTTTGCCAGAGAGCTCAGTGTGAAAAGTTGCCCACGGGTTTCACCTATAAGTTAACCGCTGCAAGAAGAAACTTGGCTCTGTTTCAGCATCATGATGGTGTGACTGGCACAGCTAAAGATCATGTGGTTCAGGACTACGGGATGCGTATGCATACTTCCTTACAAGACCTTTTGATTTTTATGTCTAAAGGTATTGAGGTACTTCTCGGTATCCATCATGACAAAAACGATCAGAACCCTTCACAGTTCGAGCCAGCACAGGTGCGATCCAAATATGATGCGCAACCAGTGCACCAACCAGTTAGTGCTAATCAGGGAACAGTGCAATCAGTGGTTCTCTTTAATACTCTTGAGCAAACCAGAAACGAGATTGTGATGTTCATAGTCGAGAGACCCGATGTAACTATTTTGGACTCAAATTGGACTTGTGTTAAAAGCCAAATATCTCCTGAATTGCAGCATAGCAAACTCAAGATGTTCACTGGGAGGCATAGAGTATTCTGGAAAGCTTCAGTTCCTGCCATGGGATTGCAGACATATTATATTGCCAACGGTTTTGTGGGATGTGAGAAGGCCAAACCTGCAAAGTTGAAAATTTCATCAACTGCTGACACTTTACAGTGTCTTGCTCCATACAGTTGCTCAAAAGTGGAAGGTGATTCTGTCCAGATTAGAAATCGGCATCAAGCAGTTACTTTTAATGCTAGATTTGGTTTATTACAGAAGGTAACCCAAACCAAAGGTGGGTCAGAGAATGTTATTGATGAAGAGTTGGCTATGTACACTAGTCCTGAGAGCGGGGCCTACCTTTTTAAGCCTAACGGTGATGCCTCAACAATTGCTCAGGCCGGTGGTGAGTTGGTTATTTCTGAGGGTTTTCTGATGCAAGAAGTTTTTTCAATTCCGAAAACAGGTTGGACCAAATTGCCAGTCTCTCACAGCACCCGCATGTATAACTGTGAGGGCTCGGTACAGGAATTTTTGATTGAGAAAGAGTATCATGTGGAGCTTATCGGGGGTGAATTTAATGACAGAGAATTAGTTGTAAGATACAAGACGGATATTGAGAACAAGAGGATATTTTATTCAGATTTGAATGGCTTTCAGATGAGTCGTAGAGAAACATATGATAAAATCCCTCTACAAGGAAATTACTACCCGATGCCCTCACTTGCTTTTATGCAAGAATCTAAAGGAGAACGTTTCTCAGTACACACCCGGCAGTCATTGGGTGTGGCTAGCCCTAAAAATGGATGGTTTGAGATCATGCTTGATCGTCGGTTGTCACGAGACGATGGCCGTGGTCTTGGTCAAGGGGTGATGGATAACCGTCCAATGAATGTAGTTTTCCATCTCACTTTCGAATCTAACATATCCTCGGTTCTCGACCCTATTTCACATCCGGGACCCATTAGTCCATCTCTTTTCTCTCATCGAGTTGGGGCTCACTTGAACCACCCATTGCATGCATTCATCGCTAAAAAACCACAAGAAATATCTGTTCAACCTCCACCAAGATCTTTCTCACCATTAACAGCTCCATTGCCATGCGATTTGCATGTTGTAAGCTTGAAGGTTCCAAGACCATTAAAATACACCCAGCAGAATCTTGAAGAACGGAGGTCGGTTTTGATTTTGCAGAGAAGGCATTGGGATTCATCGTACTGTCGAAAAGGAAAGACAGATTGTTCAAGGATAGATGATGAACCATTGAACCTATTCAACATGTTTCAGGGTCTTGATGTTTTAAATGCGAAAGCAACTTCGTTAAATCTTTTGCATGATGACACAGAGATGCTTGGATATGGTGAGCAGTCTGCAGATGTTTCACAAGGAAGGGTCGTTATATCCCCTATGGAACTGCAGGCTTTTAGATTTGACTTACAACCCATTGCCAGTTAAGCTGGCACTGATTTGCCACATGAGTGAAAGATGAGGAAAGTTTGTGACTGTGTTGAGCCAGAAGGAGGCCGAGTCACCCGACGAACGATACAGACAAACATATTTCTTTTGGTGAAATGTAGCTTGTTTGAAGTTTCCAGGAAATGTTATGGAGTTGGTTTCTTGGGAATATCTGGAAGGTTTGTAAGGTAGTGTTACATAGTTATAATTTGAGGGCTCAAGAAGAGATTATAGACACAAGAGTAGATTACTGTTGTAGCAGTTTGGGTTTTTTGTTCTCTTTAATTTTGTTATCATGTATGGGATAAATTATTGGTGTTGTTTTGTACACTTTCTTTAACTTATTAAATGATAATCCATAGAAGATCGTTTTGATGATCATTTGTGCAATTCTAACCCGCTATCGACTCTTCTTAGTGTTATATAAATGACTCATAACTTGTATAGGTCATTTAGCATCGTTTAAATATTGTTTATTGGATGAGTCATTAGGGTCGTAGGTTTTGACAAAAGTAATTTTCTTCTAACATAAAATAGAATACCAAATTTCAAAGAGTAATGGTAGAACCTAATTATTTATTGGTCGAATAATTTTCTCTCCTTATCATATTTTATTAGTTTAACTAGTTTTTAAACCCGTATATATACACAGACTGTTTGAACTTTTAAGAGTATAACATTAATAAATTATATCATTTGACATAAAGTGATAAATGTATCATCTATAAATCTTGTATCTACTGATGAATTATTGCATTAATCTTTTATTAGTATAATGACATTTTTGATTCACATAATTCAAAGGAACTGAGTGAAATTAGATCGAATTTAAATTTCATTATTTGATTAATGTGTTTAGTTCAAAATCAAAAGGAATTCAAATTGATCAAATTCTTCTAAATTCTTTTAGTCAAAGGAATTTTTAATTCCCGTTGAAGGAAAGTCTAACAATGATATATTTTAAATAAATGTCAATTTTATTTTAATATTCAATACAAGTTTGACTGAAATTTTTTATGAAATAACTGAATAAGAGTAATAAATGAAGGTTGAATAGATTATTTTTAATAATTATTTTTTTATAGGTCGACAATTGTTTGAAATAAAGATAAATATACAATTTTAAATAGATATATATATATATATATAATAAAATGTAAGTTATTCTTTTTATTGAAATTGAGTTGAAATTACAATTTTAAATTGAATATGTACGATGTCATAAGCGTGATTCGTATGTAATTTCTTTACGCATAAAAAACTTAACATAACTTTTATTGATACAAGTAATCCTTTATGTTTGTGGATATATACAAATACATGAAATAAATTTTAAAAATTTTGATAACGATATGATATTTCTGTTAAGAGTTATATAATTAAAAAGGGTTGAGACTGTAATTTTGAATAGAGCGAAATAAAATGATTTAATTGAAAAAAAATTAAAATTAAATGATGACGTCATCAAATTTATAATTTTACTCAATTTAATAAAATTAAATAATTTTATCGGCTAATTAAATATTTAATGATGTCATCTTCTGCTTCATATATTATATTTAAGATTTTATGTGTCTCGTATCTACTTTATTAGGTCTACTTTTAAATTCATTTAAATAGTTATATTTGAAATTTTCAAATCGAAAATATTCAATATATTATAGAAATTTTTTAGTTCCATGAATACAATAGAAAAAATAGTAATGCTCAACAGAAGACGATGTAATTTGCTCAAGTACAATTCGTTATCCATTTATTCATAGGCTCTGCCAATGTACCTGGGCCTTGGGATATTAAGCCCATGAAGAAAAATATTAGTAGGCTTTAACACGAATGGCCCAGTATATTTATATTCATCAATAGTCTCCACACTGACTTGTTTGCAAAGTTATCTTTGGGGGTATTTACAAGGAGCTAATCGTTCTCTTCGTAAACGAACAACGAACAGTGACGAAAAAGAAAAAAAGAACCTAACAATGGATTCATCAAAGACAATTGAACACGAGATCGGAGGTCTGAAAAACGATGCACTTCGTTTCGGACTTCAAGGCGTCAAAAGTGACATCATCGGATCTCATCCTCTTGAATCCGCCTTTCAATCGGTACATATATATTTACATATATACATGTATATCCTGAATCTATAGCTAGGTTTTTATATGAATTATAAAAGAGATACCTTTAATTTAATTAATTGAATTTGTTCAGGCTGTTGTGAGAGAAGAGCAGATGAAGAGGAAAATGCTTGCAACCACTTACGGTTCTGCGTTTCCGTTGAAACAGGAGTTTGATCGAAAAGTTCTTTCTAGGTATTTATTTAATTTAAATATTATAATGTTTTGATATAATGATTTATGCTGTTTGGTATATTTGATGCACTTTCAGTAGCTGAAATATAAAGATAACTAGGGTTTTAGTGTTTTACATGTTTGGTTGGTGCTCTTCATCAATCAATTATTATTAAGATTTATATTTATATAAGATGGTTTTGATCAGTTTCTCAATTGAATGTATACAAGTTGTAGCTTGTTTTACTCGTCCCTTTATAGCTAAAAGGATAGTTCTTTTGTGTCTTGACAACGAAATATTCCTTTTGTTTGCGAATGTGAAGATTGATGTTGCTCATTCAAGGTAGCCAAGGCAGATATCGAAGTTTGTTGTAGCTAGATTATTTTCTCAAATGATTAAACATGATAATTGGTTTATTATTGGTTTTATTTTGTGCTTTCATGGAAGATCTTGTGATAAACATTTCTTAGATTTATGCTTTCGAGAGAAACACTATTAAGTGGAAATTAGTGAGGTTCTAAAGCATTTGGAAATAGATTTCATAGTTTTAGTTTTTTTTTTTAAATGGATCTTGAATTTTGCATTTTACTTGGATCTAGCTTGTAGTTTTTTGTGGCTGCGTATTATCTAATATTCTTATAGCTTTTATATGGAATTGATTATCAGATACTGGGGTTTTTAACGTATCTAACTTAGATCTCTAACTGTACCACTTTAGACTTTGGAAGGTATACTTGTAGCTAGGAGGCTGTTAGGAGTGGTATAAATCTCCCCAGATTGATACAAGGGAAATTGTGGAATGATGCTATTCATGCCCTGGAACTGTTGGGCTTTGTCTTTATTTGTTTTCATCTATTAGCCTGTCTAAACTAGTTTGGGATGAAGAACAGTTAACTTTCATTTTGATCTTGATCTAGATTTAAGTTGTGAATTTCGTAGATCGGTTTTAGAAGCAGATATATTTTTTGCGTAAACTTAATTTGGCTTGGTTTTTTTAATTTAATATTTGGAACTGACCAAATTGAACATAGATAGATTAACTAACATCTCACAGGTAAGGTAGATAGTTGTGCAAATAGAGGTTGATGGGGATGGTTACATACTTACTTATGTGTTATCCCTCTATTCTGTTTTATGTATCAATTAAAAAACCGTGCCCAGTTTGGTAGTTTTGTGAGAATGATGCTAAAGTTTGTGTCACATATAGTGCTACTGGGCTTAATATGGAAGTAGTTAAAATCCTTCTGCCATACTTCCTCACCTGGTATATGGATATATAAAATATTTTTGGGAACTTGACATATAGTCTGCGTTTTGAGGAAAAACTCATGCTTATGAAAGTAGGAAATAAGTTTTTGGGTTCTTTGGTGATTATGACAGTCGTTTATAAAAATTGCAACCTGAAAAATAGATGTAAACCAGTAGCTAGTGTTTTTGTCATAGAGTGACTTTTATAAGCATGCATATTGTTATTTGTGAATCGGTTGATATCACTGTGGGAGTTACTTAATTCTTTAATGTTTTGAGCTTTTAGATTTCAAAGGCCTCCTGGGCTTATACCGTCCTCCATGCTTGGATTAGAATCGTTAACCGGAGCTTTGGAAGATTTTGGTTTTGAAGATTACCTCCAAGGTAACAACATAGAAGCATATTAATTGTTTCCTGAGCTTTTTTGTTGGTGTTGACTTTTGCTTGGTCTTAATTTTGGTATTGATGATTCTTGTAGGTGTTCATGACACTGAAACAATGCGTGCCCCAGACATGCATCATGGAATGGAAGTTCGTGTTGGGCTTTCAAAGGGACCAGTTCAACCCAGTTTCATGTGAAACACACAATGTACTGCTGCATCTATGGTTTTCAATCTTGTAGACGTTTGTGGTTCGACTATGAATATGAACCTTAACATCTGGCTTTTATTGTGATCTCTACCATTATTAGATGTATGTTAAACATGTTTTTACGTATTATTGCTATGTACTTCCTATCCCAAATACTAACAATCTATGGTGAAAAATTCTTACTTTTGAAAACTAATGTCTGTAAATTTTTATACCGAATAATCCTAAATAGATCCAAAAATACAAGTATGTGTCTAATACATTCATCATTTGACATATGACTTATACATTTTGTCGATCATAATTTCCACCCTACATAGTATTTTTGAAACCGAGTCTTCTACTCTCTTATGTACGTAAATCCCCTGTTATGATCCGTATATATGGGAGAAGTGTATTCCATAATCCAAACCGAATGATCTAATCAATCTATAACCGTATTTATTACACTAGACTGAAAGCAAGCTCAAGCAAGTATTTCAGAGCAAGTAGTATTTTCGTTCCATTTTGGGGTCTGGCCCTGGCCTTGACCCTTGTGATATGCTTTAACTTTCAGAAGTGGACACTGGATGCAACTCTTGTATGCGTGATCACATCAACATGTAAACCTGATATCTAGCAAACTGTATTCCATGTAGTATGATACTATGATGTATGAACCAAACCAATAAAAGGTCTTTGTTCCCTAATTTCACAAAACCAAATTAGACTATAGACCTAACATTGGATCAGGTATACTTGGTGGCTATATATTTATATTTGAAAATAAAAATCTCAATCTCCCATCATTTTTGTGGTTCAGATAACTACCATACCATCTTCTACACTGAAGTTAATGAAACAGAACTGGGTTGAAAGATATACTAAGCTTACTTTAGCATTAACGGCTAGTCCTGAAACTAAAGAACAAACTTTTGACATCTTTCAGTTGTAATAAAAGACGATGCCACAGGCTTCAGCAGTTTTATCTGTAACAAGTTGCTAATGGTTAATACCGATACTAACTAACCGAATTTTCCCCAAACCTTAATAACAAAATTGACTAAAAAATCTTAACCTGAATTGTCACAATCGTTAATATACGAGTCTTGAGTCCATTCTGAGATGCCAAACAATACATTTAAACGATTGAACTTGACCCCAAACTAACAAAACATGTCGCTAGAACTTCATATCATTCTGTTCCTTTCTTGCCTCCATAACACGGAAACGTATAACCGAATCCCGTGTATTGTAACAAATTGTCTACATCCACACACTAAAGGGTAATAAAAAAACAGTCCCCAAAAACACTTACGCAATATAGATTATAAGCACCTTCGAGACTTTGAGTTGCTGTCACTTATCAGGGACTTTATGTAAGAGGCAGTAAACTACACGCAGCCACTGATTCTAAAATCCAGATATGTCCAACAACCTGAGAGCCATATACTTGAGCTACATCCTCTGCTGCAGCTAATCGTTGAAATCTAATACTTTCTTCAGTCATACTCGGAATGATCTGAAAGGTTAGCATTGTAAACAACCAAAGTTACTTGATTCACTTTCACATCTACATCATTGCTTGTTGACAGTAGTTGATCCTTGGTCGTGATAATTGTGCCACCAGCAGTTGTAACCAAGTTTATCAGACCGGCCTTAAAAATCTTGTACAAAATCTCCAATAAAGTAAAAACTTCACGCTCTTAAAAAGTTTTGGAGCCTGCAAAAATCAACTAACCAAGTACATAAAGTTACAAACTTTATGAGCACCAATTAATTTGTAAGAAAAAATATAGGTCTTACATTATTTAGGACTCTTATCCTCCCTGCTTTAGGCCCACCAGAACAACCATGTGTGTCTAGATGAACTTCATAAGGTTCTTCTTTCACAAGACATCCAGCTTCCGCACAAGCTTTTACCCCTGAAAGCAGAACAGATGTCACGATCTTATTCCATTGAACCCTAAGATCAATAGATAAGATCAAAAACCTTACACTCAATTGTAACAATCCATTTTCCATTCAAAATGGCCATCAGAAGTTTGAGTGTTCGTGTGCATGCACCATTTGAATCTGTGGCAGCAATGACATGTGTGACAGTATCTCTCCAGTATTTGGACACTACTGCCCCATTACTTGTTGCAAATTCAACCAGGTGGTACTGCATTATGAAGTCAAAGATAGATAGAAGCCATGAAGAAAATGTGAAATTGTTGCCAACAATTAATAATTGCTTGTACCAACCTCTTGTTCTGAAGAAAGATCTGAACCACAAAACACCAAATCATTTCCAGCATTCATCAATGATGTCCAAGAAATTTGATGTAAAACAGATATTCCACAATCAATTATTTCCTTGGATTTAATTATTCAAAAAAAAAACTTCTGTTTTTTTACTTGTGTTAAATTAAAATTGTAGATTTAATACTCATACTTTTTCGCAGTATCTTGCTTCCCAGCTTTTGACTTCGGTTCAGTTGGAAATTTGTTGGATGTATGTTTCGGACAGAAAATCAGAAATTCATCCCATAAAAGGCACACAGTTAGAAAACGCAGAGCAAATTACAAGATTCCACACATAAGCATAAATCGTTGCTTACGAAATCCCATCTGCAATCAGTAGTTTCATATGCACATGGAACATGGAATGTTTTATGGCATAACTTCGTATAGCAGCCAAGACCAGCTCCTTTTTTACCACAACAGCTGCATTTTAGCTTGTTAGCCCATGCTACTTCTGATTCTAAGTTCTGTATAAGTCCATTCTCGTTAAAGAAAATTTGAGGAGTCCTGCATTAATAGATAAAAAATGGGAGGTATAATCCATCAATTTATTATATCTTTTTCTTTGCTCGTATGACATGTTAAATATTTTAAAGTTGGATAGCATACTAGTTACGACATCTTATATGAACATGTATAACCTTTTTGAGGTTGGCCACATCTCCCACAACTTCCTTCCCTTGGGCGTACTACAAAAGTTCTCCACTTTCCTACATAACTCGAAAAACAAACAATGCACCTTTTCATTCTTTTATATAGAAGTTTTTAGGTGATCTACACATACAATCTCAATCAAAAACATCATCTTCATCTAAGCGATATAAGAAAGTTTGGTTATAAAATTCACCTCCGTGCACTTGGAAGTATGGCAAAAGGCACAACTACGATCATCGATATCGTTCAATCCGTCGCCTGTTTTCTTTTGAGTTTTCACTTCGATGATTTGACTTTTAGGTCCAGGGGAGCTTCTAATATTCCACTCCAGATTAGTCCCCTCAGCGCCATTTCTAGATCGTTGCATTGGTGAAATTTTTACTCAATTCTGAATTAGGATAACAAGCTAACACTTGTTACCATAATATTACAAGTGTACACATACATGATTCAATGATCATAAAAAAAATGAATATATTGATGATATGATTACTGAAATCAATGTAACATAAATAATTAAAGGCTGTAGCTATCAACTATGTTTTTGTACCTTAATGATAAATACAAGTTGCATTGAGTGTAACATCAATATTCCTATAAATACTCACTATATTTTCCAATTAAGGTGCAAAATTTACCTCTGTAATACACCCAAAAATAATAGTCGTGTAGATAACAAGCCCTAATTTGACCTTGAAGGAACACAAAATACAATTCAGCTAAAATTGAGCCCTAGAATGTAACAGGTGTGCTAACTATTTTTAGCTTATTTGCTTATTTAGAAGGGGATTCCAAGGCCTAAAAATAAGCTTCAAACTTTTAACTTATTTGCTTATAAGTAAGAAGCCTTTCAAAATAAGCTCATCCAAACACCCTACTAGAACTAAAACAAAATGCAATTGTATTTGTATGCTAGGGTTTAAATAAGAGAAAAAATGCAATTATATATTTACCTTGATCAACATACGAATGATGTTTAGAAGCCGAACACTCGACACCAGACTGAATTAGTGATTTGTACATGCACCTAAGCTGTTTACAAAACGAAAACAAAAACAAAAAACAAAAAGGTTAAAAATGGGATAGAAAAAGAGATAGGAACTACAGAGTGCAGAGTTGGAGACTCCTTGTTTGGATGGGAAAAGTGTTAAAATCATTGTTAAATATGTGGGTATTCAAAGTTCATAAACATATATATATTTACTGTTTTTATTTGTTAAATATTTTGTATCTTGCATTTTGTTATTTGGAATTAATTACATTAAGGTTAAAAAATATGTGCAAAGTTGGTGACTTGGTGTTGTAAAATATTTTAAGCTTATTAAATAATCATTTGTTGCATTGCTTTATGGCAAACTGTAAATAGAAGAATTTTTCCCAGTTGTTATAGATTTGTGGTTATTAGAAATCATACCTGCATTATCACAATCCTACTTTAATGAAATTTAGATCCATTTAAGCAAATATACAATTACTTCTACTCCCCAAGCTAACAAACAGGTTTTGATAATAGAAATTTCATTATATTCCATTTTTGCTTCATACTATCAAAGCCAATCAAGGTATTAAAAATCTAAACAATAACTCAAAACATACAACCAAAAGGCATGTGCCTTGTTTATAACTTAAGCATACACAAAAGGGTGACAAACAAACACACCAAAACAGGTATGCAAGATAGATTCTAAGCACAAAATTTTTAGGCCCTTGATGTAAAAGGCAGTAAACAAGAAGCTGCAGCCAATTCCAAAATCCAAGCATGCCCAACAACTCGAGACCCATATTCTTGAGCTACATCCTCTGCTGCAGCTAACGTTTGAAAGAGAAGCTTCATTTTCAGAAGCTAAATCATTGGTCTGAGAAGGGCAATTCACTTCCATCTTCATGCCATTTGACCCATCGTTTGTTTTCTTTTGCCTTTTGACTTCATTTGGTTCACTTGTAGTTCCAGAGGTGTATCTACTGTTTGACTCTTGATTCGTCCCAATAACCCCAATTTCAGCTGGTCTCTTTAGATGAATATTTTACAGCACTCTGAAAACAGAATTGCAAGTAAATGCTTGTTACAACATTATGACATATATGCTAGAATGTTAAAAGATTTTATTTTTTATAAAAAGAATATAATACAAAACATATATTCTAATTCCATTTTAATAAAAGAACATTTTTTTAAAACATAACAACGTTTAAATTTCTACAAAATAAATACTTGAAAGATGAAACAGACAAAAAGTAATTTTTTTTTTAATTGATGTACTGGCTGATTGATTAAGTTGTTATGAGTGTGCATTCAGGAATTGAAGAGTGCACAAACAACGTGTTCCTACCAGACGTTGCACATTGGATAAACTTGAGCATTCAGAAAAAAAGAGAAAAACTTAATCAATCAGATAAAACGTATATAGTTATAGAATTTATTTTTATTCTAAACAAATAAAAATAAAACGTATTCCAAATCCTTATAAGATATATAGTTATAGAATTTATTCTAAACTCTTATAAAGTATATAGCTATAAGGTTTAGTATATAAAATTTGAAATGATCAAAAGCTACATATATGTCCCATTCAATAATACATAAATATGGAAACTAATAGTCAAATCAATCTATACTTAATTACTTTTTTTAGTTTATCCAAATCATAATTATTTTTATTTGAGTATAAAATAAATAATAATTAAAATACGATTATTGCGATAATATAAAGTATAAATGAAATTGAAACAAAAGTTTACAATCATTATCATTAAAACGACTATCATTGTTAACTATTATCATATTTTTTTATTTATAACTGCGATATCGCCAACCATTATCATATTTTTTTAGGCCTATATTTGTCCATTATTTGTTTTTTTAACCCGAACTGTCAAACATCGTGTGGATATTGAAATAGATACGGAGTAGTAGTTTACTAATTTCCCATATGATGAAAAACTTCTTTCTAGTTGACATCTGATATTGATATACACCATTTTATCTTACATATTGTTGCATACTGTATAAAACTTATTACAATATAATTTTGTTTTCTTAGAAGGATAGACTTATTACAATATTAAGTAGCCAGTGGCATTATTTATCAAAATATTCATAGCATATTAAAGCATAACTGAAATGAGAGGTTTTATGAAAAAAAAATTAACAATATATAAAACTTATTAAAGTTAATAGTGCGTTTAGTTATGTAAAACTCCTTTTATTTTCCAGACCGTTTGTTATCAAAACTAAAAATGTACTAAAGTTGTATTTTTTGAAAAGGTTTTTACAAGAAAATTAAATTTCCATTTTCGCTTTTATAAATACAAATGTGAGTTGTGGTTTCCACATTTTCTAACATTTTCTATTATGAAAGAGGAAAAGTCATTTTTTAATATTTGAATTCGTTTTCAAAAAATTTTCATTAAATTTTTAAGAAAAAAAACGGAAAAATAAAGATATTTTTCAACTAAAGGCACCCTTATCATTTTAATGCATATATGATTGATTGATTAGCTTGTCGTGAACGTATGCTTCATGATATCAAGTAGTGCTATCACTACATTATAAACTTTAGTTAAAAGGTAACGTTTATAAAGCAAAGTACTTCCACATATAAGTTGTATAATAGTTTTCTCAAAATTGATTACTTGATTATTGATTAATTAGATAATCTTTGTCGTGACCAAAGGGTGTATCAGTATCAAGATGACTTTCAACTATATATAAACTTACGAGTTCAAATCGCATGTCGGGACAACCATACATAACAAATGTTAGAATTCGTATTAGTTACATAAGACAAAGAATGTACCGAACATTCCAAAGCCCTAAAAAAGAATATCCTTTCTTCTATAGAAGGAGAGAAATCAACATGAATTGATTAATATATCCTCGATCTCAAGTTCTCTCAAGCTCTAAAGGTTTTAGGATATAATAAACTAGTGGGTACTTTATTTTTTTTAGTAGTAAATCCTACCATGTTTACTGTGTGTTGATTGTGACAATTTAACCGACTTGAGTGATTATATCTTTAAAAAAATCTCAATCCAAAATAAAAATACAAAGTTAATCAAATTAGAGGCCTAAACTCGAAATGAAAAGGGTGCATGAATGACGAAAAATGGTACGTGCAGCCTTGTATTAAAAAAATGGATAGTCAAAGTGATCTCCAAATCAGAAAAACACCAGCACTGCCTTGTTTGAGGAGTAATTGAGCACCATATATTACTAGTGCTACCTTTCTATTTTTTCCAAAAATTATTTTCTCTTTATATCCCTTTAAACAACCTTTCTTATTCGTCCCAACTACTTTATTCTAGAAAAGAAGTTCTATATATTAACTTATCAACTCTCATCATCGCTTGTTTGTAATTTTCTATCGTCGATTTAGACTTTTTGTAAGTTTACATCATTATTTGGGTTTTAGACAAAAATGATATTAATGATAGTGATACTTTCTTGTTAATTTAGAGTGTGTTTGACAAAATTAACTGGAGCTGAATTTTAAATTGTAAAATGATATGAAATGACACAAAAGGTAAAATACAAATACTAGTATATAAACATTAAATTAAGGTATTTATGTAATTCTATCTATTATAACCTCTACAAATTTTCAAAAGCTAGTTGAGATAACTTATTTTTTAAGAGTTTATGATGAGCTTATTTTTTCAATAAATTCTTATATAATTCTTTATCAAACGATACTTGTAACTTGATCTCCTAAAAAAAGTAAGTTTAAACCTTTTATAAACTCTGATAAGCTAACTTACCAAATATACTCGTCGTATATATTGTAAGTGTCTTAAATCAACTGAAGTCATCATGATATATGTTCCCCGGAGGTTAGTCATTTCTAGCTTGGACCTTTACATAAAGTATGCAAGATTTAATATTTTCATAGATAATCTTATCAGAAGAGTTATTGGTCTCAGATGATAAATTTAGAGAAGGGATATGGATACGATATCAACTGATGATACACAACGTTAAAAACTCGTGTGTGGATTGATACAACTATACTATTGGTATAAATGTCAAAAATCAATTGTTATTTGGCTTAGGACGCAAAATTTAATTTTTATTACTCACTATACTCCACAATGTCAAACAACCCGTACAACTTACACTCAACATGGAACCTATTTCTATAACAATCAACATGCCCGATTGTGGTACTCATTACGATCCTCAAACACAATAGTAACAAACACAAAATTATCAAACACCAAACTTATCCCCAAATCAATATAATGGTTTCCTAATGTGGCAAGTATCACAAAATACCCAACAACCCCTCATCCAACACCCCGACGTACACTCGGTCGAAAACGAGGTACTGACACCAACTTCCGTAGAAATAGGTCAACAAAGACAGGAAAACAACCCGAGGTTGGACCATCACAACCCAAACGAAGAAAGGTTTGTAGGAATTGAAACCTTTGAGAACCGGAGGACGAACTCCTATTAGATCAAAGTTAGATGCTCGTTTCCGAAGATTCCAACCGAAGGCATCCGCAATGTAAGAGTATCATGCCCACAACCCTTTATTTGAAATGACCAAAGATATGTTGTCTTCAAAATGGACAAAACTCAATGTCGCGTGCCAAAAGTGGGGAGGTGTTTGGAAGCGGCTTCAATCACAACGAAGAAGCAGGGAAGGTGCTGATGACTTTCATGCTCAGGTGGAAGCTCAATATGGATGGAATGTCTAAAGCCTTTCCATAGTTTTCTACGTGGAGATTCTTGGAGGACCGTCAAAAGTGGTTAACTCTCGACCCCCTTGTCGTCGGAAGGGGAACGTTCCAAAACGCAACGAGACTGTGTACTTGGACCAATTGGATTTGGACGAGGAACCGGAGGCTGACGAAGAGAACCCAAATATCGCGTTATTTATTGATGATCAATTCAAACGTCCACGGGGAAAAGCAAGTAAAGCAAATTTCTAAAAGACGTCCTTCCGGTTCCGCCGCTTTGTCTCGTGCTTCTTTTGACGAGTCGATCACTAACACCATTTACGGCATTTGTTCCGACTAGCAAAGCAACTATCAGTCAAAGGATCTTGAAACACAACTCCGGATTTTGTCTAGGACGACAGACTAGTTATCCGGACGAGACAAAGTTATAACAAAAAGGGAAAAAGGAGAAGATTCGTGAGAAGATGAGATTTAGATATATGGATTTATTTATTTTAGTAGTTTTAATATTAATTTTTATTTTTATTTAATTTATTTTGTTAATTATTTCAATTCAGTAAATTGTTTGAATTTTATAAAAAATTAATAAATCAAAATAAAGTCTAAAACATTGTTCAATTATATTGTTCCTACTCCTCCACTTTTTTCAGCAATTGTTTCCTTCATAACACTATAAAACATTATGACCACTCCTTATGATCTTAAGGTTAAACCACATCAAACAAATTTCCAAACAACAAACATATATCAACCACAACCAATCAACCATCAACCACCATCGTCATAGGTCGCGAAAAAACGAAAGAAACCACCAGATCTAAACAACGGTCGGAGGTTAATGATGTAGATTGAAATTGAGATAACACAAATCGAGCCTGTTAATTCCCACGAATACCAGGAATGATTCCTCCAACTATTGTTGATTCAAAAGAATACCAATAATTAAGATAAATCCAACTCAAAATTGAGAGAAAATTGAACTTTCATAAAAATCAAAACTAGCTGCTCAACAATGTTCTCCAAACCCTAAACAAGGACCAGAACTTCGAATGGGCCAAAAAAGATAAACGGGCCGAACTCTAGCCCAAAAACAAAGTCCATAAAATAGAAAAAAAAACATAAATCAGCCCATAACTCATAAAATACAGCGAATTTGGGCCCGAAATTCGGCGGTTAGTCACGAGGTTGGGCTCGGCCCAAGCTTCGATTCGCCTGGTCATGGGCCTCAAATGGACAATCCTAGCCCAAGTTACGACCTTTTTCGTGAAGCCCCTTTTGATACACGATCTTGGGCCTCAAGAAACACAAGGTCCCGATCTTCCACACTTGGGCTCACATCAGTTAAGGTGGTTTGTTTAGTTCCAAAAGCACATCCATTAGTATCTTCGAGATCTAACAGAAAATTTCAAACTGTCATTTCTTCGAGATTCGACAGTAGTTTATTTGAGATTCGACAATAGTTTATTTGAGATTCGACATGGTGGTGGTGACAATTGATTGAAACTCGGGAAAAAAATTGAAGACCTCACCATGGTTGTCGGAGTTGAATTTGAGACCGAAAAGGGTTGATGTTTTTTGGTGATGGTCATGGGTTTTTGGTGGCGGAGGAATGGTGGCCAGATGAGGTCATCGTCAACCCCCACCATTTACGAAGATTCCATCACCGTTAAGGGTTGATTTTTTTAATGGCGATGGGTTGTTACTTTGCGGTTTTTGATTTCGGAGTGTTGTTGTTCTTTTTGTGTTTTGAATGTTGTTGATGTTTTTGTGATGGTAATGATGATTATTTGTAGTTGGGAATAAAAATAGAGTTTGGTAGAATATAGACGGAGAAGATGAGTTTTTTTAAAATGAATACCCTTACATTTCTAGTAATGTGAAATATTTGTATTTTTTAGAACAACAAGCTTACAACATAACTCACTCATGTACTGTATATAATCGCGAATATATATATTTACTGTTTCAAAGTGTGACTTAAACCCACAATTTTTTGATCGATAAACTTATCCCATAACATTAGGGCAAAGGCACCTTGATGTCTAGAATGTAATATTACTTGACATATAATACTTGACGGAGTTAGTGGAAAAGACTTCTTGTATTAAAAATTACAATTATAAAAGTTATTTGTGTTAAAAAAATAATAATGGGTCGTGTCTTAAAAGAAATCACATAAACAATCCGAGTAATTTACTCTAAATACTATAAACACCCAGTGAATGTCATAATCGAAGACTTTAAAGTTATCTAGAGATGTCATTTAATTTTTCTATTTTGAGCATTTATTTTGTCATTTTTTGTTATCAACTTTTTTAAGGATAGACAAGGTAGACGAACTAAACACGTAACCACTGAAATTATACAGAGAATATTTACTTGATCAATTTTAGTACAGTTATTCTTGCATCTTCTCGATAATAATAATAATAAAATATTAAAACAACATATTCGAACAAGAATCGATTTTACCAAAAATGTATCTATTTAAGGATGAGACATATATAGCTACGTGTCTTTATTTACTCATTACTTCAACATGTCATAGTGTCGAGTGTCGACACTAACCATAATACTTATTATTTTTCGTCTACTATTTTAAATTTTGTTATTTTCTGAAGGTTTTTATATGTATTAAATATTTTCATAAATCTTGGAATACTTTATTACTTATAAACTTGAAAAATGATATATATGTCTAATTAGACATATATGACTAAAAATGTGATTGTTAGATGAGAAAATGATTGGATAAGATTAGAAGAAAGAATAAGTGGAGTATATGTGTCAAAAATTGTATGATTAGACTAAATTAGTCATATGTCTAATTAGGCGGATATATATAACATTTTTTTTGAACGGCAAAGATTTATTAAAAACTAGCGAGAAGCTAGGAAAAAATACAAGGAAAAATCAATAAAGAATGGGGTTTCGGAGCCAATTGGTCCGAGAAACCTTACAATTTTTAGATCTAGAATTATACCAAAAGAAAGATATATCAACAATGATATCCCATAAATCTGATTTGGCAATCTTATGTCCTCCGAAAATGCAAAAGTTTCAAAATCTTCAAATAAACCACGAAATGACCCCGATGATGGCATGGAGGGTCTTCTTTTTGTCTGGAGGCAACCTGAGGTTATCAAGATGATCAAAGATGTCGTTCAAAGAATCTGTGGGAAGGGTGTCAATTCCGACCCATGAAGAAAACTTGGACTAGATGGCGTTTGCGAGACTACATGAACCAAATAAATGCGAAAATTCTCTTTAGATTCTCTTTAGATTGGGATGAAAATTCGAAATTTTTCCATGGCATGATTAATCAAAAAAGAAGGTATCAAGCTCTATCGGGTGTTCTTCATGATGGTGAATGGATATCAGATCTATTCAAGGTTAAAGAAATCTTTTTGGACTACTTCAAAAACAAATTCACTACAATCAATGCCTTTATCCCAACGCATATAAGTGATCTTTACAAGAAAATTACTCCAAAGCAGTCTATTACAATTGAGCGGGATGCAACAATGGAGGATCTCAAAGAGGTAGTTTCGTCATGCGCTAATGACAAAGCACTGGGTCCTAATGGTATGTCCTTTAATTTAATTAAACGCCATTGGGATACCATTGGGTCGGATATGCTTGCTTATATTAACGAGTTCCTCCATACGGGTGTAATGCCTTTGGGGTGTAATTCGATAATTAGCTCGGAACAAACGGCTTTTATTAAAGGTAGGCAAATTTTAGATGGGCCTTTAATTTTAAGTGAAATCATTAGTTGGTTTAAGAAATGAAAAAAAACATTGCTTATCTTCAAAATTGACTTTGAAAAGGCGTTTGACTCGGTGTCTTGGGAATATTTGATACATATTCTTGAATGTCTTGGTTTTAGTGTTAAATGGAGGTCATGGATTCTTGCGTGTTTAAAATCTGCAAGAGCTTCTATTCTCGTTAATGGAAGTCCAACGGAAGAATTTTCTTTGCATCGGGGGTTACGTTAAGGAGATCCCCTATCGCCTTTCCTCTTTATAATGGTAATGGAAGGCTTGCACGTTAAGATACAAGAATATAAGAGTGCGATGAAGATTGAAGGTATTTCTTTTGCGAATCATAATGTAAAGATATCGCATCTATTGTATGCGGATGACGTTATCTTTATATCTAAATGGTCACAACAAGAATTACTTAATATCAAAGATCTTCTGCTCGAATTTTACACTCAATCTGGCTTAAAGATCAATATACAAAAGTCAAATTTATACGGTTCAGGTGTAGATGATGCGGCAGTCCAACAGATGGCTGTTGCAGCAGGGTGTTTGATAGGTAAATTACCATTTATCTATTTGGGTATTCCATTAGGGGTTAATATGAGAAACATAAAGAGTTGGGATCCGATAGTAGAAAATTTTACTTCTAAACTGTCAAAGTGGAAAGAAAATTGTTTATCTATTGGAGGTCGTCATACCCTTATTAAAGCCGTTTTGGGTAGTGTTTGTGTGTATTACTTCTCATTGTTTCGAATTCCGAAAGGAGTTTTAAAAAATCTTGATAGTCTTCGAGCAAAGTTTTTCTGGGGAGGAGATAATGACCACAGGAAACTCCATTGGATTCAATGGAAAAAAGTCGTAGCTTCCTATGATCGAGGTGGTTTAAATATCGGTTGTCTAGAAGCATTTAATAATGCCCTTCTATACAAATGGAGATGGAGAATTTTGCATGATCATGCTTCGATCTGGTCCCAGGTAGTTCGAATTATACATGGTAATAATGCAGGTATAGGAGATCAAAATTATTGTGCTATTAATGAAGTATGGTCAACCATTGTTAGTTTAATAAGGGAGATGAATGATACCTTCATTATTCCATGGCATTCTATTAGTCGCGATATAGGCGATGGCCAAACTACAAGATTTTGGACAGATTCTGGACAGATCTCTGGATTAGCTCGTCTACAATAGCTGCCCAATTCCCTCGGCTATATCGTCTATCATCCAATCCGGATGCTTATGTATCGGATATAATTCAGAATACTTCTTTTTTGTGGTCTTGGCGCCGTATCGTTAGAGGGGGAAGAGAATCAATTGAATTGCATAATTTGGAGAATTTAATTAAAGATGTTCGTCTATCATCTTTACCAGATAGATTTATGTGGAATCTGGATCAATCATGTGTGTTCTCGGTTTCAAACAATAGACATCATATTGAAGATTTTGTTTCCTTATCAAGTTTGGCTCCTACGAATTGGAATAAAATCTATCCAAAGAAAATCAATATTTTTCGATGGCGAGTTCACAACAATGCGGTTGCTATCCGTCCTCTTTTATCACAGCATGGTGTCCCAATCGATTCTTTGAGCTGTCCATTATGTGATCATTTGGTTGAAACGATTAGTCACAGATTTTTCAACTGTAATGTTTCTTCATCTATTTGGAATAAGGTGTCTCGCTGGTGTGATATCTCCCTCCCAGTCGACTCTTCATATGAGGATTGGATTTACTGGTTGAATGCTTTTAGAGGTGGTGCTCAAAAGAAACAAAAAATGGAGGCTATATTTTTGGCTACAATGTGGATCATTTGGCGTCATAGAAACTCTCGGTTATTTGGGACAAAAAAGATTAAGAATAGCGAGGTTTTTGATTTAATCGTTTTACATTCTTTTAATTGGCTAAATCACAGAGCTTCTAAGATTAATGTATCTTGGAACTCTTGGATTCAATGCCCATTTTGTTGATTGTTTTTGTTATTGCTAAGTTTCTTGCTTAGCTTCGTTTAATTTTAAAATTTGCCGTTCAAAAAAAAAAACAAAAAACATGAACCAAATAAATGATTTGAAGTCTCGGTAAATGTGTCACATATTGGACAATAAATAGAGTTGATCTCGACACATTTGCTACTCAAATTCCAACGAGTAGGAATTTTATCACGAAGGATCCGCCAAACTAGAATATTAACTTTCTTTGGGATGAGGTTACTCCAACGGGTTTCTGTATCTATTGTAGGAAGAGATATAACACCCCTTAAATTACCTCAGGGTTAAAATAGTAATTTAACTCGGAAGCGATGGATAAAAGATAATAATATAACTTATCTTACAAAATGACCATAGATTTTTCGCGAGTTTACAATATTAAAATATTGCTGAAACAAAACATATAATTGTTATACAAAATCCACATACACGTTAATTTACAAAACATTCATAAACATATCAGAGTGATGGCATGTGTCAAACATTCTTCAAAACCACCTTCCTGCCCAACCCACAAAAGACATGCATAACCTGCAGGAAGGGAAATGGTGGGATTAGCACAAAGCTAAGTGAATGAATGTACAACTAACAATTCAACTTAGCTTAATAATCTGTTTACACTAAGCACAGTAAACACATAAACTCAAGAGGATCGGCGGTTACTGAGGAACCCTACAGCCGCGGTGGCCCACAGTAACACTTACCACAATCTGTAAAGGCCCATACAGAATAGGCCGATAACTTGGCACTACAACACCACAACACACTTTCCAACGACAACACATGTATCTGGAACGTGTGTTGAACACAGTAGTAGCCAAGTCCAATCGCAATTGACCTCTGAATAACACAGATGCCCGAAGGCCACATATGCATAACAAGCAGATATATTCAATCATAACTCAGACTAAATAGTCAATCAAGGTTTACGTTACTTGTTGTAATCACACCATTACAACTAACTCAAATTATGAGTTGCAGATCCACTCACCTGTCTGCTACCGTTCACTTCTCAGAATTCTTATATTACTGAGTCTTTAACTGATCTGAGAATACAACAGATAACGAGTTAGTAACTCACCTTGAATTCGTGTAACATATCTCAATGTATATTATCCAGATAATAAAAATTTTTCAAGTTACAATTTATCTGCTATAACCGCTGTACAACTATCAATTATGTCAATTTATAAAAATTTGCTTATTTAATTATTTACTCAATTAACCAAATTTTCGAATCATTATAATAACATATTTAACCAAACACGTGACCCCCTGTATTCAAGGAATAATAAAAGTCCGATCCGCAGTTAAAAAGGAATATTTCAATTTTGGTCGCTAAAAGTATAACCTTTTACTTATGCATTTTCAAAATCTGCATCATAGCGACATTGCAATATCGCCTCTAGCGACATTGCAATATCGCCACTAGCGATATTGTATAGCGAAATTAATCGCGATATTGGGTAGCGATATTGGAGGGCGATATTGCAATATCGCCAAACCAGTTCATCCTGCGAACTGGGCAGAAAACTGGCTGATTTTCACCAAAAACTCAAATCTCAATCTTAACAGCGTTATACCACAAATTAAACGTTCCAACACTTCATAAATACATAAACAAACACTCGAAATGCATCAATTTAACATAAAAACACTTAATTTCATCAAATCAACTAACTTTCTCACTTTTTGTAAAAAAAACAAAAACTAATCAAAACTAACCTTAATCTGATTTAATCCACTGAAACAAGTTGTAGAAATGATCTTCTATGAATTCCGAATCTAATGACACAATTTGGAGGTGTTTTGGGCTTGATTTGAGCTTGAATTGCAAATTTGAGTTTAGTGTGTGTTCTTGGTGTTTGTGTGTGTTTTTGAGATGAAGAATGTAGATGAAATGAGGATTAATTTCCAGATTTGGGTTTATATATATAACGATTTACGTATACTACGATGTATTATTATCATTAATCTAGCACACGATGGTATTAGTTATAATAGTTAGGCTAATCCGTATTTTAAACTAAAAATACCGTAATTCCCATTTAATTATTCCTAACAATTATACATTCAAACATTTCATATAAATGAATTCAAGTAAATAAGGTAACATAAGGTAAATTTACCTAAAAATACTAGGCCATTGGAGAGGATGTTACAAGAGAGATCATATCAATGTGATGTCTCGCGACACTAACAATGAAAGTATCCGAATCATTTAAGGTCCAACATTACTCTATAAACATATCTCAATAATAGCTAAGCATTTACTTAATATTTTGAGCAAAATTTTAACTTTGATATTTTAGGGGGTTAATTGTGTTATTTTCAAATTTCATGCTTGTTATGTAAACTATGAAAAAGACAAATACCTAGGTAGTATTTATCTTATACCAATACCAATTATTTATGTAAAATTACTTATAAAACATTTTTTTAGAAATTACACTTAAAAATCTTATAATAATTCTTTTACTTAGTACAATAATACCAATTACAAAAAATAATTATTAAGTACAGAAATCAAAATGATTGCAAGTAAAGTAATTATTACTAAACAATTCTGATGTCAATTATTTAAAACCAAAAACAATCTATTGTACACTGCTACATTTTATGTCTTCAACGTTTATACACCAGCCAAACGGGTATGTTACAATCATTAGGTTACCATTATGACTAAATTAATCGAAAAAGAGAAACACTGTGTCACTATCACTTCTCACCATTATAAATTTATTTTTTCCCGTTTCATTGCACCGAATATCTTTGGTACTATATACTTTTCTTTTTAACAAATAATTTTATATTATATATATTATCATATTATATATCTTGATGAAAATGTTAAAGTTGGCCTAGTTAGTGACTAGTGGACACGCGATGGGCTTGTGTAGATTCGTGGAAATAGCATCGTTCATTCCACTAAACACGTGGGAATTGCATGCTTATGATTTTATGTAACGTTTTGCTTTCACCTGCAAAAAAGCTTCCTGAATTCATGCATAGTTGATGAACAAATTGAGTTTATCGTTTAGCCACCATATACTTGCATGTTATTCCACTTTTGTCCCTATATTTCCAAATACATACAAACTAGCTCGCTTTAATCAATTAAGTGACATGTGTATTGTACTAAAGATCATTCATAATCTCATATTGACCGAGTCTTAAAAAGTCTACTTTTTCATAATTATCTACTTACCTATATGTACTTGTTTGATGTAATCAAGTATAAAATGTATAGCGTATACGTAATGTACTTTTATTAATCGTACATATATATACACGTGAGACACGACATTGTGTATACACACTTTTATACTTTCATAGTACGGCAAATATAGAGAGTCATTTTTCATGTTCACTTGAGCTAGCACTTCTTAAAAGAGTCACACTTTGTATCAACAATATTTCACATTACTTACCATTTGAAGTATTATAACGGTTAAATGGATCATTACATCCAAATTTTAAAAGATATCTATCCATAAACAACGTAACGTTTCTTGAACCCACATTTTCTATTTAAGTGTAAGCATACTTTTCATTGTTTTTGGATAAAAAGCTTTATTAATCTTACTTTTTTCACAAGTAGTTAGCTTCTTATTTATCTTTAACTTGAAGAGCAAACATTTTTCACATCAAAGACAGTAAGACACCCATGTAAATTGTAATCATTTTTAACAAAGAACCCAAAAAAGAAGTAAATAAATTAATGGGTTTATTGATTCGTGATTCGTTTAACTTTTGCGTTTTTATATTGTATGGGGTAAACTTTGAATTTTTCTATCGTATGAGGCAAACTTTCAAAAATTTCTATTGTATGTTGACTTGCCTTTTTTGGAATGACAAAAAATGAAATATTACATACAATAGAGAAGTTTAGAAGGTTTACCTCGTACAATAGTATATTTGAAAGTTAACCCCATACAATATAAAAACGTAAAAATTAAACGCATCACAAATTAATAATATGAAATTAAACATTTTTAGTGCGTTTAGAAAAGTATATTTTTTCATATTAATTTTGGTAATCAATCAGTGACAATTAAGTGAGTTGAATGTCCATGTGTCATATTTCCGAATGGGAAAGGAAAAACACCTTTAAAATTCTCAATAAAAGAAAAAAAAAGTATGATTAGAAACGTCGGGAACTAAACGCTATTTGGAATACAAAAATGTAGAGTTATAAGACTGGACATCTTAACATCGTATCATCATGACGACATATTCAACTGATCGATCGGTTACCGTCTTTTTCTTTCTTTTGCTGCCTTTATTTTGGTGAGTGATTATCCATGTTGTTCCATTACCATAAACTTTTGTCCCTCTAAACTTATAATATTAAGTGTCAACCATTTGTACCTCATAGTTATTATTTGTCTTCCCAATCACATTCCATTATATTGCAAACAATTAATAACTTTAATCATCATAATTATATCACCCATCAATGGCCGGACACAAAAGATTCCGGGCACTCAACAAACCTTGTGTTCTACTCATAGGTATCAATCTCTATACATTATATATCCTTAATTATCTATAAAATAATTATTGTTGTTTATTAGTTGGTTCGTTCGTGTGTAGCGATTGCTGGGATCGAACGGTTTGTGTTTAAAGGGGTCGGTTCAAATCTCGTAATTTATTTGACTGATGTGATGGAAATGAGTAGCTCATCTGCCGTGCGAACCGTCAACAGCTGGACGGGATTTACGTCGATGGTGCCATTACTCGTGGCGCCACTTGTCGACTCATATTGGAACCGCTATTCTACGATTTTAGCCTTTTCGTTCATCTATCTGATTGTAAGCATTATCTATAACATGTTAGTGCATCTGTCTCAAACTATTTGTCCATCAGAAAAAAAAAAGACTTACATTTTCAAAAAAATCTTTCATTTGTTTGCATTATCGTAACTTGTTAGTTATTTGTCTGAAAATAAACATCCATAAGTACACTTTATAATTAACACACATATTGTAGTTGGTTTCTAAACATCCAAGTATATGTTTGCATTTGTTTTCAGGGGCTATTGGCATTAACATCAACAGCATTAAACAAATCAAACTCATCGTCTTCATCTTCGTCACTATATTTGTCACTCTACTTGATTTCACTAGGCATAGGAGGGTACAACCCGTCATTGCAGGCATTTGGGGCTGATCAAATCGAGTTAGATGATGAGATTCCAACGACAACAAAAGGGGACCAAAATTCCGACAAGAAAAGTATGTTCTTTCAATGGTGGTATTTTGGTGTATGTAGTGGAGCTCTTTTAGGCGTGTCGATTATGCCCAATATACAAGATTCCCTGGGTTGGGGTTTAGGGTTCGCTATGCCTGCTATGGCTATGGTGGTGTCCATGATTATATTTTCTTGTGGCAGCCGGTTTTATACGTATAGTCATGATCAAAGTAACGAGGATAACTGTTTGGAAAGGGTGGTTCAAGCAGTTAAATGTTCGGTGTCTAAATTTGCACGTTACAAAAGTGATGACAAATCGAGCCTCGTCGAGCTTGAGTAAGTTTCTTTATCTAAACTATTAGTGTCAATAAAGTTTTTTAAAAATATTTGTTACAAACGTATACATAGTAACATATGATAATGATATTATATTAAAAAAATAAAAAAGTTAAAAAAATGTTCAAACACGTCAAATGGCTAGTTGAGTAAAAATGTATATTTTGTATAAAAGAGATGATATATTTATAGAAATTTTGCTAAAACTTTTATTAAAGACGATAAGTATTTTAATTACTACCATAAATTTTAATAAAGTTTGTAAATATATTTCTACTGTGGTTATACACTTGTAATTCAGGTATCAACCTAGGTAGGTAATTTTCATCTGATAGGTAAGGTTGTTGTCCAGAGCTAAAGTCCAATAAACAACATAGTGACATAGTGTACAACTTTTAAAACACCTCTTAAAAGTTATTGTAAATGAAACATTGTTTTAAGTTGCATTGGGTGATGAGTGGATAGGGTATAAGTTCATAATTTTTTTAAGGAATCTATGTTTATTTATTAAGGTTTAAATTTAATAGTCACGTTTATATTCCGTTGGTCGATCGTATACACACGTGTTATTTTTCAACTTTAGCTCGTTACTAATATATTAAAATTGTTTTATAATAAACGTTTCAATTAAGTATTTTAACAACCATAACATACGTCACATATATAATTTATGTATTCATATTACATTATATCATATTTTGCATACATTCATATTCTAGTAATACTATTTATGCTCGATTTACTACAAGGTAATTAAGGTGGTAACATTTAGATTTATGGTTATTTTTCAGGCTAGAAGATAAACCATTCTGTTCAAAAGTAGAAAACGAAACCGAATGTTTGACTGACCAAAAGTCAAATAACAATAATCATCTAGTCAAAATTGCAAACGTCGTCATCAGGCTTCTACCTATTTGGACAACACTACTTATGTTCGCCGTTATTTTTCAACAACCAGCAACTTTCTTCATTAAACAAGGAATGTCAATGAAAAGAAACATAGGAGACAGTTACAAAATCCCACCAGCCACATTACAAAGTGCCATCACAATATCTATTATCATTCTAATGCCATTTTATGACACAATTTTTATCCCATTCACTCGTTTCATCCTACGTAACGAAAATGGGATCACAACGATGCAAAGAATTGGTATTGGAATGTTTTTGTCAGTGATCGCAATGATATTTGCAGCCACGGTTGAAATGAAGCGGTTGGAGTTCAAATCTGAGACACTCAGTATATTTTGGTTGTTGCCTCAATACATACTGTTGGGAATTTCGGATATTTTTACTGTGGTTGGAATGCAAGAGTTTTTTTATAGTGAAGTACCCGAAGGAATGAGGACAATGGGGATAGCTTTGTATACGAGCGTGTTTGGTGTAGGAAGTTTTTTGAGCGCGTTAATGGTATATTTGGTTGAGTATTTTACGAGCTATAAAGATGGAAAGGGGAATTGGTTTTCAGATGATATGAAGGAAGCAAGACTCGATAAGTATTATTGGTTGTTGGCAGGTACAAGTTGTTTGAGTTTGGCGGTGTTTGTGGTACTTTGTAAATGTCAAAAGACGAGATAAATGATCCAACAGCCGAGAAACCTTAAAAGGCGGTCAAGTTGGTTAATTAGTCTATAATTATAGGATTATAGGTTCGAGTTCTTAGTTTTTTCGGTTTCTTGGAAGAAAAGGAGAGATGTAACAGTTGGTAACCTAGCTAGTGATTGATTTAGTGTTTTGAGTTGTACATAATGTCGTTTTTGTTTGTTTTTGGTTTACGTCTAATATAGATACGTAGACATCTTTGTTTTTCGATTTACAGAATAAAGATCAGTTTGTTTTGGTTTTAAAGATCTCTCTAAATTATGCTTATGTAAGCAAATTAAGCATATACAAGTGAGACGTGAAATCAAAAAAGTTGCCGTTTGTAGTTTTGGAGTTAGTCTAATGTACACGTATAGACTATGTTATTTGCTTTTCTAAGTAAGTGTTTGTTTGAGTTTACAATATATCTTTTCTGAGTGATTGACATTCTTATGAATGAATTACCATATTTGGAAACATTTGTGCATAAATGCATATACAAGTGAAAGTATATACGTTTTAGTATCTCTTGTGCGTGGGCTAAAGTGTACAACCGGTGGAATTTTAGTAAGCTAATTTCTTTAAATACCTTTGAATTTGGTTGCAAGAAATTGGCTACAGTAAAAAGCTGTTTTATAGTTACTGCTTCTCACGTTCCGTAAATAGCCGGAACATTGAAGAATATCCAGAAAGATTTTTCAGGAATCGGTTTGATTCTATCTTTGTTCCTTCCGTTTGAAGTTTGGATTTATTGGGGGTGCCGGAACAAATTTGGTTTGAACCTTTTTATTTTTTTAATTTTATTTTTGTGCTACTGGACTAATTTTGGGCTGTGGAGTAAGCATGAAGTCCATTCAAGCTGCACGTGTTTCGTAGGAACTTACCATTAATATTTCATTTAACCCATAAGTAATGTCTAATGGCAATATAAAGATGATCCAAAGTCCAAACGAACCAAGAAACTAAAATGCGTAATTCTTATTTTTTGTAAAATGAAATGAAAATACCAACTCGAGTTACTCGGTCTTGAAGTGAATGCATCTAGTCAACATGAACTCTAAATTTGCATATCCTTGTAGCGGGCCAGATTCTTGATGAAAGCCGGCAAATGCTTTGCTTGTCGTGCCATGTTGAAACTGTTGCCAATGCTGGGCAATCTATCTAGTAAAGAGTTAAATTCACACCATAGGGCCTTGCGATCTCTCTTCCAATGATGTTGGGCTTAGTTCATATGGGCTTCTGTAGACTTTTGCCATTGTTTTGCGTTTCAATAGTGATGCAACAATGAATGATAAGTTCTTTCTTTTTCTTCTTCGTTTTAGCTGTTGTTTCGACACTATCTTACTGAATAATAAGTTGAAAACCATTCAATAGGGCGGATTTAGAGTGTTAGTAAAGGTGCGCCGGATCCCATCCTATTGGACTTAGTAGTAAAAGTTTATGTAATTTTTTGATAAAATTTTCAAACTCAAATACAGTTAGGCCTCCCATAATTAGTTTATTTGTGTGGTGAAAACATTTTGACCATATTTCTAAACATGTTTTACTTGTTTTTTAAGAAAATATTTACATATACTAGTTTAAACTTTTAGTTTTTAATTTAGTATTAAATATTTTTTATAAAATAATATTTTTATTTTTCATAATATAGATTTATGGGTTCGTCACTGTAATAAAGTATAATTCTTTATTAATATAATTCTTTATTAGCGGGATTAACGTGAAGGGTTTGTTGGGTGGTGCAGCAGGTTCACAACACATAATCATATTGGATTTGGAATTTTAAGAGGTTCATAAGCATACTTATCAAATTAACATATGGCGACGTCTATATTACATTAAGGGTGTGTTTTATAGGAATCAGATGAATGAATAGGTCTCTATACCATTGAAAATGTTGGCTCATATGATTAGACTACGAAAATGGATATCAAACCCAAAAAAAAGAAAGCAAGTATACTTCAAACCCATTTAGAGGGATGAGTTTGCAATCTTTCGATCAACATTTTACCAGATATACAAACCCATACTAATAAAGATAAAGAAGATGAGTTTTCCTATTCAAGTTATTTACGAAGTTCTTTTTACTCATATATACACTGTATAACCGGAGTATCCCCGTAAAACCGTGACTCTTTCTAACCATTTTCCTGACCATCCCATGTTCAGCCAATGACGTCTAATGATCATGAACAAAAAAAAGTCTCACTGGCTTGATAAATCATAATAGAATGTTATTTTAGTATACAAATTATATCATCTGAAAAAACCTTCAATTAAACGAATTACATCTACGTTGAATCTCCCTTGTCCAACCACTCTTAACACCATACAAACTCAACTTCTCAATCGCTCGACTAAACGCCACAAAAAAGCCTTTTGATCTCTTGCATACAACTCAACAAATAGCCTAGTCCTCCGGTCCACATCATTGCCCGATCAGATCTCACGACCCGCAAATGACCAAGAACAATGTCGGTTACGACACATTTTAGCGACCGAGATCTTTTTTTACTCAATTTCTAACAACAAACTAACATCAACAATACATATACGTCAAATACTAACATGAACCCTAACAATTTCATGTCAAAAACACAAAAAAGAACATGCACACCAAGTGTTCGATGAAATGACTCATCGATAATTCGAAATCAAACGTAAGATTTGAACTTCAAATGTTTTTGTACCTGACAATTAGCCATTGTTAACTTGGAATTTCGAGAAAACACAACGGATCTTGCACGTTGGTGGTAGCAGGCTTGCGGTTCTAACCTGACTTGCGTTTGCGACTTGCGGTGGCAAAGGCTGGCGGCGGTTGAAGGTGGCGGAGGTTGAAGATGGTGGTTGAGGAGAAAGATTTGAAAGAAATTGTTTTTATGTCATACCCCGTGGTTAATAAATTTTAGATAAGGATAGTCATTTTTCTTTAACTCATTGTAAAACACCCACTTTACTTAGTCACATGAATGGATTTTAAGGGTTAGACCAACTATTGAAAAGGTAACAAATATTTTTTTTATAATCATATAGATTAAGATTTGAAACCGTTTACTTAAAGAGCACTTTATGGACACCCTCAAGATGTCAGCCAATTTATTTAATTTAACCCGTTATTAATTTAACAAATTTGACTTGGTTGCATATGAACGGGTCTGACCCAGAGTGTAAGGATTAGCCATGGTAAGAAAGACAGATTGCAGTTTGATGTTCTCGTATTAGATGATTGGCTCGTGATCAAACCATTTCAAAACCATGGTAAAAAGGACTCAACTATAACTTCTGATTCAGTTGACAGAAAAGAACCAACGAAGAGAAAGCAAGTAAACAAATTCGAATAACAAGTATTATGCAGGAAAAAGACTAAAACATCCCTTAAATCTACAGGCCTCAAGAGCCACAACACTAAATGTTACTGCTGATTAAACTTACAGGTGAAAATCACTTTTTAGAATTAGTATAACTGTTGCATTTCAATACACTTCGTGTAATTAGTTGGGACACAATTACAGAACTTCCAGTGACGCGAGGGTTTACAAGTTGGTTTCGCGCCACATATGTGCTATAATTCAAAGATAATTCTAAATTTTGTATTAGACAAAAGGATAAAGATTAAAGATACACCTACTAGTGTTCTTGGTACTTTGTCGCATATGTATCTCAAATGAGTTCAAGAATCTGTGCACTAGGTACAAACTTTAACACATAACTTAGGAAGGGGGATGAGTTTTATGAAAGTAGTAGACGTACCACAGTACAACAATCTTGAACTACAAAAATCTTCAGTGTTTTATAGAACATCCATGTTATCAACTAGCCAAATACAACATTTAACAGGAACCTTATAACTGATAACTCTACATATGTTTACTCTATTACTTCGGAGAACAACAAAATGCAGATAAGAAACCATCTTGAAAAATAGTATTAGCAAGAAATCTCATTATACCTTAACTACGAGGACGAGGACCCCTTTGATTCATGATTTTGAGGAATAAACAAAAGAAATTGAACATTTAGTTGGCATCTTCATCCTCAAAGCTCAAATTCAATGCCTGTAACTTGAATCCAGAATTTTGTATAATCTCAACCAAATTTGAAGCTACTCCAGTAGCTTGCACCGTTGTTTTCTTCTTCAGCTAAAACAGAACAAAATGAGTCAATTTGCATTCATAGCTCAGCGATTCAACAATTCTTCCCATTGAATAATAGAATCTATAACAAGCAATTCACTCACCTCGACACTTGCAATTCCCTCGTGAACTTGGACCCTTAAGTCTGAGATACCATCTGTCTCCTGAAATTAGCAAATAAACATATTTGCATAGAATCAGAGGTTGCAAAAGCATGTAGTTCCATAATGATTAGCAAACCGAAAAATTTTACTCCCTCGATCAGTCCCAATTTATTTGTCCACGTTTCTGTTCTGGTATATCCCAAAATAATTAATTGTACACTTTCAATTTCAGTCAATCAGAAAGTGTAAGACTATAAGTGGATAAATATGAGATTTTATTGGTTAACAGTATAATAATTGCACTTCTCTAAAACGGTGTGCATTTTTTGTAGTAGACAACTAAATTGGGATCTAGGAGAAAAATTTAATTAATGCCATGTGACATATTGACATTAAGATGAAATACTGCAGCACTTCAAACATCGATGAAATTGAACAAAAAACATAAGTTGCATTTACCTGTAAAGCACTTGATACAGAAGGAATAGCTCCTTCACTCATTGTTCCCTCAGCCTCCATACACAAAAACATCAAGCATTATTAGCGTTTTAAAAGCAAATTGGATAAAATATGCAAGAAAATTTTTAGCTAAAAATGCTGTCATAAATCCATAAAAGAAGACTTTACAAGAATAAAGAAAAGACTTTACGGATAGCCAACTCATCTTTCTGCATTATGTTAAATTTGCAATAGCAATTAGCAGCAATAAGACAACAAATGATATTGTATTTTGTCTAATGCATTTAAACAAACAGTTGGTAGGCATTCATAACCCTATACATACAGAATTATACAAAATTAACAAAAGGCGGAACCTGAAAAAACATGGTGAGGATATCTGAAGATGAAACTGGAACAGTTATGGTGGGCTCCACTTCCCCTTGTTCCTCTTGTTCGGTGGGAATTACTGTTTCTTCTTCAGTTGCAGAAGCCCTTATCTTATTCAATCTTTTATGGGATACAAACGAATTAGCGTAATAATTGGGAATGCTAATGGCTAATTGAAGTCGAATGGGTGAAGAACATGAGCCATTGGTGGCAGAAATTGAAGTGGGTTGGAAGGTAGTAGGTTTTTTTTGGGGTTTAAAAACTGTGTAACATGAGATTGAGGGTGATGAGGAAATTGTTGCCATTTTTGAGTTGGTCCAAAATATTGAAAAAAAATGAAGAATTGGTGTTGAGGGTAGAGAAGATGAGCTGAATTTATATCACCCTATCCATTGCAAGCAAATAAGTTATCATCATCAGAAAAAAGACCTTGTATTTAGGGTACAGATAAAGTTCCGCAACGTACAACCTACATGAAAATAGTAATGTCACTAGTGTTGTTAACTACATCATTGAGAGCCATGGTCGTATATTAATCAATATTCAGTGGAGCCACAAAACGTAGTATTTGTTATTATTCGAGTACAAATATATTAAACATGTGTCAACGTATTAATGGTATTTTTTATAATTGTAGACATTTCTTACGTGTATTTTTGAAGAAAATGCAATATTAAAAATTAAATAACATAGACATACTTTTAGACATACTTTTAGACATATATTATTAGGTTCGTTTATCATTACTTTAAATGTTAAATATATTACTAAAATAAATAAATTATACGGTTTATATTAAATATAAAACATGTATGTTGCTTGTCATTTGGTGTTCAAGATTCAAGACGTATAACCAATGAAACAAGATCAAATAACCTTCTTAAAACCGAGTTCTGAAAACATTGATCATTGACAACTTTCGTTCTTAATATGTTAAACGGATTTAGATATTTATGAACATAACGGTGGCACTTTTAATCAACATCTATTGTATTGTTCTCAAATAAACATTTGTTAAGTTTTAAAGGTGCGTATAATCCATAATGCATTGTTTGGGTTATGTAGATTCTAAATATATAAAGCATTTCCATATTGTAAGATTTAATCCAAATGTAGTCTCAATTATTGTGAAAGACAATAATACCCCTTAAAGTCTATGAGAAGTTAAAATTGCCATTAGTATATGTAAAACAGGCAGTCAAGAAGCAAGGATTATTTCGGGACTCGGAAATATATTGGTACGGGATTAGGAGGCTCGGGTGCACCATCCCAGACCGAAAATGCACTAGTCGAGTTCATCCATCGATCAGTCATTTCCGGATAGTGTCTATCTAACACATCTTTCAAACTCTCGGTTGAGTTTACCCATTCTAGTCCTTTTTTGGTGTACACATCTTCATTAAAATCGCTTGTGAAGAACCTGTCTGCCTCCAATCTCCTGCAATTCATACACAAGTGATTAATATACGTGTTCTGTTTTTTCCTGTTTCCGTTTTCTTATTGAATTAAGTTGTACCTTGATGCCATGATGATAAAAATCACAAAAGCAGTCTCACTAATAGCGAACCCTTTGATCTTTTTCTCAGCTGCCATTCCCACTAATAAATCGAGCTGCTCCACATCATCATCGTACACCTCACGTAATGTGTCAATAGCTTCTTGATCATTCGTTAGATCTTCCCATTTGGAGATAGGGATCAAGAAAAGCGATCTACGAAACTCATTGTATCTTGCTACATTTCGTTCCCTATCCCTATAAACTTCAATCCAAATAACATATTATAAAATGACATTTTCTTCAAATTAAATTGACTTCAGTGAAAGGAAGACGTTATATACATACTCTCGAGTGAGGCTAAGTCGACATGATCAGGGCGATCTGTGCCATCGATGTTTTGAGGCGCAATGTTCCTAAGCCACATTGGGTAATTCCATAGCTCAAGTGCCCCACATGCTTGATGTCCCATTGATACCAATCGTGTCGTAAATCCAATATCTGATACTTCTTTTTCTCCATTTTTACCAATCAACATTTTCATGTCAATCCTGTATAGTTATCATGAACAAATATTTACTGTTTATTACATAAATATGATATATATGTTACTTGAATATTGTATAATAATACATAAACCTTACTTTTTAGCCAATTTTGGAGACTTGTTAGGGCCCGATGTTGAATTCACATCCCTAATGTAGAGTTGATCAGGTAAGAGAGAGTGCATTCTGTAAACACTCGCAAACTCTTCAGTCAACGAGTAGGGTACCCCATGGTTATCTGGTTTCTTTAACCCTACAAGACCTCCTAAAATGGCTCCACCAACATGCCCAAATGTGTCCTTGAATCTTTTCCCCAATAGCCCATACCTGAGGTAATTATTATCATAAAAAGTTATGCTACATTTCAAGAAAAGTGTTAACATACCAAATCATATTAATCAGTTAAGTAAAACTAATTTACCAGTTAGCTCTCATTCCAGCAAGAAGTGTGTCTGTTTTCAGAAGCTCAACAGTCCAATCAATGGTGTGGATCTTGGCAATCACTGCAGAAGTTACTAGTCTTGCGTGACGATACAAAGCTTCATCACCCAAATCAGGATATTCTTTCTGATAATTGCAATAAGTATTTTGCAAGTGAGAAATGTTACTTAGTAAATTTAAGTTAAGTACATATATGATTGATTGTGTAAACATACCTTTAAGGCGTTACAAACAGCATTGTTTTCTAGGATGAAAAGGGCTTGCAAAGTTGATACACCAATCCAGTTGTTACGGATATCGCCTGCTATAGGCAAACCGTCCTTGTCATGTTGGAGAAGGCCGTCTTCTGCAATCTTGAGTTTTCCGTCTGTATATGTTCTTACTTGGGACAATTCACCCAAATTGTTTCCATATATTGAGCTCCCATCCCTGCATGTTATCATTATAATATATGTGTTACGTTTAAAATATAGCTGAGGTAAATATGTGCTAGACACTAGAATAATTAGAAAAACGTTCATGGGAAATGTTTGTTGATCATAGACCAAGATCATACCACCAAGGAGTTCGAATGTTGAGGTGACCCTTATTAATTTCATCAAGACCAGTATCAACTTCTTTAGTTTTGTAAAACTTGAAGGATTTGAGAGGGCACTGGGCGGCTACTTCTGTAGGTGCCTTGAGCTCAATCTGTTAATTATGCAAATTCATGTTGAAGTGATGTTGAAGACTATGATTAGCAATTTAACATGCATGCTTCTCATACATTCGATCATAAATACCTGTTGTGTTTCTTCAAGGTGATCAATCCAATCATGAATCATGAACTGAATCCATGAAGCAGCAATCATGTTAAACTGTTTTCCAGTGTCTACAAGTTGCCTACGTTCCAACAGTTTTGTTGCCACTACCATAGGATCTGGCTTCAATAGCTACACAAAATCAGGATTCTGATTAATATGTTTGTATCATAAACTAGGCATTTTTTTTAGTGATAAAAATGTCAGAATTATTTTAAGAACCACATAGTTTAAGACCAACGTTTAATTTGGACTAATTATCAAATCCTAATTAAGATTTCGCAATACATCTCAAGCCTGATAATACGAGTAGGCCATTTCTCTGTTTTTCTTTAATTATGTTATTGAAATTGAGAGAAATGATAAGTATAATTACAAAAAAGAATTTTATATTCTAATTGGTGGATTATTTTATATTTGAGTATGTAATAATAATAAGTTGTTTGATGTGAAGAAAGTCAGAAAACAATCTATGAGTAGCATTAAAAATCTATCTAGAAGAATTTCAACTTAATGTTAGTAAATTAACAAAAAAACAAAGATATTATCAGTCAAATCTTTCTCAAATTGATTAACAACATTAATATGCAACAGCTTCACAAATCTCAGTTTCAGACTGATATAATCTTTTTAAATCATCTATTTTGTACACTGATAATTACTATAAAAAATAAAATTAAAATTGGGGATATAAGATAAAATGACTATCATGACTAACAAATCTATAGCTGAGATTTGGGATGCCATTCAAACTATGTAACTGACACATATGGATATTATACTGCAAACATCATTACCTTAAATTTACATATAAGGATTGATAAAATAATGCAGACTGAAACTATAGCTGTGCATAATGAATATAATATTGCAACTTGAGATAAATATGATATAATCATTCCATCAAATTAGCAGGACATTATGTATACTTATATGATATATATATATATATATATATTTGTAGATAAAACATGACTATCAAATTCACTTTAGTGAAAGAAAAAGAATCTCAACATCTATGCAAGTTGAATGCTGATATCACCTTAGTTAGTCAAGAAATTAATTAATTTATTAATTCATTTCAATTTTGAATTGGTATCATTTGTTCAAAGTTTTTAAATAATCCCCATTTAATTTAACGTTTTATATACCATGCATGATCCAATATCTAACTTTGTACATAACGTTTTTTTTTATCAAACATAATTAGCATATCTCAACATTATTTTAGAGTCTAAATTCAAATCAACGATGTATAGCATACAGTCACGCCATAAAATATGGTATATATTGCAAACTAATTGACCTGACTACTTATAAGTTCTGTATCCAATTTCTATGAACTTTTGACGTCTAACTTAAATAAATTACAATAAAAACGAATATAGTTCTATATAAGATGTCAGAATTTAGACAACTCCATTATTATAAAGGGTAAGTAAGTGTAGTAGTTGGAATAACTGCTATCAGCCAACATACAAAACTGCCAAAATAAAATAACATTGCATCTAAAAACAAAGCTAAGGGTACCATTTGATCAGGTTATTATAAGAACCTTTTGACCCCCAATATAACCTTAATTATCATCAATATTTTTTTCACTCACTTGTTTTAATATCACGTTACCTTATTTTTCCGATCAACTGGGAGCATGTTCCGTCCAAAGAACGTGCCTTTACTACCGGCACATTCGTTTAAAGGATCATTGAACCTTCCATCAGCTGTTCTGAATGACACATCACCAGCATTGAACCGAATCCCAGCTGGACTTTTCCCAACATTAAGCAAATTGTACTTATCATGAAGACGTCGACGAATACCTAAATATGACAAACCTAAGAACACCGGTAGGCGGTGCCACTTAATACTTGATTTATCAACACCATGAATGTTCTGTACATATAATATCAATCGAATCACCATTTTTTGTACTTTACTAAAGGGGGTGTTTGAGATTGCTTACTAACGTATGTATCTATTTATTGCTTATTTTTGTCGCATAGAAGTATTTTCAGATATTATTTTGAAAATTACTTATATGCTTATGTTAATAAAGAATAAAAATTCTAAAAGTGGCAAGAAATTAAGTACTTTCAGCAGAACTCGAATAATATTTATCTGTTTATATGCTTAAATTTTCAGCAGATGAACTGTTTCAAATAAGCAATCTTGGCCAAACACCCCCTAAATCAAACATTAAAGCAATTAATACGCATGCAAATACGTACCAGAAAGAGAAGCTTGTCAATGAGTGTCATCTTTTGAAAGCTTTCATGGAAGTCGCTGTGGATGAAGGGTTTGATCAGTGAAAATATACGAGATTTTGAAAAAGACATTATAAAACGATTGGTTTGGTCTCACAACATAACCAAACGATGGCTTATTTAAGTTTACTTTGTGGTTGACTCTTGAAATAAAAATACAAATGGGAACAAGAAAATATGGTGATTATTTAAGGAAGGTGATGTTTGAAAGAATTCAATGACAAACTATACATAACTACTTACTCTATAGTACGTCCAAGAGAGGTTTCTGTAGTTTAATCATTATCAAAAGATTTATAGATGACTTAAGTAGGTATTATGGGATAAAAATAAGCTTAATAATTAATATCTTGCAAATCGATGTGAAGTGAGATCACTTTGAATATAGGCTTAGTATACGCTGAATTTAAAAAGTCAACTGTGACTTTCTACATATAACTCCATTTTAGTTGGTCATGAGGGTCCACAGTTTCAAACTATAAATCTTTTTGGACAAACGATTTGAAGTGAAAACACTTTGCATATTGGGCATATTTTTGAAATTTAATTACATATCACCTAATTGATTCTGTATTTAATACCGTCAACATAATAGAAGCAACGTACTCGATCTGTTCTTTTTTTTTTTTTTTAAATATAAGTCTTCAAAAAAGAATTAAATATTGGTAAAATTCTACGGAGTAGTTCACATACAACTAATCTTAACACTAAACACCAAATCTATCAAATGATAACGTACTAGTACATAAATTGCATATTATTCCAAAATAACTACGTAAAATATAGTTTTTATTCTACAAAATACATACAATATCATGACTTGTTCTTTAACTTATTACACCTGAACGCTTAAGAACGTACAAAGAGAATTATAATTACACATATACAAAAATATCGATGAAAATGATACAAATCAAGTTTGTTTACTTGAAAATAATCACTTAGGGAAACGGAAATAAATTGGTACGGGATTATGAGGTTCCGGTGCAGCATCCCACACCGAAAAAGCACTCGTCGAGTTCATCCATCTATCCGTCATCTCTGGAAAGTTTCGGTCCAACACATCTTTCAAACTCTCTGTTGTGTTCACCCATTCGAACCCTTTTTTCGTGTACACCTCTTCGTTAAAATTACTTGTGAAGAATCTATCTGCTTCAAGTCTCCTGCAATTTGTGGACATATGAAATAATTAGTATATATTCATTTCAACTTGTTTAGTTTAATCAACTCTTATATTTCTCATGTTGTGTTGACTTTTACCTTGATGCCATGGCTATAAAAATTACAAAAGCTGTCTCGCTAATGGCGAACCCTTTGATCTTTTTCTCAGCCGCCATTCCCACCAACAAGTCGAGCTGCTCCACGTCATCATCGTACACTTCACGTAATGTGTCAATAGCGTCTTGATCATCCGTTAGATCTTCCCATTTGGAGATAGGAATCAAGAAAAGCGATCTACGAAACTCGTTATATCTTGCCACACTCCTCTCCCTATCCCTAAAAACTACATCATCATATCATATATCCTATGTTAGATAAACGATCAATAGATCAACAATTATATGAAGGACAATTAGTTAATTAACGAAAGATGAAACTGACTTTCAAGTGAGGCTAAGTCGACATGATCAGGGCGATCTGTGCCATCGATGTTTTGAGGCACAATGTTCCGTAGCCACTTTGGATAATTCCATAGCTCAAGTGCCCCACATGCTTGATGTCCCATTGATACCATTTGTGTTGTAAATCCCATTTCTGATAATTCCTTTTCACCATTCTTCCCAATCAAATTTATCATGTCAACCCTGTAAATAATAATATTAAACAAAAAACAGTTCATTAGAAGTTTTCTTTTGACAACTTGACCAAGTCAAGAAAGAAAGCTACTTGATATCAATTTATGTGGGCTCCAAAATGACTTACTTTTTAGTCAACTTTGGTGACTTGTTTGTTCCTGGTGTTGAATTGACATCCCTAATGTGAAGTTGATCAGGTAAAAGAGAGTGCATTCTGTAAACACTCGTAAACTCTTCGGTTAAGGAGTAGGGTACACCATGGTTATTTGGTTCTTTTAACCCTACAAGACCTCCTAAAATGGCTCCTCCAACATTGCCAAATATGTCCTTAAATCTTTTCCCCAACACCCCATACCTGAATTAATAATTTTTTTAAATAAACGTCTTAGTATATGCATTATAATATTTCCAGAAATTAAGCACTAACATATGAAACCCTAGTAATTAGTTAAGGAAAATTAGCAGACCAGTTAATCCTCATTGCAGCCTCAAGGGTGTCAGTTTTGAGAAGCTCGATGGTCCAATCGATGGTGTGGATTTTTGCTATTACCGCAGAAGTTACTAGTCTTGCATGACGATACAAATCGTCATCAACAAAATCAGGATACTCTTTCTGATTATCATAAGAAATTTATAAGTAAGAAATTAATGTATGTTACTAGTAAATTGAAGATAGATAGTTGATTTCACTAATAAATGTATACCTTTAGGGCATCACAAATAGCGTTGTGCTCGTGGATGAAAAGAGCTTGCAAAGTTGATACACCAATCCAACTATTACGAATATCGCCTGCTATTGGCAATCCATCTTTGTCATGTTGAAGTAGGCCATCTTTTGAGATCTTGAGCTTTCCGTCTTTGAATGTTCTGACACGACTCAAGGCGCTTGAATTGCTTCCATACACTGCACTCCCATCCCTGTATACATGTGGAATGTATCCCACTTTTAACTTCATATTATGTGTCTAATAAAATATTTACGGGAGTTTTATTTGAATAGATCATACCACCAAGGAGTTCTGATGTTACGATGACCTTTCTTAATATTTTCAAAACCAGTATCAACTTGTTTAGTTTCGTAAAACTTGAAGGATTTAAGAGGGCATTCACTGGCTACTTCTGCTGGTGCCTTGAGCTCAATCTGATATCATGCATGATGTGTTATTAATTCGTCCATCATAAGTTTTTAAGTTAATACATTTCAATTTTAAGTTATATGTATTGATCGAACCTGGTTTGTTGACTCAAGGTGATCAATCCAGTCATGAATCATGAACTGAATCCACGAAGCAGCAATCATGTTGAACTGCTTTCCAGTATCTATAAGTTTTTTGCGTGATAGAAGCTTTGTTGCTACCACCATGGGATCTGGCTTCAACAACTGTACGTGTACAAAACTAATTTGATCAAACTTGAACAGGAAATATAATATAATAATTGATACATAAGACTCTAATTATTCATTTGATTAATATATATATATATATATATTTATTTATATCTATATATATAATATGTAATTGAAAAAGGATAAAAGTGTCATATCATTTTTATTAATTAATGTTGCACAACTGAAATATAAGCTAGCTAACTAGTTAGATGTTGGATCTGAAGAAATTAACCAAATTATGTTCTTTTTAAAAATAAAAATGAATAAATAAAAAGTGTTACTTGAAGAAAATACAGTTTGGTTTGTAGTATTAAAAGTCCAAGTTGAAGATCGATGGTTTACTTATTCAATTTCTACTTGAAAATATATGGAAAATATTAGTCATGATAGAAATAGCGGTATTGACCCTACCTTACGTGTCAAATTTATTTTAATGTAACACATGGAGGGGTTGTTAGAATGATTACTAGATCAATTAATATATACATCACAAAACAACAAAAAGAATAAATAAATAAATGTCAATTATATAACTACTCTTGTATGAATCATATATAGCGAGTCGTACGTTGAATCACATTAATCTTATCTATAATATCCTCGTATATATATGGTCCTATGTACACACCACTTAAAAGTTTGATACACTGTAGACATGCATGTCTTTATCATTCGGATCCAAACTTACCATTTGCTCAAACTTTTCTATTTAATTTTTGAACCATTTTGAATTTTTCATCAAAACATTCATAAAACAAGTAGGTAAAACAATCCCATTTGTTTACTAATGCTTCGTTATATCAAGTGTTAACATATCGATCACATTAAAATATATTATTACTAAGCTAGAATATGTTTGAATAATCGCACCGTAAACTTTTATTTAATTTAGTGTGAATTTATTTGTTAATTAAACTCGATTCATGTGGACCTAATTATATATTATGCTTAACTAAAATATTACTCCATTCTCTACTTGAAGTGAACATGGTATCTAATTTGACTTATTTTTCTCCTTTTTTGCTATAAGAATAATGATAATGATAATGATATGTGCATTATTAATTTGATACTAAATTCATTCATTAATGATACATCTGGATTCCCCTTATTTATTATGATAATGAGTCAAAATATAAATTAAACCCTAAAAAACTAGCTAAGGTCACTATAGTGGTTAACTCGTTCATTCAGATCAAAGATTAATCCAACATTATGATCGAGTTGAATGTAAATTAAGCTTCAATTACAAAAAGTAGTGAATATTTTTCAAAAAAGATATAAAAAGATGAAATACCTTATCTTTCTGATCAACGGGGAGCATGTTCCGTCCAAAAAAAGTTCCTTCGCCGCCGGCACCTTCATTAGAAGGGTCATTGAACTTGCCGTTGGCTGTCCTAAACAGAACATCGTCAGGATTGAATGGAACCGCCACTGGAGCTTTCCCAACTCTGATCAAATTGTAACCATCGTGAAGACGTCGACGTATAGCCAAGTAAATAAGTCCCAAGAACACAGGCAAACGGTGCCACCCAATTCCCGACTTATCAATACCATGAAGGATCTACATACACAAAAAATTAACATCATTATTGATATATGCATAAATTCTCAAACTAACTAACTACATATTAAAAATTTTAATCAATTAAGATGCATGCGAATACACTAATAGATTGATCTTAGATTGATGTTCTGCCTAGCTGTATAAAGTTAACTCATCAATCAGGATGTTGTGTGTATATATAAAGTATTATTTCTTTTTTGTTAAAAAACATGCATGCATATATGTACTATACGTACCAAGAAGAGAAGCTTGTCAATGAGTGTCATCATTTCAAATACTTCATGGAAGTCGTTATGAATGAAACGTTTGATTATGGGTGTAAGAATAAGAGATTTTGCATAAGACGTTAATGAGAACTTCATGTTGAATGGACAAATTGAATGTTTTTAGTGAGTTATACCAAGGCAAGGATGGCATAGCTATTTATAATGTCGATATATAAGCGTAAGGATGGGGTCTTAGAAATAGTTTGAAGTTTGACTCTTGAAATATTCAACAAATGGGAACATGAAAGTAACGAAGAAGCGGTAGTTACCCAAAATTTAGAACCAAATGCAAGTTGGACACTTTTGAAGTCGAGTTTGTACAACCAGACGAAAATCATGACATGAACCGATCAAACCACTACCCTATTACGGTGTATTAATAAAATGTATGACCCATTATATGAACCGATTAAAATCATATTTTTTAATTTTCTTTGATTTTTTTTCTTCTTATCATTATTTTTTTTAAACGACACAAGTAAATATATTAAAAAGATACCGAGAAATTAACTACGAGATACAATCACCGATCAATAATTTCCTGGACTCACCTAATACAACCTAACCTACTAACAAATATAACTATACCTTAAGAAAACCTAACACCAAGACCAACAAACTTAAAGAACCTAAAACAACACCAAACAAATTTACGAGTCCACCAATTCATACCTACTAATTTCCTTACCGGACAGTAACAGTAATTTTCCGATTCGCTGTTCCATACCATCCGTATTAAAACCAATTAAGAAGATTAAAACTCTCATCATTCTTTGAACTTCGCAAGATAAAGAATAAGATTCATTGCTGAGAGAACCTGAGTCATAATCCTCATCTAATGGTGTCTTGCTAATCACCGGTATGCTTTTCTTTTTCTCTCCAACTTTCAATTTCTTAATTCTTGTCTTGGGCTTCATCATTTAATTACTAAATATATTTTTTAATTCTTTGCTAACAGAATAATTGGATGTGTCTCACGTTTAAATGTTTACTGCATGTTTAATTGGTCGGATAATTAAGGTACATGCCATCTTATAAATAATATTAAATATAATAATCTAGTTATATAAAATACTAGTGCTAAAACCCGTGCGATGCACGGCAGTGTAATGTTGTTTACTTATTGGGTGAAATGTATGCAGTTAGTAAAGTTTGTGCGTTAATCAATTACAGTTTAATTATACAGTTAACTAATTAATAGTTAGCTATGTGGTAAGTATAACATATGAAAAAATGGATTGAACAGTTAATCAATATACTAAAGGTATTAATACAATTAATTCAAAAAAATGAAAAAATAAACAATAATAATTCAATATGGTCATTAATTTATTTAATAATGGTTATTAATTCTACTAATTAATGCAGTCAACACTTGCAATTAATTTAGTTTTTATGATATACAAAGACACATCAGGAGTGTTATATATGGAAAAAAAAAAAAAAACCCAAAAATATTGTATGACTGACACCTTAAATTTTTGCATACGTGACAAGCTATGATTGGAGCCACATAAACAAACTGATATCTTCTTTTGATTATTAATAGATAATATGAAGACAATAGTACATGTTGAAACAAGCGTTTTAAAACGGTTTATGCTTTTTACCGCACCTTATATGACTTCTAATGTTTTAAGTCATTCGATCCCTAACTTATGTAGTTACTTATATAATACTCCGTATTCATTTTGGTATTTTAGAAATAAAGGTAGCACTTTTTTACCTAAAATTACTTCACATTAACACATTTTATTAAGCATTTAACATCAAAAATTATATTTTAGGATCATATCAGTTGAATAAATATAGCGATAACCAAAACAATTTCACCCACTTTCATAATTTTGAAAAAGGTTATGTGACATAAGCCTAAATATATTAAAGTTATACAAAATTTGCTACCAAATATCAAAATTATCTTCTCAATCTTTTTTCTAAAAAAGACACGTCAAACGTATACTTCTTATCCATTTTTACAGTAAAAAAATAAAAAGTATGTATTTGATATGTCTTTTTAAAAAAATTTAAATAGATAAGAGCGCGGATACATTCTCATCTATCGGTCATTTCTCTTCTAAAAAAAAATTCAGTGACAACTTAGCGACGTGTCTAATTATGCTGAGTTGGATTTTATGTTTAATTAATTAAAGGTGTCATCCAATTTATATAGTCATAGTCATCTTAATTAAAAGAATTATGTAAACAAAAGGGTTGTTAAAGGTTATTTAAAACTCATACACTGCTTAATTCATAACTCTTGCACCATTTAAAATGCAATTTAAAAAGATAAACAAATGTGTACTTACATTACGAATGGTTTATGAATAGCTGTATTTATTTTATTTTATTTTTATTTTATCTTATCATGATGATTTTCTTTGGTTTCTAGTAATTTACCCGTTCTTTATAGATACAAATTAGCGATTCTAAGTCCTTCTCGGATTGGTCCAAAAGTTCAATGAATTGGTTCTATACATTTAAAAAGTCAAGTCTTTGTGGCAGTTGATTTTGTTGCCATGTACTTTATGGGACCCCGAATTAGTTTTACCTTAAACAATTAAATGTGACCCTGAATAGATCAAAGCTCGCTTGATATTCCATGAAATTATTGACATCTAATGTACGATGTGTGGAGTCAATCTATGAATGAAAAGTGGGTGCCACTCATTTTCCGACACCTTTATTTATTTATTTTTCTTATTTTCCTTTTCACTAAAACTTGAATTAGAAGATCGATTTTAAGCAGAAGAATCAACTCCAAGCATCTTTTCTAATTCGAGATAAAATTGAAGTAAAATCTTTTTTCCAATAAGAAAGAACGCTAATAGTACGTAATTCATCTAAAGTTAGGAATGAGCTGAGAAATTAAAAGTACGATTAAATTAAACTTATTTTAATTAGTATTGCATTAAGATAAAAACAAAGTGAATACAAAGTTTTTATTGGAAATTATTAAATCCCACGCGTGTTAGATATTTTTATATAAAGACAAATGAAGATAGTAACACTTTCTTAATTTAAGTTGAAGTATATGGAAAATGATTTTTTGGTAAGGAAAATGATTCTACAATATATGTTTTTCTTTTCTTCCCTTTGTTGAAATATTGAGAAATGATCAAATATGACAAAGGCCTCCAACACCCAATCACATTCACCGTGGAACCCACACAAACGACGACGACCCAATTGTATTAGCCACTCCACCTCCAACACCCACATGCACAAAATCAATGAACAGTAGAGGGTAGGAAATTAAACCAAAAACAAAAATACGCAATTAACACATACGTACGCTTAGTATATACAAAATACAAAAAATCATTTAGGGATTCGAAGATAAATGGGTACGGGATTATTAGGATCTGGTGGAGCATCCCACACCGTAAAAGCACTAGTCGAGTTCATCCATCGATCGGTCATCTCGGGGTAATGTCGATCCAACACGTCTTTCAAACTCTCGGTTGTGTTCACCCATTCCAACCCTTTTTTCGTGTACACCTTTTCGTTAAAATCGCTGGTAAAAAATCTATCTGCTTCGAGTCTCCTTGACGCCATGAGGAGGAAAATGATAAATGCAGTCTCACTTATTGCAAACCCTTTGATCTTCTTCTCGGCTAACAATCCTACCAACAAATCGAGGTGTTCCACTTGATCACCATACACTTCATGCAATGTGTTAATTGCTTCTTTATTGTCTGTTAGATCGTCCCACGTGGAGATCGGAATCAAGAAAAGTGATCTACGAAACTCATTGTATCTTGGCACATTCCTCTCCCTATCCCTGTAAACTGTATCACCACAAATTTATTAGTGCAAATAGCTAGACAAAAAATTTGTTGGAGATTAATCTGGAAGCGACTCTGTACCCCTTGAGTAGGAGTACATGTACATCTTATCTCAATCATACCTCATCCCGACCGGATTAGGTACTGATGTTGTTGTAACTAGACAAAAATTCACACATTTTGGAGAAAAAACACTTACTCTCGAGTGAGGCTAAATCAACAGGATTGGAACGATCTGTGCCATCGACGTTTTGAGGCACAAGGTCCCTGAGAGACACTGGATAATTCCATAGTTCAAGCGCCCCACATGCTTGATGTCCCATTGATACCATTTGTGTTGTAAATCCAATTTTTGATAATTCCTTCTCCCCTCTTCTCCCAATCAAATTTACCAGGTCAACCCTGAGAATTTAGTATAACTTATCATATCTTTACGATGTATATGATTTTTCGGATCTTTAAAGAAAAATCTATTCAAGATTGATTGTGTATACGTATGTGAAAGATCTTACTTGTGGCTTAATTTTGGAGACTTATTAGGGCCTGGTGACGAGTTTATATCTCTGATGAGAAGTTGATCAGGTACAAGAGAATGTAATCTATAAACACTCACAAACTCTTCTGTTAATGAGTAAGATACCCCATGATTATTGGGTTTCTTTAACCCTACAAGACCTCCCCAAATGGATCCTCCAATATGCCCATATGTTTCTTTGAATCTTTTCCCCAACAAACCGTACCAGTTAGCTCTCATTCCAGCATGAAGGGTGTCGGTTTTAAGAAGTTGAACGGTCCAATCTATAGTGTGAATCTTGGCAACGACCGCAGCTGTTACTAGTCTTGCATGACGATATAGATGTTCATCGTCCATCTCATGATATTCTTCCTGATCACGGCTAGTAGTTTATAGTTCAGATTGAATCACACATGAATGATAGTTTATTTGGAGAATGATCACTGTGTATAAAAGTTATACCTTTAAGGTGTCGCAAATGGCATTGTGCTCAAGGATGAAGAGAGCTTGCAAGGTTGATACACCGATCCAACTATTACGAACGTCACCAGCTATTGGTAATCCATCATCATCATGTTGTAGCAAACCGTCTGTTTCGATTTTGAGTTTCCCTTCTTTGTAGGTTCTAACTTGGTGCAATTGGGAAGAATTGTTTCCATATATTGCGCTCCCATCCCTAAAAATACATTACCAAACATTAAATTGATCGATGATGAAAAAAAACGTGTTAATTAACTAGTAGTAATATGTCATCAATTAACAATTATTGTTTGGTAGTAAATGGATGAAGATGATGAATTAATTATTGGTAACGTACCACCATGAAGTTCTAATGTTTAGATGACCTTTTTTGTGTTTATCTAAACCTGTATTAACTTTTTTAGTCTCGTAAAACTTGAAGGATTTAAGAGGGCATTCGATGGCCACTTCTGCTGGTGCTTTTAGCTCAATCTGCAATATACAACTCCACAATATATTACGGAGTACATGTTAGCACTAGCACGTCATGCATATATCATATATATGTCATCAGCATAATGTAGTCAAACCTGTTGAGTTGACTCGAGATGATCCATCCAATCATGTACCATGAATTGAATCCATGAAGCGGCGATCAAATTGAACTGTTTCCCCGTGTCTATGAATTTTTTGCGTCCTAAAAGCTTTGTTGCCACCACCATAGGATTTGGCTTCAATAGCTACAATAAAAACGAATACTTCTGTTAGTAGTTACATGTTGATTTTTGTTCTTTTGGTGAAATGAGATCATTAGAATTGACAAAAAATCGAGTTTGAAAATTGTATAGGTTACTTGGAAAATAATACAAAATTTTGCAAATATGTGTATATACCCTTTTTTTGCCATCAATTGGGGGCATGTTCCGGCCAAAGAAACTTTCTGCACTACCGGCAGCGTGATCAGAAGGATCATTAAACATTCCGTTGGTTGTCCGATAGGGAAAGTCATCAGGATCGAACCCAACACCTACCGGAGTTTTTCCAACGTTAAGTAAACTGTATTTGTTATGTAGATGCCGACGTGAAAGTAGGTACATCAAACCCAAGAATACAGGGAAACGGTACCATTTCATTCCGCACCTATCAATACCATGAATTATCTGCACAAACCATTAGAATTGAATTTATATGCATTCTCTAATATTGAACTAGTTAGGAACATACATGTATGTATATACACGTACGTACCAAGAATAAAAGCTTGTCGACGAGTGTCATCCTTTTAAAAATGTCATGAAAATCATCATGGATCAAGTGTTTGATGACTGAAAAAACAAGATATTTCACACAAGACATTATTAGACTAATCATGTTGTTTTTAATCTTGAGTGATGTGTTTTATTGTAATCGAATCATTTTTTCTAACATTTGAAACAATTGGAGATCTAATATACATGGATGGTGTTAAATACGTGTGTAAGCTAATTTTTACCTATCACGGGGTTTAACTTAATTTGAAGTAAAAACGCACATAAAATGCGTGACAAAACAAACCAAATAACTATCCATATATGTGTCACGTATTCGGAAGTAATTTGTTGATGAGATTAGGCACTTAGGCTGATAATGCATGGTATATACTTTTAAATTCCATGTGATGAAAAGGTTAGCCGAATGTGTCACGTATCCGGAAGTTTAGAGTTGCAACAATCTAGCTTTTACACATCTCAAAATTACTAGCCACTACTAGTTGAATCATATGCTTCTTATTTTTTTTCTTTTTCTAGAAACGTTTGAATTATTTTATAGAAACAAGTGGATATATATATGTACCTGACGTAATTGTTCAACAGCTCCTTTGGTTGTCAAGTAATGCCAAAAAATTAGGCAAGAAAATAGTTGCATGCGAATACTCATGACAATGTGTAATATTTAGTTAACTTTAATACTATTAATTAACTATAGTCGGCGTTTTAATTATAGCTTAATGCAGTAGTTAGGGCCGTCGTGGTTAGAGTATCCTACATGGTTGGATTCATAGTGATTAATAGCATTCACTACAAGCAAAACAGGCTAATACAACGAGGGGATATAGCGACAAAGATCTGTAAAACCAGTCGTTGACTGAAATGTCGTTATTTTATTAAATAAAGAAATGGTGCATGTTTTTTTTTTCACATTATATGATTAAATTATATAAATTACGATTATTTTTATACCTTATAAAAGTCGTCTATGAAACCTACATTTGGTTCTAAGAACACGAACGGTACTATTTAGTTGAAAGACTAGTTAGCCGCCGTCACGGTAAACATTAATTAATTTCAAGTTGAAATTTAAACGATTAGTACTCCATATAAATTAAAACCCGAAGGTGGGTAATATATACATTAGCTTATATAGATTGTCGTCACATTTCATAGAAAGGTCAAGTTCCAACCATGTAAATGAACATCAATTATAAGTTGATATTTGGACCCTTGGTATTAAAATGATTTTTTTATGTGAAGGTTTGTAATACTAAATGTATACATTAGCTCATATAGATGGATTCCTGTGGCATCCATAAACATTTTCTACATATTCATTCAATTTTTACATGAATTGAAGTGATAAAATGTTATTCAACTTAAACTGATTCTAAATATTAACACAAGTTTTATTAATGAAACATCTTTATGAAAATCATTTTTACATATTCAGTTGAAGTGGCAATTGATACCTTGTTAAACTTAAGCTCATTCTAAATATTTAAAATGAGCTCATGCTTAATGGATTTTCTTCTTTAATCTAAAAAACATATTTATAATCAATGTATTATAATTAGATTTTGTAAGGATAAAAAAGTTATTTTTGTGTAATAGTTAAGATTAAGATAATAAATAAAAGAGTTAAGAAGTGCTTGATATGTTTACTTTTAAGGTTAACACTAAGATATATATTCGTGTTAATCTTAAGGTTGAGATATAAAGGAAGATTAAGAATACATGTGATTGTGAAATGGTTGTTTATATATAATAGTTATAGTTATTTTAAGATTAAAATTAATGGATGTGTTAGTGTTAATCTTAAGTTTAATATATACATAATTAAGGATATATGGCATGCTAAAAAGTGATGATATGTCGCTCTTAAAATAAATATATATATTTTTTATATAATGAGAGATAAGATAGAAAGTGTTAATCTTAACTTTAAGTTATATATATAGGGGAAGGATCTATAGGAAAACTTTAAAATTTGAGAAAAGAGAGAATCAAATCTTAACTCTTGATTTTTTTATAAAAATAATTTTCAACATTTATTGGTGATGAATGTTAAATTTTAAAATTATTTGTGATTTTTAAAATTTATTTATAATGAAATTAAGGGTTGAAATTACTTCCCTCATTTCCTAATTTTTTCCTTCCCTCTTGATCCCTACCCTATATGTATATATATAAGGACATATGGCACGAGAATGTATTCATTAAACTATGTAGTATTAAATTAATAATTAAAGATATGTATGAGTAGTAGTTAACTTAATTTCAATATTTAAGTGGTTGTAATGAACATTGTAATGGTCTTCTACTTTCTTTCATTTTCTGTTTATGTGACAAGATTATCTAACTTTTTAATCTAGACTTATGCAACTTATAATTCATTTACCCTTCTTCTTAATAATAATGAATACTCAATCTCGAAACATCGAATTATGGAGCTCTTTTTATCTTGACCTCATAGTTATTATTTCCTTAAATGTAAGCATCATAAAAATAAGATTATATTGGGGACTACTTTTAACATGCAAAAGAGGCTAAATACAAGTCGATTTTGATCTGCTCGTTATAATATGTAACTTCCTGGAACAATTTGAGTCATGTAAACCAACGATATACAATGCCTCATGCCCTCATACCTTCTTCCGTTTTCTCTTCAAGTTAGGCATAGCAGACAAGAAAGTTACAGGTCTAATCCCATCATCGTCCTCTTCATTATTCCTCTGTAACCCAGTCACCGCCAAATCAGTTGAACCATCTGGGTTAATAGATGCTTCTACCTCCCCTTCACGGGCTGCTGCTTCGGTTGATGGGCTGCAACCAGATAATCCTGGCTCCTTTTCACCCTCATCCAAGCAAAACCCACCCCCCATTTTGAGATACTCTCTAGATAATTCTGCCTGAGGGCCGTCTTGGTTATTTTGACACCAATTGTGATCCAGTTCAGCCTCATCAGGATGGATACCGTTTCCTGATAATGGGAGTTCATGATCAATACCCAGACCAACACCCATAGCCGCAGAAGTGACCAAAGTCTCTTCCTGCTTTACAGGCTCTTCACTGCCAGCAACTTCTGAATGATCTTCTTGTGTTGTAGGTTCGGAGTCTTCAGAGTCTTCATAATTCGTAGATATCACCGACTTCCTAACACGTTTTGACTGCAAAACCACATATATTAATCAGGAGTTGATAAACAGGGAAAAGTGTAAAGGAGAATCTGGCAAACAGAAACAGTAGATCATACCTTTCGTACACCCTGTGTATGTTCAGCATGCAATTCTGGCACGTCATCACTGTTGTTTCCTTCATCCGAACTCGTACTACAAAGTTCTAGATCATAGTTCTTTTTCCTTTTTCCGTTTCCAACTGATCGACCTCCTCCCCTGCCTCTGCCTCTTCCTCTTCCTCTGCCTCTGCCTCTAACGCTTGAACCTTTTTTGGTGTTTTTCTGGTGTATCTCTTGAACTGACGATTCTGATTTCTCATTAGCTGTGGACTCATCTTTAACATCTCTGCATTTGATTTCCTTTCTCTTCTTTCCACTGGATGGATGTACTTCATCGTGATCCCACAACTCTGAGGTTTTGCTCCCTGCTATTCCTTTGACGGCTTTGCTTATTCTCTTGCTACGAATTTTTGCAAATCTCTCATTGAAAGTGTAAAATGCTTCCAATCGCAATTGAGTCTGCACACATCAAATTGTCAATTACCAACGTGTAATTCATGGAACTTTTCTCTTTAAATCAACTTATACAATTAAAAGCAAAACTAAGAGAAGAAGAACCACCTCATGTTTGTTGTACTCCTTTAAAACAGGTTGCAGCAACTCATCTGCCTTCTGTATACCCCATCCAAACTTTTCTGCACACAATCTGTACAAAAGCAAAGACCATTAGAAACAAAATAATTCACAATATTCAGCAATACCTGCAACAAATAGAACTCACTTGCGAAGGACAAAAAGATCTGGCTTTCCCCATGAAAACGGCTCTGTGGACTTGTCTACTTGTGGAGAAGCATATGCAGAAACCACTGCATCACTTGGGAACGTAGAAGGAATATGCCAATTTTTGCTCACATTTCTCTGTGATTCAAATCCAAACAAAAGTTATCAGTGAAAAAGAGAAGGAAACTTGAAAGATGAGAATCTGAAAAGTAATTACATGTTTTTCCATAAAAATCTGCTTCATCCTGTGCATGTCATCATCTAACGTAGATGCTTCTTCAGCACCAGTATTCGATCCTTTCGTCCTCATACTCGACCCTTCTTTAGCACCAAACTTTCCAAGAATACTTGGATCTGGTGATTCTATCCACTCACGAAACTTATGAAGGCCATCTTCCTCAGGAAATGCATTTAGGACTTCCACAGCATTCACAATGCCAATACCGCTACAACATAATGCAAATGGAATAAAGTCACACATATACATGTTGAATACTTATTTACATGAACCATTGTCTACTTTGTATAACATCGTACCTGATACCTTCAGTGTAATCACTCCCCAGGAGCATTGCCATACGGATCAACTTCTCTCGTGTTAAGCCAAGCTCCGATTCTATGTCCTGGAAAACCCATTAATTATGCATCAGATAGTCTTATGAAAATCCCTTAACCTAGCATTTCCATGATAGTGCTGGTCATACATTCATACCTTCATGAAGTAAGTCTCTACATATTTTCTATCATCAAATATGTTCTTGTAAACACTTCTTGCCCCAAACAACAACACATCAGAGTCGTCAGTAACAACACCGTCAACAAGGTTCTCCAGTTCCATAAATGCACATTGAGCTTCGGCTTCCATTGGGGCGATGATATATGGCAAGCCAAACATTTGAAGAAGTTCCTAAAATCAATATACACAAGATTTATAATCTGAAAGATATACAACTATATAAGCATCTTAAAGGGTATTTTGACAATGAACTATAGTGCTTACCTGGCATTCTGCAAACATCTCACCACTTACAGACTCTGCATTACGCTCAAGCCTTCTTTGTTCATCACCCAAATCAGTGCGCTCCTTGCTCAAATTTTTCATTTCCTCCGGCAAACCAGCCTTTATAATTTCAACCTGTTCCTTGCTCATGTCATTAAAAACAGATTTGCTGACATCATCTTTCCTTCGGTCAAAAGTAGAATTACTGCCCCTTTCATCACTAACCTTCTGTACAACATCGAAATATGACTTTGATTCCTTAACAGTTCCATTAGATTCCAGCATCTCTGGTACATGTTCAGTGACTTTGTCCTCATGTTGTTTAGAATCATCAAGATTAACATCGCACATGCCAACACCAAGTGAATTAGAAATATGAGTTGCAGTACAAGATAAGTTATTCGAAGTGATGAGAGTCTCATTGTTCAAATCAACTTCTCGTTCCTTAGCTGGAATCACTATATCCACATGTCCAGTTTCTCCTTGAGAATTTCGACCATCACTTGCAACTTCCGTTGAAAGTTCATGGTGGTACTTTTGATCACTCAGATATGATGTTTCCATCTGCACTTCCATTGAATTTCGATCATTTTTGGCCTCGTTTATCTTGGCTTCATCCACATCGACAGATGAATTATTTGGAAGAACGCTCTCTAAGGATAATCTTGAAGCAGATATCTCAATATCCATGTTTTTGTCACCTTTAAACTCTTGAGGTTCAAATGAAATATCCTTGTCTTTCTGGCAACTCGAATCGTCCATACTTCGTCTAATTGCTTCCTGAAAATCTGCATCTTCCATTAAAACACCTTTTGAAACAACTTCCATGTGCTCAACTTCACGTGCAGAGCTCAACTCGGGATTATCAGAAGGTCCTTCTTCCCATTCCACCTCACTTTCATCACTTGTACTATGACCAGCAAAAGGTATCTCTCCATTAGGTTCTCCAGGAATTCCCTCTTCCCTTACACAATCTGAAAGGGTAATAGTAGGATTCACCATATCCACATCTCCGGTTTCTCCTTTAGAATTCCGACGATCATTTGCAGCTTTCATGGAATGTTGATGGTAGTATTTTTGATCGCTTTGATATGATGTTTCCATTTGCACTTCCATTGAACTTAAAGCTTTAAAAGTAGTTGCCTCCAACTGGGCATTAGGAGGCTTCCCAGCCTCTTTTATCTTCGTCTCATCCACATCAACAGATGAATTGTTTGAAAGAACACTCTCTGAGAATAATCTTAAAGCAGATGATGTCTCAATATCCATGTTTTTGTCATCTTTAAATTCGTCAGGTGCAAGTGATGCCTCAATATCTTCCATACTTCTTCTAATTGCTTCCTGAAGATCCGCTTCTTCCATTACCTTGCCTTTTGAAACAGCTTCCAAGTGCTCAACTGCACGTGCAGAGCTCAACACATGATCATCAGAAGGTCCTTCCTCCCACTCCACCTCACTTTCATCACTTGCACTATGAATGGGAAAAGGTCTTTCTCTTTTAGTTTCTCCAGGCATTCCCTCTTCCCATTCACAATCAGAAAGGGTAATGGTAGCTGGTTTCTCAGGTAATAACGGATTTCCTGACACAATATTAGCAAATACATCATCATCACTGTCAACATATTGATGCTCATTATCATCGTCAAAGGACACCTCTATTGAAGTTCCACCAACCGGCACAGACTCCTGATTTGTTTCTTTAGAGCTTTCTGGAAGTTCACTTGAAAACACAGTCGCTTTACCATGGCTAATCCGATCACTCAACTTGCTACTTGGTTCAATCTTATCCTGTTCCCTCTCTTTCATTAGATCCAAATTCCTCTGCAGATCACGAGTCATACGAATTCCCATTGCTTTCATTTTGTTCACTCGTACACGTCCCCTCTCATCTCTGTATGTCTCAACATCTTCATTAAATGGCTTTCTGGGTTCATTCATGAACGCCTCGATTGCACTGTTGGATTTCATGGCTGACATAACACCTTTATCGGATTTTGTAGCTATCTGGCTTTGCACGTTGCTATTCGTCTCTACTCCAGCAGATGCGAGGAATCTACATAATAAAGCACGTTACTCAACGCTGGAAACCACAAGGGGCACTGTAAGTTTGTCACCAACTAAATACTCACTGCCTATTCCCAGTAAAAGAAGATGAAAAAATGAATTCTCTGTTTGCTTCAGACGCTATCCGTGAAGTCTGAACTCCAGCCACTCCCCTTCCACCTGCTGCTTTCTGCACTTCATTTATCTCCCTACGAAAGGCGACTGTTTTAAGATAAGCTTCTATTTGCATTTCAGAAAATCGTGCAGGGGCCTACATATACACAGATACATGTAATTTGGAAAATATTGCAGGGGAAACAATATGTCCAGCCACCATACTGATAGACACATACCTTTTTGACTTTCTGGTACTTTTGTCGGTTTTCTGCCATCAACCTCTCTCTCATCTACAAAATCAAGGTCATATCTAAGAAACGCATCAATCAAATAAAGGTTTTCTCACCGAATACATGATCGATGTTAATGTCTGCACTTACTTGCACAAGAAGATCAAGTTGCATAGAAGGTGGCAAAGAAGCTAAAACAGCTGGATCAACCTTCCCTTGCAGTGTTGGCTGTAAAACCATCCAATAGATAGGATGTTATATAAACATGAGCCAACAATGCATACTAACTCGATTCAAAAGTAGCTTTTTATAACAACTAATTTTACTCATCAAGGAGTAACTTACAAGTAACATCTCTTCATCATCGTCACAATCGTCTTCATCCTCACCTTCAGCAAGAATCTCAACACCTGATGTTGATGCTTCACCTATAAAACCTCCACCTTCCTCTGCCTCAATTGACGCTGCCAACCTTTACAAAAAATAAAATCACATCATCTAGATCCATGCTACAATAACAAAAGGCATACATTGATACAGACTAACATTTACATTCTTACATTGCATCTAAGGCTACTTGATCAAAACCTTTTGTATCCGACGAATGCGTCTTCTCAGCATTCCTAACAACATCAGTCGTTTCTTCTGTAATCACTCGTTTCCCCTTATCACCATTATTACTCTTACTCTGTTTCTCTAACTCATTTGCCAACTCTTTCAACCTCATTGCCTTAATCTATATACAACCAATTCACAAAACAATCATATTACTACACAAAAAAAGCCTAAATTTTAGTCCTGAACACAGTAAATAAAAGTATAAATCAATAACTCACATGATTTAGGAGTAACTTTTCAGCAGTTTTACGGATTTTAGCTTGCGCATTCTCGCGCTGCCTCCGACGTGCAATTACAGTTCTCCGTTTTAACGCAGGCGTTGCACCATCAAAAACAAATACAGGTTTGGTTCGTAGAAACAGTAGTTTGCAAATTCGACGGAAAAACCCTAATATATGAGCATTTCTCACCATTTCACCACGCTCGTCTCGCATCGCCTTCATGAATTGTACCATCCATATGCTTGCATCTGTATCAATAAAAATAAATATTTAATTAATTAATTCTGTTTATAATGTATGCATTAACTAAAATTGAAAATTAGGTTTTGTAATAAAAAATGAGACCGATTGCAAGTCGTTTGCCGGCTAAAGTTTCGACTGAGACACGGCGGCCAACGGGAGATAAAAGGTCCCACAGACCGTGAACTCCCATGTTATTCTACTCCTTTGCTGATTAATGATTGATTCAATCAATGGTTACCGCCAATTTCTTGAGGGGTTATGAAGAGAATCGGGTGTTGAAACGACACCACGTTGCAATGTTCCCTTTTCGCACACGTTGACATTACCACCGCCTTGCTTTTAACTATAACCGACCCGAATGTGTCCCGGCCCATCATTTATGTGTTATTTTCCACCGGTTTGAAACCGAAAATCCATACGACATTTATAAAATAGTAGCATTTATTTAAGCTATTCCAATAAATATTAAACTAAAAAATTATAAATTTTTATGACATAATAGTTCAAATATTATAATTTAATTATGTTAATCAATGACTATATTTTTTATAACAATTATAAATGACACAGTTTTAATTAAGAGTTAACTTTCTAGATGATAGAGCAATGACTTATATTTATCCTTATTACTAATTTATAGATTTAAGATTATATGTTCGTTGAAACATTAGCGATTTTTTGACACATCAAATCTTATTCTAAACCTATAACTTGTTAACTGAAAAGGTTGAATAAAATTACACGTGGGATTCGAGATGTACGTGGAAGTATTTGAAGTTATTTTATTTATCTAAATGTATTTAAAATAATAAATTAGTATAATAAAAGTATGTTATATTATTTAACCGAATTGAATGAATTCGTATATAGTTTCCTTGCACATAAAAAACTTAACATAACGTTTATTGATATAAGTATTCATTTATGTTTGTGAACATATACAAATACATGAAATATATTTTATAAATTTTGATACCGATATAATACTTCGGTTAAGAGTTATATAATTTAAAAAGTTTGAGACTATAATTTTGAATTGAACAAAATTAAAGGATTTAATTGACACGGAATTTAAATTAAATGATGATGTCATCAAATATCTAATTTTACTCAATTTAACAAAATTAAAGAATTTTTTTGACCAATTAAATATTTGATGATTTTATCGTCCGCTTCATATATTATATTTTAGATTTAAATTAGATTATATTAGATTTAGATCAGTAAACTCTCGTGCAATGCTCAACAATTTAAAGTAATAATAGAAAACTAGTAACACTACATATAGTCTATAAACAAAATTTAATGCATTTGGTACACTCTCTACAAAATTCTCTATTTTTACAAGCAAGACAGAGAAGACGATTAAATATTTAAACATATGGTTGCAAAACAACTTTATTTACAACATAATTAAATATCTTTAAATGATAGTCTATTCATCAAACATTTAGTATGCATTCTAAGATTAAAGTGTCAGAAAAAGATCAACGAAGTTAAAGAGTGATCTAACCAAACATTGCGAACCTACAAACTTTAAAAAATCATAGATGAAAATACAATGGGACATTAAGGTGATACTTAAATACATAAAAGAAAGACTAAAGGATGACAATTAGGTTAATATATTTAGTATAATGGGTTAGGTTTAAATGAGAGTCAAATAAAATGTGAGAACTGCGAGAACTATTAAAATTATACATTTGTTCATATGTAATTAACTTCATTCATATGTGAACATTCATGTACATTTGATTGATAAAGAAAAAAAATAAAAAAAAACTCTAAAATTATATCTCAAAACACAAAAAAAGAAATATATATTTACAGGTGAACCATAAGGTAAACAAATCGATAAAATGTGTTTTAATACGTAATTTTTGAGTTTTTAACTTCTTTTTCTTTATCAATCAAATGTACATGAATGTTTACATATGAACAAAGTTAATCATATATGAAAAAATGTATAATCCAGTAGTTCATTGCGATTCTCACATTTTATTTAGTTTTCATTTGAACTTGAACCTATTAATTATATATGTATAATTATGTTTTTTTTTTAGTCGTAACCTTGTAACGTGAAAGCCAAGGATAACCCAAGTCTCTTTATTAAAAAGATCATAACTTAAGGGTCTTATTCTGTAAAATAGAATAAGAAAGGGGCAGTGTAATAGTGTATGGTCATTTTAAAACGTGAACAATTTGCAATTCAGCACAACCTTAGGGGTGAATTATGTAACTTACATAACATCAAGAACAAAGATCAATAGGATCTGGTGAACAAAATCAAGTTATGAACGAACAAATTGGTTAGTTCTGCAAATGGAGAATATGGAAGCCGGTAATCGCGAATTAGAAGGTCTGTTTCCAGAGAAAAAACATGTCAAGAATCCCTTCGTTCCCATTGGTATTGATCTCTCATTAAACTCTATCTCTATTTCGTTAATCATCGATGAATTTCACTAATTTATTTCGATTAGTTTCAAGATTTTCTGCCAAAAATATAAAATAAAATAAAAGTAGTTTACCTTCTTTCTTTTTTCCAGTTTCGTATTGTAGGTGAGATATATATTAATCCGTTTTTTTTTTTTTTTTTTTTTTTGACGAAAATTGAAATTCTATTAATTGAGGATCTAAATAAGATCTGAAAATACAATTAAGACTCACAATGGAGAAAGTATTTGAAAGACATTACAAAAACTTGAACCCTTAAGTTGATCTTTGTCCCTTGATATTGAAGGAAATCTTGAACATTTGAAATTTATGTTGAACTAGAACTTGAACTTGAAACTTGAAACTTGAGTGAATGTTAATCCATGTGATAACAGCAGGGGTGCTCACAGCTCGAAACTTTCTGTGTTAATCCACTTAAAACTTTGTGTGTTCTGGTCAGGTGCATTGATGACAGCAGGGGTACTCACAGCTGGTTTAATAAGTTTCAAGAAAGGTAATTCGAAACTGGGTCAGATGTTGATGCGAGTCCGTGTAGTAACTCAAGGTGCAACTATTGCACTCATGATTGGATCTGCCATCTATTATGGCGAAAAGTTCTGATACTAAATGTTTTTCACTTTCTATATGAACAATTCAAATTTGTTTTACATAATGCAATAACACAACTGTGAATTTTCGTCTGATGCTCTTCTTTTATTCAACATTTTGAAGACTTGTATATGCGAGTTATGTAGGTTTGGTTTGAAAACGTGAAAAAACTTACACGACTATGCATGGTATACTTGAGGTTCCGGCCTTGTATTGACTTGTATAAGTAAGATCTGATTTAGGTTTTATGTGCTGGCACGTTTGGCTCTATTTTGAGATGTTGGTTACACCCGAACGGACTCAATGAGCGATCCAATTAACCGGCTCGTCTTGTGTACACTAATTTTCGCATCAACCCTTTGTAATACTTGAGATTATGCTTCATTTTAATGAAGAAACTGTAATTTTTGAGGTTAAAAGCACCCATATTATAGAGCTTCAGAATGTGAGGCTAAGAATTTAAACATACTATTATTACTTAGTAATAACTTTAATTGATTAATTAATAAGTGCTAATTTTTTAGATTTCTTATCAGCCACAAATGGAATACATAACAAAAATTATTCAAAAATGCCATATTGTTAGACACAAGATCTTCCCCAAATTTTGCATTTCCAATTTCTTTCTCCTGTTGAATTCTCGTATTCCATAAGACGTACAGGAAGCAGAAGAATTAGGGTTAGGGTTTACAAATAAAAACCAAAACAAATTTTGTACATTGATTAATGGCATCAATAACAATATATTCAGGCCTTGATGAAGAACTAACAATGAACCATCATTCTCCAGCAGAAGAAGATATCGTTGTTTCTGGATACCACGTATGCATTGTCACTGTCTAATGTTTTCCGTTAGATCCACCAATTGGTATTGGAATAAAGGATTAACGCCATTTGTAAAGATCAAGGAATGGTCAGACCTTATCGTCATTCCTAAATTGAAAATGTTAATTCGTCGTTTTAACAAACAAAGGTGTACTCATGGCAAATTCCGGTATGATCCAAGGAGTTATTTGCTTAATTTTGATGAAGGTGTGGGCCATTCAGAATATGATGATCCCATGTTTAAAAACTTCTCAATGAGGTATTCGTCGCTTCTCTTTTCTGGCAACAATCAGCCGGCTTTCACCGGAACATGAAGCTGGAGTTTGGTTGAACGCCGTTGAATTGCTAACTTGAGCGCAGGGCATCAAATGTGGTGTCGTTTTTTATTTAAGATGGTTCTGGTGGTGAATTGGTCTTTTTTTTAAATTGTTTTTGGTGGGAAAATGACTTCGCAATTAAATTATGTATGATACCCTAAAAATTAGAGCATTTATATGTTTATAACTTAATAAATGGTGTACATTACTGTATAACTCCTGTGTTGATGATACAAAAGGTTTTCGAGTTCATGATTTGGATGTGTTATTCGTACAGGGTGATGCGTTTGTAACTTGTACTACTATATGTTTCTCATCTCAAATCCAATCATTTTGTCTCGATTGCTATTGCCTGTGTTGGTTGTATTAGACTCAAGTTTGTTATGTATATGGGAAAATCATGGGTGCTATTAGTTGCACTTAACCTAGCCAAGTTATATACAGTGTATCTTTAGAACAATTGAAATACTATCTTCATTCTTTCTGGCTTCATGTACCGTGCGGTTACATAATTCAGACGAAAAGAATATAACGTAAAATGGCCCCAGGAAATATAGCTTTCTTCCAAGACATCTCTTTAAAGTCACGTGTCACTAGCAGAACAATGTTATACCCAAAAAGAAGACCACGTGGATAGAAAGAAAGAACAATCCACATGCCCCACACCAACCCCACCATACATAACCAAATTTGGAACAATGAAAAAAGTTATAAAACAGACCTTCACAAGAAAGAAAGATTCTTCATGCTGCTCACAGTTGCCTCCATGGATCCACTATCACTCCACACACAACTCTATACAAAAGAATGGCTAGAAAAGAAGCAGCAGAAGCCATGATAAAAAAAGTAAAAAGAGATATTGCAAAAGCAAAAGCAAAGTTTGTGGCTATTACCTTTAAGTTATGCTGCTTAATAGTTCATAATCTTAATCCTGAAGGCACAATGGTCTTAACTTCAATGATGTTTTTTCTTGAATTCTTGACAAAAATGATTAAAAAATTGGAGTCTTTCATAAACAAACTCACAAGATTGTAATTCAAGAAAGACACATGGTTTGAATCTCCAAAATCATGACCATATCATTCTAGATTGCTAAGGGTTTGCAGATATTATCCACTCAACTACAAAGATGCTATTTTTTACAATAGAGAACTATTCATACCCATAAAAGTTTCTTTCATGTTAAGAAACATAACTAAAACTAGTATGCTAATTCATCAGTACCCCAGGCAACCAAAGAGTAAATCTATATAGGAAGGCTAATCGATAAGAAAAATAAATACTAATTAGGATTATGAAGAACCAAGTTCTATTCATGTACCTTGCATTCTACCCATCCAAGGTAATTCCATATCAACTGAAGATGGATTATGCATTTGATTCTCTGAAGAACTTGCCAATTTCCCCCTTTTAGACCATAACCAAATCTTGGAAACTGAATAACTATCGGTTTTTGCACTGATACTAATCTTCTTCCCTTCCGTATCATCATTAACTTTTTCATTCCCTTCTTCTCCTTCTTCAATCTTTGCATCTTGATGAACTCTTTTGTGATTTAGAGCCAGCTTGAGACTCGTATCACCAACCACATACTCATAAGAACCCATTGAATAACATCTTCTTGCATCTAATTTTCTGCTACTAGTCTCTCCTGTTTCGTTTTCACCTTCAGTTAATCTTCTAAACTTACCAAGCCTCACCGAGAAAACACCTTTTTCAGCAATGATTTGTTCGAGTTCAGTCGTCTTATGCCCAGCAGCTAATCCACTCTCATCTTCTTCCTTCATATCATCAAATTCAAAAATCGGGTTGTCCACAGGGTTAAAAAGGGTATTTCTGCAAAGTGGACAAGTCGAATTCGATTGGAGCCATGTATCTATACAATTTAAATGAAAAGCATGGCTGCAAATGGGAAGCAATCTCAACTTATCCATCTCACAAAATTCACACAAACAAACTGCACAATCAAATGATTCTTTATCCCCCACAACCTCCTTGTACATGAAAACCGGCAAGGAGTCAATAAAGGCTTGATCTAAACCCGAATCATGCAAATTAAAGAGTTGCTGAAGCTGCCTTTGAAGTATATCAGAGTTAGAGTTATCTGGGTATCTTCTATTTGGTTGAGAGGAATAGTATGAAGAGTGGTATTTCGTCAAGAATCTCACAAGTAAATGAAGCAAACCAGATACGAATAACAAGACAGTTAAAATTATTATAATGAAAAGAAGAGTTGGGCTGATTTTAGTACCTAAAGAAGATAAAGGGTTTGCTGTTTTATGAATTGTAACACTAAGTGGAGGTGAATATGATGATGAAGAAACATATGCATGTTTGTTGTAAATTTCATATTTCATCCAAGACATTTTTACATGGGTATGTCTAGAAACCCATCTTTCATCTCTAAAGTCCATCATTTCACGGATTATAGACTTAATACACTAAAAAGATCATGCCTTTTTATCTCAAGAATCAAAACCCAACTCATATAATTGATTCTTTTCATACCCTGAACCTACAATCCATAAAGTTACAACCTTTACCCTCAGATGTAAGCATAACAGGAAGGCAGCTCCCAACAAAATCTAATTGAACACAATGCATGATAACAAAATCAAATTTTTTTACTACCCACCTTAAATCTTGAAGATGGACACCTTCTGGTTCAGAAGAAGAGGTGTTTTGAGATTTGGTGGGAGATAAAAAAAAAAGGGAGGATGAAAAACCTTTTTTATATAGTAAAATTACAGCAGATAGTGAAAAGGGCAACGTTAAAGAGTAGTGATTAAGAAAACTATAAGATATTGGATAAAGGGAAGTGAATGTATGCCATTTATAATGGAGAAGCAAACCATGATCCAAGGGTGATCATGGATCGGTTAAGTGAATAAATTAATTATAATTGATATATTTGTTAATAAGCAATTAAACCTATTAGTTATTGGTTAACCGCCTATAAATTAAATGGACAGTTTCATCAATATTTATAGAAGACATGAGATATCATTAATAACAAAATAAAATAAAAGACACACATTTACCCCTAGCTTTCTTTTACAGCCACCTCCTTCTTTCTTTCCATGAGAAGTTTTATTTATAACAACTTGAAAATGTGTATCACTGGATACTGAGAAATTCATTCAGGCAGTATGCATGGGAATATTGGTACTTGTGGCAATATGTATTTAAAATGTATGGAAATATCTGTACTTGTAGCAATATGTATTTAAAATGTATAATGTTTGATGGCAAGTTGCTACTGAGTGCTACTGATATACATTGTATATATTATGACTTTATGCGTGGCTTTTTAGTGCAGTAGGATATATGCATGAGCAATGCATGATCTTATTGTATATAGTGGAATTTGTAAATAAACTTATATATATTTAAATCTATATAACTATATATATTTGTAAAAAAAAACTAAAATATCATATAATTGTACGGTTCAATTAATTTCGGTTGGTTATAGTTGGTTAACCGTAACCGACCCAAATTAGTCAGTTGATTGAAAAATCACAACCAAACCGTCAATTATTGGTTTGGATCGATGTATCGGTTAACGGTTAACTAGGCTTACCTCTAATCCAAAGAATCGATGAATTAAGGAAGAGATTTATTGTTTCAAAGTGTATTATATTTTGTCTCTTTTACTATTGTATGATATATATATATATATAGATATATATTTTTTCATTTAGTCAACTGCATGTATTGAACCTGTCAATTTCGTCTATTGTATATATGTTTTCCTTCTTTGTCAAGACCAACAAAGAAAAGTGTACGTACAATAGATGAAATTTATAGATTGAATACATATAGTAGAAATTATGAAGTTATGCTCCATATAAAAGTAAAATAAGTAAATTATAATACTCTTTAAAACAATAAACCCTTAAGTTCATGAGATGTTGGGTATAAATTTAAGATCAAGAAGTAAATCTCATCTTTTACGACTTATGAGATTACAACTTTGACCGATAAGTTAAAAACTGTTATTGATAATTGGTTAAAATAAACTTATTGACCTCTTAAAATTTCAATAAATCGAGAAGTCAATAAAATAAGCTAATTCAAACTTAATGAACGATTGATGGGAAAGATTATGATTAATTGTAGTAAGATTCAAAAAGTAACTTGAATATAATGACCTAAATGTCTAGGTCCGACAATATTAACCATAAACCATACATTCGTGCTGGCTTATGCCAAAGTGACATTGTTAGACGTGGTTTTGAATTTACGGTGCTGTTCGACTCGACCGACATGTGGGAAGTAAAATGTTAAAGCGGTTACTAGTTTAGCTTCGGCTTTTGTTTAAGTAGGAGTTTCTGATCAAATCAGATATTTGTGGTCTGGTTTAAGTCTTCACGATGCTTAACGAAAGTAAATTTGAAGAAAACTTTAAGCTCAAAATGTGTGTTATATATTGCGACGTTAGAAACTTCTATTGACATTTGGCTACATGCAATGGTAGATAATGGATGTCCAAAATTGAATGATTAGTTGGAAACTTTAATGACATTTAATGATAACTTACTGAAATTGGGTGAATCGCCATTAACTACCCATATTAGGATTAGGTAGAAACTTTGATGACATTTTAAGATAACTTATCCAATTAGCACAAGACACGTTATATTTTTATAATATATAATATAGTAGAAGTAGATTAGTAGGACTATATCATATTTCTTTTATGTTGCGTCTCATAATTAAAGGCAAACGTTTCAAACCCTGATAATGATCTTCAAAAGATTTTTAACTTGAATTTGCATTTGCATAATATAATAAGAAAAATATTTGGTTTGCATAATATAATTTACATGTTTCTTTTTTCATACTTTTTATTTAATTTAAAGATTTTCTTTAAAAAGCTCTTTTATATTTATGGAATAAACGCACGCTAAAATATGAACTTTCATAATGCTTGAATGTGTATTTGTAAAGGTGATCAGAATCATAACTACGATCAGATAACTTTTTGCAATAAACCACGTGCTTTGTAAAAGTGATCAACTTTTATTTTGAATGTTATTGTTGATTGATTGTTGATGATTATAAATTGAAATTTCGAACGACGTCATTTGGGCCGATATTCCTTCCACTGATTTATTAATGGGCCTGAGTCAGATAGTGGACTGCCCAGTTTTCATAAAGGACCGATTCCAATAATGATTCACACTAGTTTGAAAACATGTTACAACTTACAATTATATTTATTAGAAATATATATAATTGATCAACATTTATTTAAATTAGAAAGTGTTGAATATTTCAAATAAAAATGAAAATTTTAGTGAGAATGAAGAAATACATTATAGTCATTCGTTTTGTAAAATTCAACTTTTCCCCCAAGTTAAATATCTCATAAACGGTTAATCAAAAAATTATAAAAATTGCATCATAAAAAGCAGCGTTTTTTTTCTACGATTAGACATCCCCCATAATATACTTTCAATGATTTATTTTTTTTTTTGAGAAGGAGGGGGGGGGCTTGAAAACCGATATGTGTTACCAACAACTAATACATGTGTTACCAGCAATTAACACACATGTGTTATCAGTTTTCGAACCCACCAGAAAATGAAAAAAACCGTTCGTCAAAAGTATACCTTGTGAGATGTCTAATTGAAGAAAAAAAAATGTTGATTTTTATGGTGTAATTTTTATATTTTTTTGACTAGCCGTTTGTGAGATATTTAATTTTTAAAATATTGAAGGTATTATTATCTTGATGAAATGAATGATTCAGATTGATTATTTCATTTAAAAAAAAATTTATTTTCATTTAAATTTAATTCAAATTAGAAAATAAAAGAATACTCCATGTGATGAATGATTCTACAATGAGTGAAAATGTGTGCTTAATACTGCTTACATTTAATAGTATCTTAACTAAAAATGATTGACATTAGTTTTACAACATTCTTCGTAAAAGAAGTTCGAATATTTTTCAAACTTTTTTCTTTTAAGTCAATCATTATTATTAATTATTATATTATTATTACTAGGTCATAAACCAGCAATAATGCAAGACGAATTTAATTTTTTTATTTGATACTTTTATATAATTTATAGACCCGCTATAACGCATGATGAATTTAATCTTAATAAAATAAATAAAATATTGTAGTCCATTTTTTATATATAGTTTATAGATTCTTTAATTTTTATAAATGAATAAAACATTTGTCCTTTTTTGTAGTTTAAATAAAAATATCAAATATTCAAGGGGTTAAAAGTGTAATTATATAAAAAAAAAATTAAGATCGTTAGATCTCAAAATGTGAAAAACAATGAAGGGTTCAGATTCCTTCATTGTATTATCTTTTAATTATATATAAAATAAAATAAAACCTATTATTATTATTTTTAATATTATTATTATATAAAATCAATCTAAGCCCTTAAAATCAAAATTGCACGTTTTCCAAATTTAAAAAAAAAAATTAACTAGCATTTAACACATCATTTGAAACTATTAAAAAATGAACAATGCTATGGTTACAAACAAATTATACAAACAAAAGTTACAAACTGAGATGTCAATATTACATTGGTTTATTTTTTCTCACTCATCTTTCTCTTCCTCTATCTGATTGGTGACACATCATTTTGTATCCCAAAGTTTGTAAATTATTTGTATCCATATCATTTCTCTTAAAAAATATATTTTTAGCAATACATCTTACTTATATTACGAAAACATGAATTTTTCACACTATATCCGTACATATGCATAAATATTTTTAAGTGTTTATCGTTCCGTTATGCGCTAAACTTTAACCTTTTTTTATTGTATGGGTCTAACTTTAAAAACTTCTATTGTATGAGGTAACTTTCAAAACATCTGTAATATTTTCTAACTTTAAAAACCAATTACTTTACAGCCTCGGTAACTACCTACAAGTTAAGGCTGTTGTTACTCGTCTGAAGAACACTGCATGGCTGTAGTTCTGTATTTCTTTTCTTGTTCATTTCATGGTGAATTATTATTACGTACTTGACTATCTCCTATCTTTGTTCATGCTATCACTTATATGGTGCTGAAAATATTCCAATCTTCCAAAAATAAATTGTCTAAAAATTTTGTCTACCTTGTTATATCATGTTCCAGATTTGAGAATTTTGTGTAAATATAACAGGTGGCACATGATATATATTTATTAAAACGCCAAAGAATTCCATTGGAGGGAGTCTAATCCACGACCTCTTGTATAGGTAAGTTTATGTTCTTTCTTTTATTATCTGAACATGTTATCGTCTTATATATAGATCTGCAAGTTAAGTGGGTTGGGTTATGAAAGCAAGTAAGAACACCCATGCCCATAATAACCCCAATGAGACACTTTATATGTTAGGCCATTGTTGAACTCAGCCCAATAAGAAGGTTGTAGTAATACGGGTCGGGTAACTGGTTTGGAGAGTCATCATATATATTAAATTGGGTGAACTTGGGTTGGTAATTTTGACCCAAGTCTGTCATCAAACATTTAATCTGGTGATATTTGACCTCATGTTATAGGTGATAATTATTATGATTCAGTTGCCCCTCTTCCATTGCATTTATATAAATAACATTAAAACCCATCAGCCCAGCAGCCAAATTTAATTGGTGGGACAATGAGTGCCATTTAATAGTTCAACTCCCAGTACGTCAATTACCATCTTAACTAATTGTCTCCTTTTAAGACCGGGAGAGAGTGATGTTGATTTCGAATCAAATGTCCCTTCAAACCTTAAAACAGGAAACAGCATTTTTATAGTAATCTGATTTAACATAGGAGATATACTCAATCCGAGTAATTAGATTTTTACTATGTGTATAGTATGCCGCCTATTACAAATCTATGCCTCTCCATTACTCTTAATTACTCGAGTTTCTACCTGCCTGCAACTCGTTTATGAGTTCATTCAGTGTCCTCCAAGACAACCCACCTTCTGCCATAGCTTCCTTTGCAGCCAAGCCGACCTCCTTAACCTTCTCCCTCACATCTTTTCCCTTTTCTCCCTCCATCAACTCCTTTACCATCTTTTTTAACCCATCTGACTTCACAAACCCCCTAACTGACCCATCACATGTCTCGACCCGTAACCCGATCTTAATCTCCTCCACAACCATCCTTGCGTTTAATGGTTGGTCAGCCATCATTGGCCATGCTAGTATTGGCACTTGTGCACATATGCTCTCCAAAACAGAGTTCCAACCACAATGGCTTAAAAACCCTTTCACACTTTCATGCTTCAGAATCTCCATTTGGTCCACCCATTCTCTTACAATCATCCCTCTTTCTCCCACTCTTTCTTCAAGCTCATCAATAACACGTGTCTCATACTTCCTCACTACCCACAAGAAATTAACTTGAGATTCTTCCAAACCCTTGGACATTTCTTCCAACTGTTCCATTGAAATGTCCGCCTGTGTACCGAAAGCTACGTATAGAACCGAGCATTTGTCAGCTTGCTTTTGGTCTAGCCACTCTATCCATTTGGGCTTCTGATCAGTCATCATCCGCGTCTCAGCCAAACAAAGGGGTCCCACACACCAAGCTTTAGGCTTGGCCTCACTGTTTAAATAGTCTAAAAACAATGGCTCTAGCTCATAAAAGCTATTCGTAATCAGGCCATAGCTATTCTCTGAGGCTATAAGTGTCTCCATTGTGAAGTCGAGGTACGGACCCCTCGGATCATGCTGATTAAAAGGCTCATCAAAGTCATTCCTAGTGACTTTGATCCACGGGAACTTTTTCAGCGTGATTAAATCATCATCTGACTCTGGTCCTGACATGAGCCGATTTAAAATCACTTCTCGAGTCACTGCACCTGCATAGCTGTTCATACCATAAAACGCTAAGCGAGGGATCCCAAACTTATTAGCAGTTGCAAGCGTCCAACCAAGAAAGCCATCAGAAACAATACACATGACATTTGAGAGACTGCTTAGTGCTTGCTCAAAGTAAGGCTGCATAAGCTTTGTTGCAATAGCAAAGTGCCTAAAGAGCGAAATAGAAGGTAGTTTATCGGTACTCTCTATACCTTGAGGTATTCCCTCGATATCATTAGGAAACGGAAGGTCAATTATAGAAGTTAGACCATCATTTGGGGTCCTTTCAAGAAACTGGGCTATAAAAGGTCTGTTGGTTTTTGTTGTGAAAACTGTAACCTTAATACTACGAGCCACGAGAAGTTGAGCTAAATGAAGCAATGGGATAGTATGGCCTTTGGACATGAATGGAAACAATAAAATGTGATGAGGGGAGTTTGTTGAATCAATTACAGGAAGTGATGAGGTCATTTTTTGTGTGGTGTGTTTGTTATTGCATGGTTGGATGGTTAAAAAGACCAAAGAGACGTGAGAAATAAGTATACATGAAAGTTGGATGAAGACATTTGTGGATGCGTGTATTTCATGATATAAAGGCAAAATTCATAAAGCAACATATAGCTATAGAGATCGCTGCATGCAGAATTGGTAACATCAATATATCCGGTTTGTATCTTTCCTACCACTATTTGTGGCCTTCGTTCTTTTGAATACGAAGAAAGCGATTGAACTTTCTTTACATGAATATAGATGACCCATCATTTACACTAATATTATGTAAACTTACATAATCATAGCATTACAAATTATTTATAAGGGCCTAGTTTCTAAATTATTCGTTATTTGAGATTCTTAGATCATGGGATAAGTGGGTAATCACATACGAAGGTTTTATAAACAAAGGTAAGAAGTTTAGAATTAAAATAAACATTTTAATTATGGAATCTCTGTGATCTAGAATTTAAACAATGATTTTCTTTTTTTATGTAAATTTTACTAGATTATAATTCGCAAATTCACAGGTTACTATACGATTTTAATACAAAGTTTATATATATTTTTATTTTGTTATGTAATTTTTAAATAGATATATATGTTTGTGTGGTCGAATGTTTTTAATGGAAGAAAAGATGTATATATCTTAAATTTATCAACTATGATAAAATCAGAGTAATTGAAACATGTAATTTTTAATTAACGATAGTACCCTACATATTGTAAATGTCAAGGATAGTAAAGTGATCTTAGGTGTTAGGTATTTTCGATATTTATTTAATAAGTGTTTATTTACTTTGAAATAAATGATTGTTTATACACGTTCACATCTAAGTTATTATGAGAATGATAAAAGTGGTGGTGATAGGAGGTGTAAAAGTGATTAGAATATGATAATCTATGTGTCACTTATTGTTGTCATATATATTTACAGTTGCATATATATATTATGATAAAAAAGAAAGACAGGATTTATATATAGCAACCACCAGTTGATATCAAAATACTATTACAACATCGATATATTATTGTACGAATAATATAGTTATTTTTTTTTTTTTGAGATTATATGTAAGATAAATTAAATGAATTATAGATAGTAGATGCATATATATATATTGTTAAATGATTTATAGTATTAAAAATAGCATCAAAATAAAAAAAAAAAGATTACAACACTGTCAAAAAAGATAATGTTGAAACAACGTGATTGACCACGTGACAGTAACACGTTTATATAAACTATATTTATATAATAGAATATAATAATTTTTTCCCTAATAAACATAGTTTGATATTCAAATATATTAATATCGGTGTACATTAATTTTGTAATTGTAGTTATAGTGTGATATTCGTATTGTAAATTCGGTTATAGAATGATTCTATTGTGCATATGAGCTGTGATGTCACTTATGACAATATGTTAATATGTCGAAATTTGATTAATGGGTAAAGATGTTATATGTAATTAATCCTTGCCAAAATACAAAAAATCATAGATTATTAGAAAATGATCATGGACCATCACGAGCACAAATGAATGAGTTGATCCGGGTCACATTTTGTATCTAACGGCTCATGAATCATGCGGTATTTTTTTTTGACGCGTTGAATAACAAAATAATAGAATAATAATTAAAAAAAAAACCGTGATCAAGACACATATATAATGCTACACCGGAACATTATACCTATGGAATAGAGAGAAATTAATTAATTTTATATTTGTGCTCCCTTGATAACTCTATTTATGAAGTTAGACAAAAATAAATAAAAAGTCAACATGAACCTCAGGTAGATAATGGCACTTTAATGATCAATGTAGTTTACCATTTTCTTATTTACCAAAAGGCAGAAAAAGATATCTAATTGCTTATCATCACATTTGGTTTATAAGAAAAGGTTAATTACTTGCGAAAATGTCTATGAGCTCTTATAGCAGCTCCCTGAATGGCATACATTTTGTTATCCCGTGCAAGGAACCAATTTATACAATTGTATAAAAATATATAGTTATTTCAATAATACTTACTTATCGTGTTGAACAATTAGCTTAAGTGAATCATCATGCACTTAACTGAATTAAAGTTGCCATTACTTGCACATGATTGGGGATGCTCTAAATCTCTAATTGAAGTAGATATATATGAATCCTCCGACATTAAAGTCACATGACATACAGAAAATGCATGTCTAAATATAAATAACCTTTAGTACGTGCATAAAAGACCGAACCAGACAACTGATCATGTGCTATCATTTGAAAGCATATTTAGTGCGTTCCAGACCCAATTATATGAGTGACTTTTATCAGTTCACAAGTCGCTGTTATAGAAACATGTGAAGAGAGTACTTTCAGTCGATGGAATAAGCAGATGAATGGATGATCCATTTACAACCATGTATTTATAGGCATACACATACAACAAAGAGCACCGAAAGAAAGACTATTTTGCAACATCAATTAATAGACAGAGCAAAGTTTAATTAAATTTGTGCAAATAATACTAATTATATATTTTTCTTTCCCTAGCTCCCTTCTCCCTTAACATGTTCTTAGTCAGCAGGGGCCGAGTAACATCTAGACATTGTCATTAGCACACAAAATCATCTATACCAAAAAAGTTAAAATTTAGATAGGTGACTTTTACCATGTAGACTCGGATTCACCAAATGCCAAGGGTTAAAGCCAGCATGTTACAACTCATAATTAGTATCTCAGGGTATGTTTGGTGAACTAGCTGTAGGTTGTAGCTATAGTTGTAGTTTTAGGTTTGAAGCTTTTTGCGAAAAGCTACTTCCAGTAGCTTTGAGAATTTGAGCTTTTCGTTGGATTCTAAAGCTACAGCTTGTACATGACAAACAAGACTTTTATTTGCATAGGAGCTTTTTGTTCAAAAACTAAAAGTTAAAGCTCCATGCCAAACAGACCCTCCACCTGATATGTTCAACAAAAACAACGGTTCCTCCCTACATGGTGAATCAGTTACATAGAAAGAACAAGAGATGGAGTGCATAACATTTCAACATTATAATCATACTGACACCATGTTGCTTGCCTGTTTTTGATCCTTGTTGTACAATCCCACGTGTGATTCCAAGAGCCCATTCACCATCACGAATAGGCTGTTCAACACCAACTGAAACTGCCCCCTTTCTCAACATGAGCAACGCATGCCAATATACCTGAACCTACACAAACATCGCAGAAAAAACACGAAAATCAAGTCCTCGTGTCATCAATATAGATACGAAAATATCTAAAGTTCAGTCAAAATAATGAAGAGAAAATATGAATGCTATAAAGAATACAAACTATAATACTTACAATTGGTGCTTACCTGAGCACCTCGAAGAACTGCCTCTGAGCACTTACGGGTCACTAATTAATATAAATTAATTTAAAGAAAAACATATTATCTCCTTAACTTGATTCTCAAATTATAAATCACCTCACTCTAATTACCAAAAGCATCAGAGAATATGATAATCGATCCTATAACCCTAATATCAAATCACTTCAAAATAAATCAAATTGCTACATGGTGATGATGATGATGAACAAATCGAAATTCATTGTAGACAAATCAAAATCAACATGTATATTGCCAAAATCGCAATATCGAATTAAAATGCATTTAGATTATAGTACAATCAACATGTAAGGAGATCAATTAATGTAGAATCAGTTAGAAGCTATAATGCTATATATGTCCTACATCATAACACAAAAAACTTTCATAAATCAAATTATAATAATCCTACAAATTGATTTTAAGAACATAAGCTTGATCACAAAATCAAAAATCCCCAAATCAAACAACATCATAAAGAACATATGAATCAAACACCAAACCCTAATTTTCGAGATTGAATGAATATAATAAAACGGAGCGAGGGATCGCTTAGGGATTATCTATTTTTGATTCTACCACTTGATTGAAGAGCAACAACAATGAAGAATTTGAGAAGATGAATGAAATTGTAAAGATTTATTTATTTTTTTAGAAGAATTTAAAGAATTTGAAATTTACGTATTTGAAAAGAAAAAAATAAGCGGGGTAATTACTACAACCATGCAGGGGCATTTTTATTTTTGCAAAGGCTCTAATTTACTATTTAGGTAGTTATTTATTCGCATGAATCGGTGGTTATAACTGAAATTACTAAAATATTAACTGATCAGGTTAATTTAGGGGAGCTTAATTGTAAGTTTACTACCTAATTATGCTTTTTTTAATAGCAAAAAGAGAAGAGAGATAATTAAATACTATTGAGAAACACTAGCTTCCAAAATGTTAGAGGAATGTCTCATGATGTTGATGGTAGAAAACGAAGTTTAACGAAATTTGGTCGTTATTAGTCATGTTTCACAATGGAGTTTATAATGATGACCTAAAAGTTGTTAATTACAATATATGTCAAACAGAATCGATATATAATATATTAATTCTTTTTACAATGTTTGGTTACATATGTTGTTATATTCCGCACGTGTCTACGTACGGAGTATATACTTTTCGAAATCTAAAAGGAGTTATTAACTAATATAATTAGTGGTTGACAATCAATTAAAACTCTATTATTAGAAGTGAACCTCCGATAGGTTTGGGAAGCTAACGTTCATTAAACTACGAATTAGATTGGCGTAGTCATAGTGTTTTATAAAGTGAAACGTCAACAACTATATTTATTTCTGTTTATAATAACTTCTAGAAGAGCAGGAAATATCACAAATGCGTCATTCGGAGTGTATGGTACGTCGTCATGGATGTTGATTTGTGGTCACACCCACCTCGTGTAACCGATGTCTTGACTGAATTATTTAAATAAATTAAATGATAATAAAATGATGATTTAGTTCTTGAATCGTTAAAGTAACAAAAAAGGAAATTTGTACATTCCATTGAATACACATATACATATTTAACACTAATTAATCTAATATTATATTATATATACACGTTATTAATATTGTTATCTAATTTCTCTTGTAAATATACTTATTTTATTGTTGAATAAATGTATTGTTTATTTTATCCATTGACCTTATTATAGAGTATGGTGAAGAGATTTTAAAGGTATTTTAGTGATCAGTACAGTAAATTTGTATACAATTTTATAGTTAGGAATTTAAATTGTGAAGAATGAATAAATTTAGTTGTATATTAGTTAAATGATATATAAACGATAATTGATTAATTTCTTTATATTTTTTATTATTATTATCATTATAGTTCGTTTATTTTTTTATTGTTTAATATTTTAAATAATGAATGGATTGTTATATGATAGGTAAATCGCTTTGAAATTTACTTAATAAAAGTATTAAAACTATTTCAACATAAGAGTTAACGATTATTTAATGCATTAAAACTTCCGTGAGTCAAATCTATCAACCAAAAGGTAATAGAGTGAAATTAAATTACCGACAATATAGATTTAACAAAATTTAAAGTAAATAAGTAATATATATATATATATATATATGATAATGTGTGTAATTGAAATATTATACGAGATATTTGACGCAAAATATTTTTAGTTATGTTATTAAAATTATATAAATATTTATGTAATATTATTTATCATTTCATTTTATGTTAAAGTTAATGTAATAATATTCAAATACAAATTATACATATATATATAGATATACGGAAAATAATTCATATGAAAGCTTTAAATCTTGAGGAATGAGATAAACAAATCTTAACTCTTGAATTTTTATAAAAAACGTTTTTAATATTCATTTGTAATGAATGTTAAATTTTAAGTAACATTCATCACATATGAATATTAACAATATTCATTTATGATAAAATCAAATATTAAAATTTAATTTCCTTATTTTCTAAACTTTTTTATTCCCCTTTTAACCTCCACCCCTCTCTATATATATAGTTAATTATTCGATAGTTAGATTAGAGATTCCATTATGAGCTCGTTTAATGTCCGCCAACCTACACGCCCCACCTCACCTAATGCCATAACTTTCTTTGCAAGAAAAACACATTATTTAAAGATCATTTTAATGAAACACTTTGTGGCTACAAATATATATACAGGGGAGGGATCAAGAGGGAAACAAAAAAATTAAGAAAGAATGAAAGCAAATCTCAACTATTAATTTCATCATAAATGAATGTTGTTAACATTCATTTGTTAAAAATTTAACATTCATTACAAATGAATGTTAAAAACGTTTTTTTATGAAAAAATCAAGGGCTAAGATTTGCTTCCCTCCTTCCCCAAAATTTAGAGCTTCCCTATGGATCCTTCCTCTATATATATATATATATATATATTTGAATAATAGAAGATATTACAATCTACAAAATATTACATCGAGCATTGATTAGATAATTTTGAAAGTTAGAAGACTGAAAACTGTGAATATTTTTGAAAAATTAATCTAAATAACATCTAAGAGCGTCTCCATCATAATTAAAACTTTTTTTAAAAGCTTTTTACTGTTCAAAATTTTTTTAGAAAAAACTTCTCGATTTTTAGTCTAAATCTTTTACCGAAGCTTGAGATTTTGCAAGTTATAGAGACACTAAACTTCATATTTTCTCATTATTAGATACATGGCTAACGGTAAAAGAATTTTTAATTATTGTTGAATAGAGAAAAGTGTTGATGTAGATACTCTTACATCCATAATATTAATAATCTTCGATAAACTTACAGACCATAAGGTAAAATGCATAAATAATTGAGGTTCATATCTAATGCATCTTTAATTTAACCTTGCCTTTATAGTGGCACGCATTATGATTGCGTGTTTGGCCGCAAACATCAATTTCGTTATTGATCGATCAGCGGCATGAAAGCATCTTGTAAAGTTTCAACACTGACTGATATATGAATGCCCACATGACTTTCGCTATTCCACGTCGAACCATCATGATACAATATTTAAAGATTGTGCACTAGTCGATCTGACAACACACGAGACTATGCATGCGTAAACAGGAGAGTTTTTATTAATTTAATTTTTCTTTTACTTTTATTATATTCTTCACAAAATTAAAACCCAATCTTGATATTCAGAAGAAACAATCTTATCAACAATTATAATATATATATATATTTTGATGATTACACACCTGAAGTTAAAATATGTAGAGATAGTTTTAAGTTGCATATATAGCTAATGCATCCTTCTTTCTTTTTTTGTACCTTTAAAGATTTCACAATGACCATGCATGTCTTATTAAGTGCGCGCATCTAATTAATTAAGTAGTGTTTGTGAGTGAGAAGCTCAATGTACTAACTTTACTAAATTTAGTTAACTTAATAGTCAACAACCTATCTTTTACATTTAAATACATTGTTTTAAATTATCATTGTTTTACTTGTTTTTCTATATAAGTAAAACACTCATCACTTTTTAAAAAAGCGACAAAAAAGGTAAATAACTTTTTTTTTGTCATTAAACATACCTCTAGCGTCCCTAATTTCCTGATCACTGCTTGTTTAATGTTACATGCAAATCCTCTTTTCTAACTCAAATGGAATCAAATCACCTGCTCAAGTTACTAGGCTTCTGCATTTGGTAAATTATCTTTTTAATAAACTTCTAGCTATAACTGAAGTAACGGGTTTGAAGATTGTCTTGTAAGTGATGGCTTAGAACCCCCACCCAAAATCATGATTTTGAAACCCGGATCAACCTAGCTTTGAGGACCCGGTTGAACCGAACTTGGACTCGAGGTCGGGCCAACATAGAACGGGTCGATAGTGATTTTTGGCTCTAAACGACTCGGTCGAGTTTCCGGTCTGATCAGATTGACCCAAATTTTTTACCAGAATCTTGTAGATTAGCGTTTCAAATTAGTAGTTTCATTTCATATATCATAATTTATAATTATAGTTTCAAAATTTTAAAAGTAAAAGTAAAAAACGTGAAAAAAGAAAAAAAAGGTAAAAAAATTAAAGACTAATTTGATTTGCAGTTCAACCAGTCGAATCGATCTCTAGAATTAGACCGGGTCAACCTCTGACCTAGTTACAAAACGTTGCCCAAAATAACGCGTATGCATTTAAACATCGACTCATAGGTTGTCAAGTACTGTTAAACGTGTTATGTTACGATCATATTTAATGTGCTATTATTATTATTTATAGCTAATGTATGCTATTTCATTAATTACAACTTTTTTTCATGACAACTTTTCAATAACTTTTCCTTTAAAAGTAATAATTTTGATTGAGACCGACTATCTTTTAATGCTCAACATGAATAGTTAGAGCATACGCATTTTATTACTTATTTATAATTTTATTAGTGTTAAAATACGTACAATATATGACAATATAATATTATTTATCTAGTAAAATATATATAATTATTTAAGTTTATGCGTTAATTCACAATAACACATTATATATTAATTGTAATGTTAAAGATAAAAGAAAATATGAGTACAAAAATATATATATATACAATTTGAGACACATATCATGAAAATGCATTTATATAGAAAATTTGTGTTTGTATCAATTAAAATAAATTATACTTGGTGAGTGAGAATTATGAATTTATAGTTACATATAATATTGTGTTTTTTTTTTAGATTAGATAATTTTCTATTGATGTTAATTATCTTTAATTGTCATGAAATTTTGAAACAAATTAAAGTTAATTGTGATTAACATCCTATATTGAAATTGTTGAATTCAACTAATTTAATAAGTTTGATTTAGTGAAATGATTTATTGAGTTAATTGATGATACATAGTTATTTAAATGATTGATATATTAAAATTTAATGAATTAATTGATGATACATATATTGATTTAATGATTGAATTAATGATGGTAATTAACTAAGTTAATTTAATTTTGAAATTTTAATTAATGATATGGAATATTTATTAGGAAAGAAATTAGAAAAATGACATATAATAATTTTATATATTTGACAATATTTGATTAATGTCAAATAAAAAAAATTAGTCATCTTTAATTTCACTTTTAAATATAATAAAGATTGCACGGCAAAAGTATCAGCCAAGAAAAACATTAAAAGGGTCTTGAAAATTTTGTATGTGTAATAAACATAGTCGAGAAGATTTTTTCTTTTGACATAAGTAAGAGTTATGGCCACCACAGCTCCGTCGTCTCTTCACGTCGTTTTATTTCCATTCATGGCTAAAGGCCACACGATTCCGCTTTTTCAATTCGCTCGCCTCCTTCTTCACCGTAACGCCACCGTCACTCTCTTCACTACACCCGCCAACCACCCTTACGTAACTGCCTCCCTTTCCGACACACGAACCACCATCATTTCCATCCCATTTCCACACAACATCCCCGGTGTCCCTTCGGGTGTCGAGAGCGTAGACAAACTCCCTTCAATGTCCCTCTTTTATTCTTTCGCTTCGTCCACACAATCCATGCAACCTTATTTTGAAAAAGCCTGCCGGTCACTGAAACCCGCAGTGAGCTTTATGGTCACCGATGGTTTCTTCACCTGGACGCTTGAATCGGCTAACATATTAAATATCCCACGACTTGTTTACTATGGAATGAGCAATTTTTCCGTCACCGTGAGCCAAGTCATAATTACTCAAAACCGAAATTTATTTTGTGGAAAATCCAAAACCGACCAGGTCGTTGTCCCAGACTTCCCGTGGATGAAAGTGACTAGTGCTGACATCGATGATGTGTTAGACGGCCATGATGTTAATGCTCCTTATGCTGAATGGGTTCAAGAACTGGTACTTGCAACAAAGAAAAGCTATGGCTTGATTACCAATAGCTTCTTCGAGCTCGAACCAGAGTACTTGAGTTACTGGAACTTAAAATTTGGACCAAAATCATGGTGTGTTGGTCCCTTCTGTCTTGATAAAAAGCTGATTAAGACAGAAGGTTTGTCCAGTCAGAAACCATCATGGATGATCTGGCTGGACAAAAAACTTAAACTCGGAAATTCAGTTTTATACGTGGCATTCGGATCACAAGCCGAAATATCTCTTGATCAAATCGAAGAGATCAAACTTGGGCTTGAAAGATCCAAAGTCAACTTCTTGTGGGTAATGAGAAGAACCGAAAAAGAGGCTAATCTAGGGTTTGATGATGGGTTTGAAGAGAGAGTGAAGGAGAAAGGGATTGTGGTTCAAGAATGGGTGAATCAAAGAGAGATATTAGAGCATGAGATTGTGAAGGGGTTCTTGAGTCATTGTGGATGGAACTCGACGTTAGAGAGTATATGTGCGGCGGTGCCGATTCTAGCATGGCCGTTGAATGCGGATCAGCCGTTGAATGCGAAATTTGTGGTGGAAGTAATCAAAATCGGTTTAAGGGTGGAGACATGTGATGGGAATGTTAAAGGTTTTGTGAAATGGGAAACGTTGGAGAAGAAAGTGAAGGAGTTGATGGAAGGTGTGAAAGGGAAGGAGATGAGGAAGAAGGTGAAGGAGATAAGTAACGCTGCCGTGAAAGCGGTGGAAGACGGTGGTTCATCATGGCGGAGTTTGAATGAGCTCATTGACGAGCTTCAAGCAAAGTCAATAGTAGCATGAAGTCTATATTTATAAGTAGTCAAATTAAATATGTTGCAGTTTGACTCAACAGCCCAAAATAATACCGCGTTAAAGTCTCGATGTATTTTTTATTTTATTTTATTGTATTCATTTAGCTCGTGCTAAGAAATACAAAATCAATGTTGCAAATGTAAAATAAAACTTGTAAGAAAATTTGAGCATGTGTGGATCGGTGTTCATCACCTAGCAAAGTTTGATGAATGTTAGTACAAATTTTGATACACAAACGTCACGTGTAACGCTCTTATTCTTGTCGCTAAGAAATAAAAATGAACTCTCAGACAATAACTTTATTTAGTCAAATATAATCATATGAGCTACACTAAATTTGACATGATGAGTACCGAAAATACTCGTCGCTTAATATTAATACTCCATTATTCATGTCTTCATTAAGAAAAAAATATGATACGACGACAATTCTTATTGATCGTTATGTGATAATAAAATCTTTATGGTCGTAAACAGAACATCTCACACGCCAACATCTCACTCAAAATCACATTGATAGTATGTACTAGTTTTTAACAGATAAGAGTCATAGGGGCAGTAAACTATATTATATTATGGTCCTTAAATTATATTGAGTAATATAATATGTAAACCTTCTTTTTATTACGACAAGAAATTCATTCTTAAAAAACCCCAAATGTAGCTAGATGAAACATAGAATTACATTACATAAAACTATCAAAAGGACATAAAAAACAAATGCCGAAAGGGAAAATTACTCAACTAAAACGCGTTTTGGTTTGAGCTCCAAGATTTACATCAGACCCTTGAGATCGATCGTTTACGTCTATTAAACACCCTAATTAAGGAACCACAGTGACACATTGTTTTGAGCTTTAATTTGGAACAGCTGCGAGAAGCCGAGAATACGCACTATTGGAGAAGTTTTTACCATTTCTGACCCACCAAAGGACCGGACAGTATCAAGAGCCCATTTGTGATCCTCATCGTTTGCCTTTTCACCAGAAAAGTTGTCCAAATATTCAATGGATGTAAACACACAGTGCCCCCAATTCTGTTGGGTAATCTTGATGGGCTAATCGGGTTTGTTAACGGGTCACGGTTCTAGTCATGGGTCGGTTTTAGTTGCTCCTTAGTGGACCAAGTTTCATGCAGAATAAAGTGGGTTTGTTGCCCACGTAGAAGCACATCAGGTCCTAATTTTTAGCTTAGATGGTTACTTCTTTTAGTATTTAATATTTCCTTTTTAATATTTCCTTTTGTATCCATTTGAAATAATCAAGAAAATAAGACTTTATTTTTCAACAAATTCCACCCACCATCCAAATCTTTTAAATAACCACTGAGATTGAAGACAACGGCTAGTCATGTTCTTTTCAGAAGCTACCAATAAAAAAGCTTACAACATTATATGGCATATAAGTTAATGGACCACTTATAACACATTCAGCAGCGGACTTACGTTGTGTCGAGTGATAACACGGGCTACCAGTCAATCAAGTCGATATAATGTAAAATTATATGAAAAATGTTAGTTCATTAAAAGTGATATCTTAAGCGGTGCATCTTGTCTCAATAAACTCACTTACATTTACAATTGGATGCACACTTGCCTACAACTTGAATGCTACAAATTCAATACTTGCTAGCTCAACAATATTGTAGGTGTTAAATTTTTAGTATTTTGTCATTACAGTTACTTAAATTAAATTTTTCTTTCCAATTTCACTAGCTAAATTTTCTTTTTTCTCCCTAGCATATTTTTTAATTTTGATACGATAAATTCAACGCTGTTTACATAATTTATAGTGTTTGTCTGTTGTTAAGTGTCAACCTTGGTGTTTTCATCGAAAAATGAGAGGTCAATTTCACTTGAGGTAAAACTTTGCACGACTCGAGTTTGGGCCATACTGCCATGGTAGACTCGCACCAATGATTTAGCCAACCAAAAGTTGAAGATCATTAGTAATAATAACAAAAAAGTAGAAAATCTTGGTCTTGTGATACCCGAGAACAGTTATTAAGGTAAAATAAGGATCATTATGAGAAACAGAAAAGTATTGAAACTCGTTGTCATTCAATTTCCCATAGCCAAACCTCACTATTACAAGGTAATAAAATTGAAACCTTTTTAGGTTTTATTCAGAAGCATTCGGCACATTAGTCAACGCAACTCACGGGAACTCGCCATGTTGTCGAAGCTAGCAGAGATTACCGATACTGGCTTGCTAGTTCACCCTCCTTCACAATGTAATGTTGTGGCTGGAAATCTTCTCCCTTGAAATAATTCTCCAACATTTCCTTCACTCCAGCCGCATACCGTAACTGCAAAGATGGCACTTGCAAGCTATAACGCATGCAATTATATCAACTGGAACACAAGAAACAATGTTAACAATGAGAAGAACAAACCTGCGCGTCAATGGTGGTTCCAGAAATGTGAGGGGTCATCGCTTGATTTGGCATGTATCGCCATGGATGATCCTTTGGAGCTGGTTGAGGATACCAAACATCTCCACTATAACCTAAAACAAATCATTAAAATAACCCAACAGTTAAACTTCAATGAAAATATACACCTCTGTCGAACAATGAAAAACTCATGTTAAAAGTTAAAACTTGCCTCCTATATGTCCACTAGAACAACCATCAACTACAGCTTGTGTATCCATTATAGCACCCCGAGCATTGTTAACAATGAGAACCCCCTTCTTCATCTTAGCAATCTTTTCTTTGTTGAACATTCCTCTGAAAAACACATAACATTATGTTGGTTGTTGATGGTTTTTTTTTTTTTTTTGTTCAAGTTATGTTGGTTGTTTTAGTAATGATAAAATGACAGATCTTTATACTCAATTTTGACATGAAATACTCACTTGGTTTTCTCGGTTAACGGAGTGTTGATAACAACAATGTCACATTTGGGAAGCATCTTATCAAGATCTTCCTCGTAGCTGGCACCAATTTGATTCTCCAATTCTGAATCCATCTTAATACGATCATGATAAAGAAGGTTGCATCCAAAAGGCTTCAACCTTTGAAGTAAAAGTCTACCAATTCTTCCACAACCGATTGTTCCTACGGTTTTCCCTTCAAGATCATAAGCTCTGTAAGCAATGCCTGCAACGTTCCAATCCCCATTAATAACCTGATGGTATCCAGGCAAGAAATTACGAACAAGAATGAGAATCCTCATAAGTTCGTCTTCTGCAACAGAAACGACGTTGCTTCCAGTAACTTCTGCAACGGTTAATCCAGCAGCAGCAGCTGCATTGAGATCAACATGATCAGACCCGATCCCAGCTGTAAGCAACAGTTGCAGATTCTTTGCTTTCTTAATCCTTTCAGCGGTGATATATCCCGGATGAAATGGGGTAGTTATAATGACATGTGCATCGGGAATATGCTTCTCTAGTTCTACAAATGATAACAAAAAGTGAGTCAGTAACTCCATATACACTTGTAATATATCTTAAAAAATTTTAAAGCACATACCGCAATCGGGTCCCTCTTTGTCATCTGTGACTATATACTCATGGCCTTGTAACTCCAACCATTTGCGAATGCCTAATGCATTCTCAACACAGCCGACAAAATTGGGGTTCATTTCAGCATACTCATGTGCCTTGTAGAAAACACCTACAATCTTCTTTGGCCCAGCCGAAGCCTACTCTAGTCCGGATTAAATAAAAAAATAAGCAAACCATGACAACATAAAGATTCAATAATTTTGTGTAAACGTAACAATAAAGTAAACTATATGTTACTTTTACACAAAATTATCACAAAACCTAGTGTTAGGCAGAGAAAAAACAGGGGATTGAAACTTGACTACAATTGCACTATAAATATAAAAATTTACTAACAACTGAAGCAGTTAGACAAGTTTTTAGTCTACCAGTTTCAAATCATTCAAATACCACTAGATTACTATAAATAAAAAAACAGGGCAAGTGGCTACTAGAAACAGCCATAAATTGTGTTTGCTGTACAATATGACTCAACGGTACAAACCATGTAATGCTTCCATGGTACAATTTCTTAGAAACAAAACTTAAATGTAAATATATATTATTCTGCTACCAATATATTCATCTATGTAGGCAAAGATATGCATGCTAGGACCTCCATGTAGGCAAAGATGCTGACATGTACTGCCACGTTGGCAGAGGCAATGACATGGACTGCCGAGTAGGCACGCGACCTGCTGATTGGTCACACATCTTAAACTTCCGATCACTAGGTACTTTTTAGTTTTCATAGCGAAAACATATTACACAGATGTTACATTTTTTTTTGTATGATAATTTTCCCTATATATAAACTTGAAAAATAGGCAAATAGCTCAAATCAATCGCATATATACAATGAAATAAAGATTAAAATTAGTATAAACTCACGATCGGAATAATCAAAAGTATTTAGCTAAACCTAGTAAGGTATTAGAATTGAGTAGTGCTTAAAAGTGAATGATATGAAATGAAATTGGTTACATGAAGATGAAGGTCTCTAGAGAAAATCGAACGGCTAGCACGAGTTGCAACGGCGGCAGCAGCACGTTTCATTGCAATCGACATCATCGACATCGGTGGTGTTTGTTTGAAAAAATGGATGTGATTTAATTAAGCACAGTTCTAAGAAGGATGATGATAAATTTACAAAATGAAATAGTTTTCGAAGATTAGACGTCTCTAAGCAGCCCAAGTGGCCAACCCCTTAAATTATCGGTGCATGACTTCCACGTGTTGTAAAGGAGCGTCTTGGTTAGGTGTTTCCTAATGGCGTCATAATACAACATTGATCCAACATTAATTGGGTGATTATTTATTTACATTAAAGGAGTAATATTTGTTCAGTTAACTAATAAATTGTTAACAGGTTGTTATAATTGTTTGTTCAATGATAAGGATATAATTTTTTTTTATATTTTTTTAGTTTTTGATTTGTAAGTTTTAAGTTAAATATTTAAACCCTCTGCAAGGATTTTTAGATATAGGACATGTTTGACACGCAGCTTTTAGGAGCTTAAAGCTTTTTGTTTTGAAAATTACGTTCATTTAAAAAATAAAGAAATGTTTGGATGCACAAGCTTAAAGTTTTTAGTTTGAAGATTAAGCTCCTATTTTAAAAGCTACTCCAACTAGCTTTTAGGAGCTTTTTGATTATTTTACACTTTGATATTACAGCTACAGTTACTTTACCAAACACAGTTTACAAATAAGGCTTTAGCTTGCAGCTACAGCTACCAGCTATAACTATTAACTACAACTAACAGCTAATTTTGTCAAACATATCATAGTACTAGATATGAAAAGTTCGTGTCTTTAAAGCCTAATAAAAATAAAAATTATTAATCTACCCTTTTAGTTAATATAATCACTTATTAAATGGTACACCCATCAAAATAAATAGTTAACTTTCTAACCATACTTTATACAATAGACACATTTTATGATTTGCAAATCATTTTAACTAGTTTACTTACCCCGTAATTACGCGGATTACACATAAAACTTTTAATAATTGAATTATTGATATAAAAATACTTAAATTTTTATTGTTCATAGGTTATTAGTCATTCTAAAACCCACCAAGAAAGGAAAAAAATAAAATTCGTCAAAAGTATATCATGTGAGATCTCTAATCGAAGAGAAAAAAACGCTTGTTTTTATGGTGTAATTTTTATAATTTTTCGACTAACCATTTTTGAGATATTTAATTTTAAAGCATGTGGGGGAAAAGTGGGTTTTTGCCAAATGTAACTCTCTAATTGATAATTTTATTCTTTAAAAAAATCTATTCTCATTTAAAATTTAAAGTTTCATCTTTCAATACATTATCAATCAATGACATCATCAATTTAATCAATTAAAATTAATAGTGAGATTACAATCAAAAAAAATATTCAAGGGTTAAGATTAACTTATAGAATTACTTATGACATCATTATGACTTTCTTTTAACATATAAGAGAGATTCTTACTTATTCTAATTAGGGGTGACAATTAGAGTAATCGGATTTGAATTGTCAGGCCGAGAGTTTCCAACCCGAAACTAAACTGATTTAAAGAAACGGGAAACGCAGATTAGCATATTACTTTCAGATTAGCATGTTACTTATAAATCAGATGGGCCAAATTTGATGGGTTTGTGCCTTTGTGGGTAAGAACTAAAAAGATCAAGATTATTTTTTAATCGGACGAATTGTCATGTAAATTGAACTTAACTTGAGAATTTAAACGAGTTAACGAATTTTGAGTTAATAGGGTAATGAGTTGAAAATTTAAACATTGCCACCTTTAATTATAATTACTTGAAATATAGTATATAAAATAAACTAAGAAAATGACATATTCCCTAGATTTTCTTCCAAAAATGACATGATGTTGTTCGTTGAAACTTGAAAGTTCACAATATACAACTACCTTTTCTTTGTTTTATTGAAAGCTACAGTAGCTGTCACGTGTATCGTACAAGGTTAAAGCAAAAGACCCTTTCTGTATAACTTGGAATATTTTGCCGGATATCATGCATGTGGTTCTTTTCATTTATTGGGAGAATGAACCAATGCGAATAATTTCTATAAAAATAATTGCTTGGTGTTTCAACCTTCAATTTCAGCCTTTCTGGTTTGTGTATGTTTACTTGACAAGACAACCCCAATCTTTGTGTGTATGTTTGGTTTGGGGTTTGTGTGTTTATTTAAATAACAGACGTTTCAAAGTCGCACTATTTTTCCCATCTATGTCATTTGCAAGGTTTGCAACTTTTAAGAATGTTTTCCATCTAACTGCAATAAAATCGAAAACATAGGCATTTTAAATTGAAAATTACTAAACATGTTAGTTTAACAAGGAAATGATGTATTGAAAATTGTGATATTGCTTTGAAATTTATAATCATACGAATACTAACTAATAAGATTAATGAAAATAACTAATACATTGAGTTTATGCTTTTAAATTATACATAATTTTCTTTTGTTACAGTCTATACCATTTTAAGTTGTAATCCCAAGATGGATGCTACTATAGATAAACAGGATATCAGATACATTCCCTCACTTAAAGTTGCACTAAAGTTGAAAAGATTGAATTGGCATATTGTCATCTTAGATATGTCGATTAATGCGACCCTTATTGTTGCTATCCGACGAGTTGTTTTTCATTATTGTTTTTATTTTTCTTTTTTCGATTTATCACTATGAGCATCTCCGATAAAAGATTTTTTGAAGTTTTTCTTTCGATACCACCTAAATTTATAATTAGAAAACATTTTTGAAAAAGTTTTAACTCCAAACGGAAAAAACATTCAAGAGGTTAAGAAATTTAAAAATTTTATTAAAAAAGGTTTTTCATCCGATTAAAAAGACTTTTTTTTAACAAGAAAGCTATATTAAAAAACCTTCATCGAAAGTGTCGTGAAAAATACATTTGCTCCTGTATAAAAAGCATTTTTTAATGGCTATCCCAAAAAATACGACTATTCTTCTATTAGTTGCAGGTAAAGAGCTTATCTTTCCTAGTAACCACCATATAGTTTGTCACTTTGTTTTATATTACAATCTATTAAATAAAGAAATTTGCACTATCACGATTACATTGTTCTTTATATTTTTTTCACGGTAAACTTTCATGTGAAATTAATCACATGGAAGGCATCGATCAATCAATCCCGAGCTAAGTGTATGTTTGGTATGGAACTTTTATGAGTTTTAGTTTTTAGTTTTTAAACAAAAAGCTCTTATGAAAATAAAAGTTTTGTTTGTCATGTACAAGTCATAACTTTATAATTCAATGAAAAATTCAAAATCTCAAGACGATTAGAAGTAGTTTTTCATGAAAACTTCAAAATCTAAAGCTACACCTATAACTACGGTCTACAGTTACTTCACCAAACATACTCTAAGAGTCATTACGTAATTTTCTAAGCATATTATATTTTTATGGACAGTCTAAATATCTAATGACAATTGGGGATGGGGGTAGGGGAGGTTGGTTGGCCGCGAATTGTGAAGAGATGTTATTAATGGTGCATATAATGCACTTGTAGAAGATGAACCGCTTAACAAAACTATGGATAACTTTTATAAAATTATTACTGTATTCACTTATTCAAGTACGACGGGTTCACTTCCATTTATACAACATGAATTCGTGTGGGTGTAACAAACCATACATAATATTATGTCATTTTTCAATATAACTTTCCAGTCATATATGTAATCAATTCAACCCATTTAACAAAATTAAACAATTTAATAATAAAAAATGTTTCATGTCTTTACAGATGTGTACCTAGGTATATGCCAAAAAGTTTGATCGATATATACGTTAGAATGATTAGTGAAAGAAAAAAGAGAAAATAAGTCATATTATGCATATATTTATATGTACATTTTAGATTCATTTAATATTACTCTTTAATAACTCATTCAACACTTCAATTACATCAACAAATACTTTAAGAAAAGTTTACATTTATATAGAAGTTTATTAGACCCCTCCCAACGGTACTATCTTTGGAACTTCCTTCATTCATCTTCACCATCTTTCATTGACAGCAAGCTTCCTCCATCCGTCCTTGGGGCATCCTTCTTTGTTTCCATCTTCATGAAGATGGCCAAAGACGTAAAGCAGTGGGCCCCAATTGTAAAAAAACAAATTAAACAATTATTTTCTTCATGAAAATGACTTCCTCCATCCGTCTTCACCATCTTCCATTGACAGGGGTCTTATGATCCGCAAAGCTCGTACACAACTTATAAAAAAACAAGCTTATTGAATTAACTATTAGATATAAGCTTAGTCTTATAAAATCTCTACCTGAAATCCCTTTATTTATATTATGTTTCAAATTTGAATTATGTATTTTTATTTAATTTATATAGTTTTCAATTATTTAACTTCAATTACAGCTACTTTGCAAGCATATAACCTCTATAATAATTACCCACTAATTGTTATTCTTGATATACTATTGAAATTTAATCACATTATAGCAACTAAAAAATAAAATAAAAATGATAAATAAGCATGTCCTTCCTTCACCTTCAAAATACAAACCATGATTTGTGGCAAGATAATAAAAAGGTAACTCGTGAGAATGGCTGGAGGTATGGATCTAATTTATTTTGTATCAGCCTTGATAAAACATTTAATGACATCTTCGAACTTTTTGATACTTTCCGTTTCATAAAAGTATTAACTTTTGTTATCCTATTTTTTGATCGGTACTTAATTTACATAAAATACTTTTATTTGATTGTTTTAACAATATGCTCCGTAATATTTACAATTTTAACTTACTATGTTATCCTAAATTAGATCGTTACTTAGTTTAGTTTTTATAGTTTAAATACAACTTATATTTGATTGATTTTGCGATAGACTTTGTATCATTATCAATTTAACTTATTATTTTAAATCATTACTTACTTTACATGCATGTGAATATATACTGTTAATTTTTACATTATTTATAATTCTTATCAAACGTTTAACACTCTCTTTTTTAATACTTAAAAAAGGAATATCGAAAATTATTATTTTATCCCTCTACTTATTCCTTCACTTATTAATTATATAAAAATAATTCAATTAATATTATATTTCACATAATACATTTAAATATCTTCTTTTTTCTTTTATATCACAATATTGAATTTACAGTTACAATAATTTAAACTATTATAAAAAATCACTTTCATTAAAGAAGTATTAATTATTATTTCATTTAGGTACCATTAAACATTTGTCTTTCAATATCAACATGTGAAATCTTCACTCGCAGCTGTGCGCGGAATTTGACGCTAATCATATTTTATTGGCAATTACATAAATGGATAAGTAAATGACATACAAAATGTAATAAATAAAACTTCATACATAAAACTCATTTGTATATTTATTTATAATAAAACATATCAATTAAATCTTTAAAGTATCACTTAATAAAACTCATGTAATTACTAATCAATAAACTAGTATAGATGTTAATGAGATCGTGTGAAAAAGAAAGATGAATAAATGAATTTAGCTGCTCAAGTTTGAATGATGGTGGCGATAACAGAAGATAAACCAATTAAAGAAGATAGTGCGATCTTGATCATTGAGAAACATAAAGAGGGTATGTTTACTATTTTTATTTTTAAAGGCAGGATTTTGAGAGAAAATTGACAAGCTTTTTAAGAAAGATGTTTAGCTATTTATTAAAAGATAATTATAATCATTAAATTTAAAATTTAAATATATAACATGAACAAATACATCGTATAAAATCATATTAGCTAGTTTAGACTACTGTTAATGGTCCGTCCTTTAAATATCTTTCAAGCTTTTTCATCCATCTTCTATTGGCACCCACCCATCCTCCAAACGTCCTTGGATGTTTCCATCTTCATGAAGAAGATCAAAGACGGACAATGTGGGCTCAATTTGATTTTCTTTTCTTTTTTCTTTTATTAGTTGTGTGTGTAACAAATATATTTTTAATAAATGGTGGAGTTTAGTCAAATCAACTACATAGCGTAAGCTTCGGTGCCCAGACCACTCTCAATCGTTATTGTGTCACTTTCGTGTCAGCTGTGCCACCTCAGCGCTACCTCATCATTTTAAACCGACACAAAACTAACGCACCCATACAACTGTAGGTGTGTCACGTTAATTTTTGAGTCTCACATTTACCAATATACCTTTATTTATATACACTATAAAAATAAAACAAAAAAGGTCGACTCAACCTTCTTCTTCATCGGTATACCAATTCAAACTTACTGAGGCACCAAATCGACGCGGGTGATGCCAATAGTATTAGTTCAACCAACGCGCGTCGATTGAAACTGACACAATCATTGACAAGGGTTTTAAGTGTCTACTGTCCGGTATAGATATAGGATAGATGACCATCGGTTGATACCTACACAACCATTGGCAAGGGTCTTTAAGTGTCTGAGTGTCGAGTATAGATATAGGATACATGATAGATAGATTAATTAACAGGAAACAAAAAACAAAAAAAACCTAATCCATTGCTGCGTAACAAACAATCCACCTTCACTAGCACGCCTTAATTTGTTTTCCGAATCCTCCAAACAAAACACCCCTAAATATAAACATCATAATCTTGGGCGCAAATTTATTCTACTGTAACAATCCAGGACCCAGGGAAAATTCGTAAACGGAGAGTTGCGTCGGACGGACAACCGGTATGGAGTCATCATCGGAATGGAAGCCGACGGTAAGCCAGGAAGAGCAGTGGGCACTTAATGCTCAAGTTTCTTCTATTTATCAAATGCTTTCTAATATTCCCCCCAAATCTCAATCAGTTATGTAAGTACACATACTTTAAACCCTAATTCTTTCTTCCATATATACATACATCCATCTGTCAATTGATTTATGAAATTATCAATTAGGTTAGAGCTTCAACGTAGTAATCACAACGAGTACCTCATCAAAGGCCTTCGTCATCTCGGTCCTGCGTTTTCCGTGTTGGATGCCAAGTATGTATATACATAAACCCATCTCTATCTCTCGATGCGCATACTTGTTCTTTATTTTTTTAATGGAAGACATTGATTTGTGCTGCTGGTTTTGATGAACTATGAATGTATATAATTATGAAAGTTTTTACTGTCAATTATTCATAGCTCTGTTTTTATATAGTCGGCCATGGCTTTGCTATTGGATTCTTCATTCGATTGCTTTATTGGGAGATTCTGTTGATATTGCTTTGGAGCATAGCGCGATTGACTTTTTAAGTCGTTGCCAGGTTGAGGACTTTAACTGTGCTATGTTGCAGATAATATATATCCCTGTGGAACGGTATAAGGTTATTGATTGTAAAATTTCGTTTCATTATGCACTCAGGATCAGGATGGAGGATATGGTGGTGGGCCTGGGCAGGTAAGTGATCTTTTATTGATGGATTCGTAATACCATGATCTGATGTGGATTTGTTAATTGGCTGACTTGAAGGGATTATTTCAGTTAAAAATTTTAGGGTTATCAATAACTACATCATAATGATGAACACTTCACTTCCGATTTCTGATTTCCAATATTCAAATTGAAACTATCCTGAAGAATAGATATTCTTTTTATCGTAGTTTGTGTATAGTAGTAATTATGGTAGCACATGTTTATGATATAGATATTCTGACTTTTAAGTAGATGTTTGTTTTGAAGTTGCTAACAGTTGTTACCATTCCCAGATGCCGCATCTTGCAACAACTTATGCTGCTGTTAATTCACTCATCACTTTGGGCGGCCGTAGATCTTTGGCATCAATTAACAGGTTTGCTTTGTGTTTTGCTGGAATTAGTTACTCCCTCTATTGTATATTAAAGGACCCTTGTTGGCTTTTCATCATGTACTATATAAGCCTATATTGAAAGAGCTTTTTCTTACAGCTTTTTGGGTGAAATCCAGGCCTCCCTTTATAGTTAGTTTTGATTGTTTGACAGAAAGACAACTATGACTTTCATATTTTTGTTGTTAATCTATTCTGACTAGCCGTCAGTTGAGTTACATCAGGAATTTGGTTTTTATGAACTATCAATTTTTAGTTACAGCCACAGTTGAGTATGCTTTAGGCGACTTTTAAACCATGATCACCATTTCCTCTTTAGTTAATTTTTTAAAATTCTTTTTACTGTTTAACCCTTTAGCAATAAGATATAACTCAAATTGATACCTTTTCGTATAAATGGGTTGAAATTCTCCTTGTGGCACCTTTTGATTTATAAGACTTATGCGACTAAGGTGTCACTTTTTGTAGATCTCTTAACTTCAAGAGCATAATGGTATACTTATCAAAACAATAGACTAGGCTTTTTTTGTGCATGTCAATTTAAAAGCTCTTTTGTTTTGAGTCTCTTTTGATTGTGACTTTCTTGTGTCATTTCACATAAGTTGCTTCTATTTTCAGAGGCAAGATTCACTCATTTTTGCGTAGAATGAAACATACAAGTGGAGGATTTAGGTATGTCATAATACTACCACGAGTTACTCAAATATATAAGTTGATTCAAAATACTTGATTGAAGGATCTTGTGTATCCATATAATAAGGTGGTTGAATGTTCATTTAATTCAGTATGCATGATGGTGGGGAAGTCGATGTTCGTGCTTGTTACACTGCCATTTCTGTAAGTAAAATATTTGCCCTCCGTCTCTATATCTTCATAATACCAATTATATGGACATCGTAATAGAAAAAGATAAAGATTATTCAATGTTATTTTTTTTGGGTAACCAGGGAGATCCTACTGGAGTCAGCTTTGTTGACTTGGCAGTACAATATTTAAATGTTCATGTCACTGTTTATGACGTTTTTTTAATTAATACTTGATGTCAGGTTGCGAGTGCTTTAAATATACTAGATGAAGAACTTGTCCAAGGAGTGGGAAATTACATCTTAAGGTTGGTCATGTAAAACTTAGTATTTCATGTCTGTAGATGATTTCTGTAAGTATCAATTAATAAGTGGTCGGGATTATCAAATTGCTATTCAAAGTTTTCCTGACTAGGTTTTGAAAGAAGCACATGGAAAATAATCTGGATTGTGATAGAACCGGGTCATTTGGAAATAATTTTTGTTAAATATCCAAATAGAACCACTGGATAATTATGAAACTAATGTGTTCTAAATCTACATTTTTTAAATTTGTCTTCCAGGTTTTTCTTTTTGTAATGGTTTAGAGTTAACAAGTTATACTCACTATTATCATTCATGCAGCTGTCAAACCTATGAAGGTGGAATTGCTGGTGAACCAGGTTCAGAAGCTCATGGTGGGTATGTTTCAGTCAAAAAAATCCCAGATCTAGTCAGGAGTTCATCAGTTTATTGAACATTTACAACTTTATGTTGAGCTTGATTAACTTGATTTTTTCTACCACACATAACTGCTTAACACCTTAATTATCTATCAATAGGTACACCTTTTGTGGGTTGGCCACAATGATATTGATCGATGAGGTTAACTGTTTGGACTTGGCTAGTCTAACTGTAAGACTATCTAATTCTCTCACGCGACACATCTTATGTCATCCAATTTTCCGGCATGTGTGTCTTTGTGATATACTTATTATCTTTTGAACCAGGATTGGTTGGTTTTCAGACAAGGATGGGAAGGTGGCTTCCAGGGAAGAACAAATAAGTTGGTTGATGGTTGCTACTCCTTATGGCAGGTTTAGTATTTGTTTCACGTCACATACATTCAGTGGTTGTGTTTCGGTTTTAAAATATAATAACGAGATAGGCATTGACCAGGGAGGAGCTGCTGTGTTGATACAAAGATTATATGCAGCTACTAGTGAAGGGCACCAAAGTATGGGAAGCAATGAATGTTCCACATCATCTGAATTATCCGATGATGATGACGATGATGAAGACGAAGATGAAGACGGAGACGAAGGTAAGCCAACCTTTTAATTTTACTTATATGGGTTCATTTATTAAAAGAAGCAATATTTAATTGTAATCATATGTGTATGTGTATACGCAGGACAACTTAGTGACGTTGATCAAGTAAATTCGTCAAGTATTCCTTTTAATCACATCCAGAGGCATGCAGAAGTAGAGCCTCTTTTCCACAGCCATAATTTGCAGCAATATATCCTTTTGTGCTCACAGGTACTTCCAAATTTTCATATTTAGTAGTTTTTAGTTCATTTTTGAGGTCAAACAAACTAACTTTCAACTTCAAACTTGACATGAGATCCTCTAGTCTTGGGAAAATAACGAATCTGTATCCAAAATCCACATCAATTATGAACTTAAAAGTACTAAGTTTGACCTTAAACGTCAAAGTGTATGAAAACATTGTTTTCTTTTATATGGGATTTAATGAATAGTTGTTGGTGCATTTATGCTGATATAGATGGAGGGTGGGTTTAGAGACAAACCAGGAAAGAGCAGAGACTACTATCACACGTGTTATTGCCTTAGTGGTCTAGCTGCAGCTCAGTATAGTTGGTCCAAAGATGCTGATTCTCCACCGTTACCGCACTCTGTGGTGGGTCCCTATGATAATCTTCTGCAACCAATTAATCCTATTTACAACATAGTCGTGGAACGGTACAATGAGGCACATGAGTTCTTTACCAATGCTTCAGCACTGTGATGCATGAATAATCTTTTCTTTTTTAAATGGGACATGACTAATCTAATTGAATTGTTTTCACCTTTTAAATTGTATTAGTAAGCTAGTGTTATTGTAACATTTTTGTCCATCGCTATTATTATGGATCTACAGCGCTCAGAGATTGTCAACTCTCAATGACCTCTAACTTGCATCGGATAATTTGTGTTTTTACCTCACTGTGGATTCAGGTTCTGGGCTTAAATCTCATACCTGTTCCATATATATTACTTTACTATATGTATTTAACTATTAGTCCTTACAAGGCCTTTTGCATCAGTGTTACTTTAAAGTCTGAATTCAAATTGTTAATTTAGAATTTTGAGCTGCGATTATACGTTTATTTCTATTTTGAAAATATGTCAAAGTACACATTGAACTTCTAGGATAAAAGGAACTAATTAGTGTGTGATTAGGCATGACAATTATCATGGTGATCATGGGATCCGAACCATTACACTGTTGGTGGATATAGATGAATTAAGTGTGTTGTACACGAGGCATGACAAAGATATCATTTAACTGTTGTTTGGATATCATATGAAAGGTGATCGTACACCAATATATCATATATTAAAGCACATAGCGCAAATCAATACATATATTTTTTGGCGTTAATTACAAAGTGATACATTTATCACCTCTCATATTACATTAAATGATGATTAGCGAATTGAATATGAATAATACACCGTCATCGATAACTCAGGGGTTTAGCACTTAAAATGATCTTTTAACATATATATGTCTAATGTCTATGTGGATAAACAAAAACTTAATACTCTGTGTACATTTGAAAATAAGTAGTAAAAATATGTACTGCAGGGTTTGCATTCTCGGAAACAAGTGTTTATTATTTGTAGGTTGTGACAGGCTATATGTATCATTTATTTTTATTTATTAATTTGGAATTTGTGATTTTTCTGCAAGCCTTTGGTGTGTACGTGTGAAGTACGTTACGATTTCATTTCGCCGTTGATATTTTTTAATGAGAAGTTTTGTTGACATCCGAAGGAGGTCCATCTACAGGTTTTATTCCACAGATATAAATATTAATGGATATATCGATCTTAAATGGAAATGAATATGAATGAAAAGAAGATAAGTCTGTAAATATATATAACAATCATCCACTATTCCACTCCATCTAGAATCTAGGATCCCTGTGTGTGGTGCATATAGGCCGTAATCGAGTCGAGTTGAGTTTGAGTTCGGCTCGACTTATGTAGGATAAACTCGAGCTCAATTCGATAGTTTGACGAGTTTTTAAGGTACACTCTAGCTCGGCTCAATTGTGATTTAGAATGGCCCGAACTCGGGCTCGAACTCAATAAAAGCTCAACTCCATCGAATTCAAGCTCGAGTCGAATTCGAGTCGCTCGATAGAAACTCGACTCATTTACACCTCTATGTACATATGTTGTAATAGCATAATAATAGAGGATTGAACAATAGCAATAGCAATTACGAAAGAAAAAGAGTGGAACAATAATCAGAAAGAAAGATGGTTGAAAGTTTGGACATAGATAAAAAGAGAGATTGACACATCATCCAAATAAAAGCAATTCACTGATTACTAAGTATGTAGTTGCCTTGTATATTCTTAAGGCTTAAAACGAATTGGTTTTTTTTTTTCTTATATTATTATTATTATTTAAATCTAATTAAAGGTTAAAGAAAAGGTTGTAGAAAGTTGTCAAGAAAGTACTACGATATGTAGATTTGAGGGAGAGAGAGTTTTTAGACGAGGATAAATTGATACGGTGGCTTGGTTAGAAGTAGAGTCAGCGGCTGGTCATATAAGGAAGATGATACCACCACCAACCTCTGATACCATATTGAATAATGAAACTCTATAAGTATAACATATTATTGATTTACTATTTATAATGACAAAATACATGAAAAATCCTAAACCCTAATGGAGCCTAAACTCATTATGGAAATTGGGCCAACTAACCTAATACCGATGTCTAATAAATGCATCAACTTAAGATTCTTCATATGAAATGCTAGTTTTCATGGAATCATTATTTAAAGATGAGTTTATTATTTGGTTGTGTATCGAACTTTACATTTTTTACCATTGTATGTAACTACCTTTCAAATGTGCTATTGTATGTATCAAACTTTACAATTTCGTATATTGTATGTAATATTTCATTTTAGACCATTACAAAAAGGAAAGTATCCTTTTTTGTCAACGCTAAAAAAGGCAAGTTAACATACAATACACGAAAATTACGAGTTTCATACATACAATAACACTTTTGAAAGGTGATTACATATAATAATTAAAAATGTAAAGTTTGATACATAACCAAATAATAAAACTTTTAAAGATAGCCTGATTTTGTGAATGTTAATTAATCTATGAGACTGTCAATTAATAATCTATTAAAAGTTGCTTATCTATTTGAATAAATGTTACAGTTTAACACTACATGATTTACTTAAGAACAACAATGCATGTCTACATATCTAGTTTTTGTAAGCCTTGTTCAAGGATAACAGTTAATTTCGATTTTGTTTGGTCACAGATGGTGATATCTGCACCTTCTCCAAGTAAAAACCCAAAACACAAAGACAAAAAGAATTATTTTTGTAACATTTCATCTAAATTTATTCATAATTAATCTAAATACATGATATACGCGTCAACTATTACTGTCTAATAACTTTTAAAGTAAATACTTCATTCATATAAGCATATGTGGATATACCTCATACAATGCAGATCTCCCTATAATCACCTACTAGAAACATGGATAAAATTCCAAGCTTTATTCCTATTTATATATAATACTTTCACTAACTATTAGCTCAATTAAGCTATCAAATCCACCAGCTACAATCTTTATATCTATAATTTTCCTTTATTTAAATTTAGTCTTTGGTATCTAAGCACCAACAGAAGAAATCAGACCTTGAAATAGCCAACAGTTCATCAGGACTCATCCTCTCGAGCTCGTTTTCTCTCCATGAAGCAAAGTTATTCTTGTTTTGTGGGTCTGTAGCAAGTGGATAATTCTCATTTTTATGAGCCTGAGATTTCATTCTCCTGTAAAGCCTCATCGTTGCAACAGAATCGTCATAAGGATCTTGTATTCCACTTTGAATATCATATCTGTATAAAAAAATCCATTAGTTTACTACAAGTCTTTATTAGTAGTATAATTGATAAAAGTCCACCAAAGATTACCCGAGGTATGCTCTCGTGAGATACTTAAGCGAGTTGCTGAGTTTGCTAGTCTTCATTAAAGGTGGGTAGGTTGCTGTATCCCTGTAATCAAAATTGAGAGGTCCATATAAACATCACAAATCATAAAATGTCACAGTGTCTTTATATGTGATAATTCTACAAGAAGGTGCTTACCTTATTTTAACTGCAGGGTACTCCAATTCCAAGCATCTAAGATCATGATCCAAACCATGGCCCACAAGAATCCTTGCCTTCCCACCTCTTGGGCGGATCTTCCATATCGGTTCCCCGTTGCACAAAAAATCTTGAATCTTTCTTTGGACTTGCCTAAGTGGCATTGCGTCCCTGAGGTATTCTGGCCGAATGCCGGTTGTCTCATACCTATAGATTTTAAGAGCTTTTATTAATAAAAGATCATTCCTTTGTAAAATTTTTGTTTGATATATAAAATAATAAAAAAGATACCTGTAATGTGTAACAGGAAGGTGTGGTTTGACATAGGATCGGAATAATATATTCTCATATTCGTCTATGATGCAAACTTTTGCACAGAGATCTAATGAACCATCACTACCACCACCAACCATTTTGCAGGCAAGTGCAACTGCTCTTGTTTTCCCACTATCAGTCCTTAAGTCATCTTGGATGCGTAAGTTAGCAAATCGGTATAATAGACCCTGAAATATTAACATTCTCTGATTAACACACACCTACTTAGTCAGAAGATGGATAAGGTTACGAGATAGAAGATTTATTACGTTATTTCCACTTGATAGTTGGCATGTGTCTCGGTGAAGCCTGAGGGCATTGCGGCTGCTAAAGATGTTTAAGCAAATGTCACAACCACGATCCCTGAACACCTTTTCGCATTCTGCCTTCGGCAGTGGCCCTGCAAAAGATTAAATTATTATTTATATGTGTACTTAATTGATGCTATGAAAATCATGTTGTATGAAATAAGATTTAGCAGTGACAACAAAGTTAAAGGTTTGAGTAGTGGCACTCTAATGATTATATATCATATAGTACCTATAAGATGCTCACGAAGAGATTCAAATGATCGACAACGTTTTCCACAAATTCCACACATGGGCTCATGAACCGAGTGATATGTGGTCCTCATGTGTTCCACTAGGTGCTCTTTTCTGTTGAACTGCCTATAGCATGCTGCACACTTATTCCTGGCCAAGATAACATGTCGTAAGATATATACCCATTTAGGTTGTCATATATAGTTCCTGTAACTTATATGTACGAATGTAAGATACAGTTATATTCTTTATGATGTTGAAAGTTGTTGCTGACAACCAATAATAATTACCTCGATTATACGTGTTAAGTGATCTTATCAGTACTATACATAAACATACATGCAAACTGATAATAGATGTTGTCAATGAAAGCGCTACATTATTCTTAACAGATGCATGATGTTATGCTTATTACCTTAGAGTGTCTGAAGGATCCATTTTTCTGTTAACTTTGATGTCAGTAAATCAGAGTTCTTTCTTGTAGTTTAGGAGAAGAAATGCAGAGAGGCTTGAGAAGGAAATGGAAGAATGTGTAAGGTATTTATAACCTGAAAAGGAGTAGATTCTTTTTTTAAGCGGATCCAAATAGCTACATGTCATGCTGACTCGCATGCCTGGAGCACAACTTAATGAAGAAAACATACTCAGAACTAAAATGGTGGATACAACCTGAGAACTGAGAACGACTCAATTCCTTAAGAAATGTTCGTGTTAGTGTGCATGAGTTAAGGTCTCAATCATGAATGCTTGACTGCAAATACTCCATTCCAAGAACATGCTTGATAAATAATCCAATGGGCCCATTCCAGATCTTACAGAATATTTGTACTCTCATTTTATTCCTATGATTATTGTTCTTACTTTATTCCACGTTTCCTCTTAGTCTTCATTTATTTTCAAGTTCGTACTTTCACCCCTTGCCCATTGGGTTAGATACCATGCACACGCAGATAAAAGCCTCACCTTTATACTGTTGAGTAGTTATCCATACGAATACTTACAACCACATGCCACTTTGTTTCAATGCAAGTAATGGTGGATTGTACTAGTGTCCGAGCACCGTTAAGTTGTGGGATATGTTGTGCTTGTAGCCCCAAAACGTGTTGCGTCCGATCGATAAGACCGAGACTTATTAACCCAACATCTCTCCTGTCCACGATTGATGTGGGATTTGCCTGGGTTGTTGCAAATATACTAACATTACTGATGTATATATAAATTCTGATTCTTGAATTCATGTTATTTAGTTGATTGGTTATATGTTGGCATGTGGATTCTTTTATCTGAATCGATTAACTAGTCTTGGTTATAGATTTTGTCATAGATCTGTTCGTGTTTGCGTGGATAACTAAACTAGCTTTTCTGTGAAGGGATAAGATACTGGATAACAAAGTATATTACTGACGAGTGACAAATCAATGCATTTGATGATGATATTACTGCATGAAAAATTAGTATAAAACTATTAATATTTGTTTTAGGCTGTTACGGCAAATTAAAGATAAGATCTTCAACCATGCCCAGGTTTAGATATCATCGATCTGTAGTCAGTGACCGGGTGATGGGTAGACACATATGATGCTGCATTATCGATAGATTGACTTTTTGAAAGGAAAAAAAAAATGCAAGAGCAGATTCTTTGTAACGTTGGACTGAAAAGCTTTTGACCAAAGGTGGGGGTCCAGGATACTCGAGCTTTGAAGATACCCAATAGAAAAAAGTTGTAGGAAAGGCATATTTTGCATGGATACTTTGCGGTCCATCAGTCTTTTTTAGTGTGTGGATCATTCTCCAGCTATCAGAGTAACAGAGTTTAGAATCGAATGTCAACCAATAGATGAGAAATGTGGTGTAGAAATGGGAATCAAAGTTAAGTAATTTATACGGTCAAAGAATGTGATAGTTTGTGGCTTTTGTAGATGAGTTTGACGAAAAGATTTCGAGTTTGAGAATTCGTACATTAACAAGACCATGAGAATCTTTTGTACGTTTCGACATTCTGAACATTTAGATTACGGATGAACGACTGCAAGGACAATCACAATTTGGGTGAGCTTTGTTTTACAAAACAGAAGAAAATTTCATAATTTCCTTATATATATCACTATCTACTGTAAATATAATAATATGAAACATAACATATATGTTAAGCTAAATGCTTGTGTATACTAGCCAAATATTGATTTGTACAGTGTTAAGGTAGTAATTCTTGGCATGTACTGTTGATTATATTAGTGTCAATGTTCATTTTCTAAAATAATTTGTGGTTTCAATTGGGAAGCTTTTAAAAGTCCTTGTAATCTTCTATGAATGATCCATTTGGGGCTCACGTAAGGTTCTATGCGGGCTATACCATATAACAGCAACTTGATAGAGTTTAAAGGAATCCAAAATACTCTCGGATTGGATTTGTAATTTATATCCTTATCATAATCGGATTCATTAACATTGTTAGGTAAATACTCATTATATAAAGTTAAATACCTTTATATAAAAAATGATATATCGGAAGGAATATATTTGCTGCTAAACCAAACAGAAATATGAATATACATCATGGTGATCATTGGTGTATACAAAAATTTGCAGCTTATTAGTTTGTTGGACCATCAGTCATACTGTATTATATAAAATCTTGTGACGCCCTTTATAACATAACCCTTTATCTGTTAGTTATTAACATGTTTATTTATATTTATTATTTTTTGATAAATGATAACTGTATTATTATTAGTAATTAGTCATTCAGACCCGTACGTTAACGTTGCACATGTATTGTATAATGTTTTTTGAACTATGATGTTTATTTTAAAGGGTTATGGTTGTTAAAACTGTTAATTATAACTTGTTAATTGATTGTGTCGGGTCGGGTCAGGTCACACATCGGTGTTTACTAATAGCTTGTGGTACAATTGTCAGTTCAATATTATGTACGCCTTCTGCTAAGTTTTATCTAGTTTAATAACAATACATTTACAATCGATTGACAATAAAATTCAAGAACACTTTCAATATAACTTAAGATTATTAATCGAACACAAAACCAAAAGGGAACTTTTGACTAATCCTTTAATTACCTCAATCTAATCGCAAACAACTACGGTTAGAATTGCTAGCTAAGGCTTTAAGAGTCTAGATGAAAGATTGTATTATATTTGACAATTTAGACAAAAAAAGAATTTTATCATTTTTTAAAACTTATTTTGACATTGTTCATAAGTATTTCTAACATTATATTAAAAATCCTAAATCATTAAAGATTTCCATCTACCAAAACAATTAATGTAGTACTCAATATAACTTTTTTATACAAAAAAAAATAAAAATTTTTGTAGATTTTGCACACAATGGACTTTATATGTAAAAATGTATTAATGAAATTAATCTTTAAGACTAACATTTAATTGTAGGGACTCAATCTTTATATAAATATAGATCTCATTTCATAATTTTTTTGTCATATGATTATAAAATCAAAGCCACATTAACAGCTAGTTAGAGTTTAAGTACAGCCAAATCATTTCACAAAAATTGAGTACAACCAAATGATTACAACCTTGGACTATAACCAAACTTAGAGCAAGGGGAGTGGTCTTAAGTGGACTCAAGTGGTAGCAAACCACGCTCGGGTGATCATTAGTTTGAGAGTGGTTTATGGTTTGGTCAAGACAAGATGGTTGCTACCACCTTGAGTGGTAACATCTTTCTTTTTATTATTTTTTGTTTTGTATGTATGTCAAATAATTTTAAAGATAAAAATGGTTGAATCTAGTTTAATTTTCAGTATGATGAGTACAGATAGAAGTGAATTTCAATACGGTTTCAATATGAAAATGATGTGGCAATTATGTGTCAAACTTTTTCGAAGTGGTCAAATGACCACTCCTTTTGCTCTTAGAAAGTTTGAACATCATATCAACTTTGTCGCAATGATATTATATGTTTAAAAAGTCTATTTGTTTAGGTTCATGTACGAACAAATTAATTACGGAGTATAACTAGTAAGTTACTCACGCTAGGCAGCGATAACGAATGAGAAGAAAGTGTTGCTCGGTGATCATCCGATGGTAATTTAAACACTTTCAGTTTAAAGAATGATAGGGGTTACAAAAGTTGGATTATCATAATCAAAATTATGTATTCAATAAAAAAAAGAGACATGTAATTATGTGATTATTATTTTTTAGAGAAAAACCTATAATAGTAAAAAGAAAAAGATTTGAGTAAAATAAATGCAAGGATATTATATTAATTTACATTAAAAGAATAGTTATGTAATTTCTAATGTTCAAACTTTAAGGTTTTAAGCATTTGTTATAAATCTTTTATAAGGCTTTATGATTATGATGCGCTTTAAGACATATTATTATGATTTTTAAGGTTTTAGTTGTTCTCGTTATCACCTTCATCAATATTCTGAAATGATCATACGTAGACTAACACGTAATTTTGTGATTCTTAAGAGTTCTCAACTTTTAACTAATTATCATTCGAACATCCCTCCATATATAATGGTAAATATAATATATTGATAAATACTTATAAAAAAATGGTATAGAGTTTGGAGTTCATTCAACTAATTGGCAAAAGTTTATATGAAAGTAAGTATTTAAAATAAAAAATAAAAAAGTTTTATTTGATTTGATGTGGAATGACTGCTTCTAAAAGAGGTAAGAAAAGCAGGGGATGCTGATTCTTCAAACTTTAGAATGCTTAAAAAGGAAGGTGAGCACTCTTGGTATCATCATCATCCTTCTCTTATGTCCTGGAAAGAAAAAGATTGATGTTGTATGTCGACGAATTTAGCTCCATTAAGGATGGAATACATAACATCATGTAGCCCATACCGTATTGACTAGGATTCGTTGGCGAGTCGACTCATATGGGTTAAGTGAACTTCTTTTGACATAGGTTTATATTGCATGTTGATTAATGAAACATATATATGTAAATATATCAGCAAAGGCTATTGCGAGTTATGAAATGGCCGTGTATTGAACATTGATAGTTTGCATCCTTTTTACTTTACTAATTTCATCTTTTTAAGACCAACAATTGGATTTACAAAAATGAGGTCAAACAGAAAAATGAAGTGGAAAGAGTGATCCCAAGATTCATGGGACAAAGACCATTGCGGCTATGGGTCCAACCCACGTGGTTGTATCGTAACACCAAACATGGCCCATTTAGGAATGAGGGTCCAACCCACGTGAGAGAGCTCGGGTCAAACATTTGGTACGAGGAGAGGAGTGATTTGTAGACCACCAATTTTTCTACGTATGGTGTGCTTTATGGTGTTTTACCTTACAAAATGGAGTATTGGGAATAATGGTTCCACCACTTTCCGGGCATCATGCACTGAAGCTTATAAGTTAATAGTCTTTTGAAGTTCATTGCTATTTCATCATAAACTTGGTTATAGTTGTTTGGGGTGTTCAAGATATTGAAAGGTAAAATTTATCATAAAACAGTCATCTTGGTTAAAACATTGTCAGACCAAATCGGCTAGGTCAGTCGAACTAGTCAAACTGTCTTGGATCCGCCAACAAGTCCATGCAGTTACTAGTAGTATAAAATGTGAAAGAAGAGTTTAAGGTTGCGAATTTAATGGTCACTGTATGTGATAGATGCATTTAAGTAAGCATTTTAAGTTTATATAGAAAAAAGAAGGAGAATGCTAACTATAGCCCTAAGGGTTATAGTTAAGCTTACCTAAAATAATATCAATAATGTAGTTCACAATAATTAAAAGTGATTATATTCTATATTTATACTCACATTCCATATATACATGTATAAATATTTAATATTTATGTAAATAATTAGTTATAATTTTAGAAAGTTTATAAATATGGTAAACTTAATCATAGCCCTGAGGGCTATAGTTAGCATTAAACGAAAGGAAAAGAAATTGGATTTATTTAAGATAATAATTGAATCTGTATGTGTTAAAGACTCGGAGTAGAAACTTCAACTTACTACAAGTTCAGTAAAACAAACCCAAGCAAGAATTATTACATGATAAACTTCTATTATACACCACTCTAAGAACGATCACTTATTTACAAGGATTTGTATTGGTATAAATTTAGAAAGAAAATAAAACCGTTTTTTCGTAAAATGGAAACACCAACGTATATAAAAATATATCCCCCTGAGAAAATAATAACCGAAGAAAAGCGATTGAAAAATAAATAAAGAGAGAGAAGTGGATGCGCACGGTTGTGGAGGGGGCGGAGATCAGTCGTCTTCCACCGCCATTTATTGTTTCACATTCTCTTCTCTTATTAATTCTTTTCCCTCTTTTTTTTTTTCCATAAAAAAAATAATAATAAATTTGCACATCAACAACACCTTTTTTTCTTAATCAAATTTTTTTCTCCTTTTCTCTCTTTTGTATACATTTACATATACAAGGAGATAAAGAAAGGAGTCATATTCATACATACTGAGGAAGCGTATCATTTGTTTACGTGAAATATCAAGGTACGTGATCGATTTTTTCGTTAACTTTAATTAACGTTATGTCATGTTATATTATGTTATGTTATGTCGCTTTAAGTTACGTTCAATGATGTTGCATTTGTACGTGCATAAACTACAATATGAACATTTTAAGATTTTCATGTAAACAGGATTATCTTATTCTGTTTCTGATCATGCAGAATTTCGATTTTGATCGTTAAGTTGATCATATATATGTTCGTTTCGATATGATTTGTTCGTACGGGTTTCAAAACAATAAATAAGTCAAATACGGTAACAAATAGTTTCTGCAAAAAATGCTAGAATTTTCAATTTCTTATTAATGTGCATTTTTTGTAGATTTAGGAATTAATGGTTTGTAATTATATGTAGGCTGTTAGAAATAATTGCATGATTATATAATCATATAAATCCATAACAGCATAAATAAGAAGGTCATGTGGGTTGGCTAACGGTTAACGGGCTCATTTTCGTGGATACAGAGACACAAATTTTTGAGCAAATCACGTTTGAGGAATTACGAAAATGTTGAAACCTGGTTTACACTCGAGTTCACCGGGTAACCTTAAGAACTTGTCCATTGTTCCTCCTTCAAGATGTCAATTAAGCACACAAGAACTCGACAACGATATATTTGATTTAGATCAAGCCAGCCCTTTAGCAGCCGACACTTATGAGCAATTGTATCGTGATGCTTTTGATTTGCAAAGCAACACATCCCTTATCCAGGAATCAAAAATCGACTCAGGGTTACGATCCCTTGCATTAGGAGATAAAACTATGAAAAAGAGTGTGATTAAGATTGATACAATTGATACATCAACTTGTACTACTCTTAAAACAAGTACTCCAAAAAAATTGAACCAATCTTTGAGTGTGAAAAGTGTGTCAAGTACTGTTTCGTCTCCACGATCTCCAAACATCCCAAAGCCAAAAACGAGAAGCAAATCGTTCCATGAGAACAACTTACCTCTTGGGAGCCCAAGAGTAAGTAGCCCAAGAGTAACTAACAGGGATGTTACACAATCGCCAAATGGGAAAGAAGATCCACATTACCTTGGGCCTTATTTACTCAAACAAACGAGAGAGTTATTGTCATCGGGTGAAAATCCAAAGAAAGCACTTGAGTTGGGAATAAGGGCAATGAAAGCGTTTGAAAATAGTCGATTTCAAAAGCCTAATTTGGAGTATGTCATGTGTTTGCATATTGTTGCAGCGTTGTTCTGTAGTTTAGGACAGTACAGTGAAGCTATTCCTATTCTAGAACGTTCTGTCGAGATACCAAGTATGGGTGAAGGGCATAAAAATTCACTAGCTAAATTTGCTGGATGTATGCAGTTAGGTGATACATATGCAATGCTTGGATATATTGAAAACTCGATACTTTGTTATACAGCAGGGTTGGGGATACAAAGACAAGTTTTGGGTGTAACTGATCCTCGATTTGGAGAAACGTGTAGGTATGTAGCTGAAGCGCATATTCAAGCGTTGGAATTTGATGAGGCTAAGAAGTTGTGTCAAATGGCACTTGATATACATAAAGCAAACGGGTCAACTGCTTCTGTTGAAGAAGCGGCTGATAGGAGACTTATGGGTCTTGTTTCTGATGCGAAAGGTGAATACGAGGCTGCACTTGAACATTACGTGTTGGCTAGTATCACTATGTCAGCAGCTGGTCAAGATTCTGATGTTGCTGCAATTGATATTTGTATTGGTGATGCGTATTTATCGTTGGCTCGTTATGATGAAGCTGTTTTTGCTTATCAGAAAGCGCTTAATGTGTTCAAGGCGACGAAAGGGGATAATCATCCTTCGGTTGCTTCTGTTTTCGTTCGTTTGGCTGAGCTGTACAACAAAATGGGAAAGTTTCGTGAATCGAAATCTTACTGTGGGAATGCTTTACGGATTTATGAAAAGCCCATGGTAGGAAGCCCAAATGATGAAATTGGTAACGGGTTTATTGAAGTTGCTGCTATATATGAGTCCATGAATGAACTTAGTCAAGCGTTAAATTTACTCAAAAAGGCACTTAAGGTTTTCGGGAAGGCTCAGGGTCAGTTAAGCACGATTGCAGGAGTCGAGGCTCAAATGGGGGTTATGTTCTACATGATGCGAAATTACTCTGACTCGTATGATTACTTCAAGGTTGCGGTTTCAAAACTAAGAGTTGTGGCAGAGAAGAAATCGGCTTTATTTGGTAATGTGTTGAACCAAATGGGATTGGCTTGTGTCCAAATCGAGTTGTTAGATGAGGCTGCTGATTTGTTTGAAGAAGCAAAGGGTGTTTTGGAGGTTGAATATGGTCCTCATCATCCGGATACACTTGGTGTTTATAGCAATCTTGCTGGAACTTATGATGCAATGGGGAGGTATTACTTACTATACATGGAAATGATATATGCTGCTAGCTGCACATATCTTGCGCGCAACTGCATTTGGACCATATAGGGTCCATGATTTCATATGGTCCCACAATATGCGTGCAGCTGGCAACACACCTCATTTCTCCTTGCTATAATAAGTGAAATTTTATTTTAATGTTACGTTTAAGTTTTTTTGTGTATCCTGCATAAAGATGAATGTTTGGGTACAGGTGGGAAGATGCAATTGAAATACTTGAATACGTGGTAGGGATGAGAGAGGAGAAGCTCGGAACAGCGAGTTCAGATGTGGATGATGAAAAACGAAGGCTTGCAGAGTTATTAAAAGATGCAGGCCGTGATCGAAGCAAGAAATCGTTATCACTTGAATTCCTCCTTGATGGTTAACATATATATTCATCTCTCTTTATTTAAAAAGCAATCCACATATATTATATTCATCCAAATGTAAGAAATTTCATTTTAAAGATACTTCCTTTTCTGTGTATTCATTATTCATAAATTTGTGAAGTGGCCTGTACAGTTGTAATGATATGAATAACGCCTGAAAAGAAACAGAAACGGTTGTCAATCTTTGTACTCCAATCTACTAATGGAACAAAGGGACTTTCTCATTGCTATATATCTGTTTTATAACCTGTCATAAGTCACTGCAGCCATCTTTCAATGATGTTTCTTGATTTCATGTCTTCTGTTTTTTGGAAAAATTTAATACATTGAAAGATGAATCTTGTTTATATAGTGAAAATGAACCAATGTACCCAGTTGGTTGGGTTTCATCGGTTAATGTTGTAGTAAAATAAATTTTTAACTCACACACGTTTCTTTTTATTTCAGTTTCCTATTAAGTTTCGAGCTAAAACTTGCCGGGCCTACCTAGCACAATAATAAGGAAATTTTAATAAAAGGGAACGTGACATAGCTGAATGCTTGACAAATGAACATAAAATAATCTTGTACAATGAATACATCAACTAAGAAGGTGGACAAAAAGCATAAATATTAAAATATGGTGTACCAAACATATAAATATTTATAAAAAATTTACACACACCATCCGTAACATTTTACTGTTATCCCCTAGATACTAATTCTGGTTTGTCAAAGAAAATGTGTTCAAGTGAGGATTTTTCTTTTTCCTTTTTAAAAAAAATTATATATTATGTGAAAATGAAGCAACACACAATTACAGCTTTTAGCAAAATATGGAGAAATTTTATCTTGTTGAACCAACGGGTGTAGTTACACCCGTCAAATCGATCACGTTTTACAAAATCTTGATTCATGATGCGGAAGTTAGTCATCAAAGAAGAAGTAGCGGAATAACGTATAAACCTTTAAGAAATGTTGAACATGACAACAGCAAATGACCAAACTACACCAATTATTGTTGGAAAAAATGGAAAAAATAAAATGCATTTTTAATAAGTTGTGGCTATCATAATCAATCTATAGATTTATATATGAATGAGTTGATCTAGGTTGTGTTTTATCTCAAATGGGTAAAAAAGATATATTAGGTAAAATAATAACAGGTCAGTGGGTTGAATACGTCCATTTTTAATGCATACAATCTCCTAATAAATTATTTAAGACTCCAACTCAATATTTTAATAATGGAGTTTTGTATCACACATAAATTATATATGTGAGTTTTTCTACAGAAATGGTTGTGGACTGCTGGGTCAACCCAACTTGACCTGAATAATTTCAATCCTAACTAAAAGAGTAACTGTTTTGACTCGTTCCCAAATCATCTGACTTGTCTATATTTCCGCCTGTTTATTATATGAGATGATAAAATTCCTTATTCTGCAAGGGATAGAACAGTTGGAAAGACATCATACGGGTTTGGTCTTTTTTGATGCATTGAGACTCGAAAGAAATTTATAGCTTTATTATTGGACTCCGGATACATGAAACAACGTCGTTTCTAAATTTTTGTAGAAGTACGAAACTACGACACAATAAAAGCTAGTGTAACTTATGGCAATGGCATTATGTTCTGCATTTCTGCGCACTACACCTTAAGGATTAGATGAAATTGTTGATGTAACTTGTTTGATGAAGCCATACGACTTTTCAAAGAAAAGGGATCAAAGTTGTCTTGAACACTGCACATAAAACTCAGTTTCCAAAATCTTCAAGTTAGACGTCATCTACTTGTATCCGTCGTAATTTTAATACGTTTGTTTTTATCATCATTTCAAATTGTAGAGGATGTGGTTTTTGTCCAGGGTGTCTCAAAAAGATACTTCATATACAGCAATATAAAGATGTCTGATCCAAAGGTTTTTGAAACTGGTCTGCATAATCTAGATATATCAGATTTCAGAAACTGATTGATTCAAAAGTAAGCTTACAATTTTATTTTATTTTAAGTAAAATCGATCATAGTCATAGTCGTAGTCATAGTCATAGTATCATACTATAAAAGGAGAGAATTTGCATCGACTCACGTGTTCTTTTCAACAATAAGTTCTTGTGAGTATAATAACGATAAGTATTATATGTCCGTTTATGTCTAATTGTCTATGATTTCAATTTAATAGTTAATCCTGGCTTCCAAATTCCAAGAAAGTTAGGAGATTAACTCGACCGAATCTTTAATTATTACATGAATGCTACAAGAAAGTATGATAGACCATTTAATTCCGTAAAATAAAATCCAAAACGTAGTCAAACAAATCTATCTAGATAACTAGCTGGGAACTAGAACTGCAGCCAGCTCTATAAAGGCTCGAAAATGGCTGGAAAAATATCAGACCCAGGGCAACTTGGTTAAGTTATAATGCATTTACGTATGTACGTATACATATTTCTATATGGTGTATTAGGTTGATAGTTATATACTTATTTGATTCATAAATCTATATATATATACTATTGTTCTTATTACTACCACTAGTACTAATATTATTATTATTATTATTACTACTATTATTATTATATTTTTGTGTATACGAGTGCATATTTTTATGCATACGAGTTTTGTAGTAGGTGTTTTTGAAAACAATCTCTTTAACTTCGGGTAGAGGTATGACTGTCTACATCTCACATCTCCCATATCTCGCCCCCGATGATATGGGGTAGTGTTGTTGTTGTTGTATGCACGTATACAAGTATAGCAAGTATATATGTATTAACTTGTATATCAGTTGGCAAAATAACCAGAAGAGTGATTAAATTCCAGTCAACCAGAGTGCAATGCCAGCAATAAATGGTAAATCGTCTGAATCAGCAGCCACATACCAAATATGTCATTATCTTGATAGTTATTGAGCTTGAAGCAAACTCTAACTTAAGGTGATTTGCAGTATCTTCATCAGTGGCATACTGAGTTCACGATGACTCGTATATAGCAACTCAACAAGCAAAGTCCGTTGATGGTGGCCAATAATTGTTTCAAAGCAATTGTATGGTATGGTAGATGTGAACTATTTAGGAGCCAGCCTTTTAGGACAGACCGAGAATGCAACACATCGAGCTGCTTTTGCTAACATAAACCGCTCATTTTCTGTCAACGGTCTCTCAATCACTTTCACAATATTTGCATCCTAAAACAAATGTGATAGACAAAGGAATCCATGATGATTAATGAATCTAGACATGGTACCATCTTTTGTATTTTGATTTGAGTATTAAAATGCAAGACAATTCTCGTATACCTTCTTTGGTTGTTGGATAGAAGGGCGCACACTTGCAGTGTCACCAACCTCGAGTATATTGTTAAGGTTTCCCCGGTCATCCCTTTCAGTGGGTGAAGATGGTGAATGCCTCCAATCCCCATTGACTATGAACTTGTAGTAATACCTGGATGTACCAAACATTAGTAGCAGGAGAAAACATCTCATTAAGTTGCATGCTTTGGTAATAATTAATAAATCTTTGGATATAGGAGTGCTGAAATACAAAGACTCAGATATCAAATTGTCTTATAGAGAATAAAAATAACTTACTTTCCTTGCGCAAGTCGAACTTCAGCTTCGTATCTTGGGCCGCCCTTGTGGGTTGCTTTAATTTGTTCTTTCCAACCAGTAAAATCTCCAATCAGTTCTACATTCTCTCCCTGAAAGTAAGAAGTATAAGCAAAGCCAAAAAAGCATCATAACATGGTAAAGCAGACCAAATTTTGTATGGCAGATGTAACACGTAATTCAAAGAGATCAATGCTTATATCACTAAAAACCTCATGTCCATTCCACACAAATGTCACGGAGTGGGTTGCAGGTCCATCATGCTTCCCATTCTCAACCATAGCTATGAGATCCCATGTTGCCCATGCAATTGCTGGTCTGCATTAGACATTGGATACATGCATATCAAACTTCATTTATAAACTACAAGAAAGTCATACATAACTGAGCCGGTTTACTGCATTTGATCAATGTCCATACAGAAATTTTATTATTAACTATTATTAGGCTCTGTGCTCTAACATATCATTTGCAAGATTATGAATTGAACCTGTCAGGACGGCATGTATGCAAGCTAGTTACATAGTTGTAGGCTGCATGGAGTGAAGTATCGGTCATCCAATGGAGGTATGCAATCACACAGGCAGGAGATCGATCGAAACCGTTCGTGCAAGTAACATAAACACAATGGTTCTTTTTAAGCAACCGTAAAAGAAGGCCAACACAAAATGGAAGTTTGCTCCTCATATCAAACGAGTCTCCTTCCCTACAAATATCAGGGATGCCGATTAGCATGAGAAAGACAAATTAGAGCAAGAAATATGCCCCTAAGGAGAACTTTAGATTACCTTATTGGATAATTAATCATAAGGATATTATGTTGCTGGCATGACTCATTAATTGATTTGGAATCTATTTCCCAATTTTCTGCTTCAACCCCACCTTGAAAATTTATTACAGCAGTGACTCCCTGGTACAAAAATTCACCATTTCTTATCGGTAAGTAATTAAGAAAATAAAAGGTTACGCGAAGCAAGTACTCCAAAGATTACAGATGATGACATCGCATCTATTGTTAAATGAGATCTTTTTATCAAGGAGTCCTAAAGACCCACAAATAAAAAGAATAAAAATACAATAAGGAGATTTTACTATCAAACACAATGGAAAATTAACATATTTAGTATTGCTCACCGCAACATTAGCCAAAGTCTCTATATCAGCTTCAGTTTGTATGCATGACCCCACATACATTTGATCGGTAATCTGTAAGATAAAAGGTGCTCATCAATTAGATTTATATATCATAACAAACTGTTCACACGAATAGGTACTATAAATAAGTACTCAGGACATCTCACCTTGCTATAACGCATGCCAAGAGAATGGTCATAATAAAGTTCTCCTTTAGAACGATCTAATGCTTTAATATACTCATCAAGTGAGAAGCTCCCATGTGACCAATCATCTCCTGATTCTTCTTCGGAGAAAATGGTGACGAGTTGAGTAAACGGTTCATCCGGAATATTTTTCTGCATCCTCCCACGAGGTTTTCCATTTTGGTTTATCAGAAGATTCCACCCTTTAGGCGTAGAAAATCTTGGTGTGAACATGATAAACCCTGAATTCCCACTGCCCTCAAAAGATGTTCTCAAACTTGATGTCAAAGCTGATTTGTTCCAAGTGGCAATAGGAACCCGACCTCTATTAAACTGGATATCCAAATCACTTTTATGATGCAATTGTGGAATTGGAAAAGGGGAAAACGGTCTTTCAAGAACAAGACTACAAAGTCCGGATTTCTCTAACATCATCTTCCTGCAAGAACCAACCAAAACACTTGAGTTGATGATTAGTTTGAAAATTTAAATATTGCTTGCATCGCTTTCCAACAATATTTCCCATACTTCAAAGTACTATCGTGTAATTAGTGTTACTTCTAAACTATGTAATTAGCAGCATGTCATATTCTGTAGAAAAATAAAGAGCCACATTGTCAAATAACTTACTCCGTGAGACCATATTCACATTCAAAATTGAAATAGTTACTGATCCTCAAACCATATAACTGAAAGTCATCCAAGAACCCTGACCTCCATTATTAGTTGCTTGATGCTCATCATATCATAGGCATATATATGCCCCAACAACGGATATAAGTCATCCCACTATTCAATCTATTATGGTTTCTCAATCATACACACATCAAAATAATCACACCGATGATGGCATAAGGCCACTAACAAACTATCTGATTCCTAGCTATACACAGAAGATCATATTGCAAGGATTTCATATGGCTGCAATGCATCATTGTATGCACATGTCAATATCATGTAATACTCTAGCATTTAATCATATAAGTTAAAATGTAAGTCCTACTGAAAATGTTCCAATAAATGTATATATGCATTTAGTACTCTGCATCACTGAAGTCCTTAATCTCAATAAGAGTACCCCCAGAAGATGCGCTTGCCTTCTTCAATGTGTCCCCAACCATTATTATTCTCGATTTCTCAGCATTACCCTACACAAACATTTGCGATTAAATCAAACGCATACATATATAACATTATTAATTGTTAAAAATTATATAATTTAATTAAATTACAGACCCCTTTCTTCATGGAATGAACTAAGATCTTGCCATCTAAAGACAGAGCAAAACGAATTCCAAGCGGTTTCTCTAAAGTAACCATATACTCATTCAAATTCATCTTAAATCTCGTATTCGCTGAAGCAAAAATCTCGAAAACCCTATTTCCTCTTTCTGAACCTACTCTTCGTGTCCTTCCCAAATTATTAACCATCGAACCGCCATTGATCAAACACACCTCTTTTCCCCAAAAATATGAGCACATTGAAGTGTGATTTGATTTATGATTCAATGACAAGCTTCTCGAACATGATAATTGACAGAAAACGCCGGAATTAGAAAATTGAAGCAGCGACATTGTAAGAGTAATGGTAAATGCGGTAACTCGCTAGGGTTTTAATGAAATCTAAATGTTGATTGATTTAAGGATTGCTGTGGGAATATATAGATATAGAGCATACGATTTGAATTGATAGTGTTTATTGAGATTGGAGCAGAGTGGTGGTGTTCTCGGTGCAGGTAAGCTGGCTGGATAATTCGGGAAAGACAAGCCACATAGTCGGTCAACATTTGACTTTTCTTCGCAATATATACCACGTGAGCTATGTGGGACCCGAGTTCCACGTGTTTCACTTTAAGCTTTTCTGTATGTTGCCGCGTGATAAAGTGAATATGGCAAATCTGACCGTGGTAACTTCAGAAGCAGAAGAGGAGATGATCTTATAAGATTCTATTAGAAGTAGGAAATCAACACAACAAGAAAAGAAGACCCAAGCACAGCCAACCTACCTTTAATATGAAATCCACCGCACTTTGAAAGTGTTTAGATTCTATTAGTGTCCTTGCATTTTTAAATTTGCATCGACCCGGCTAGTCGGATCGGAACTTGAGGTCGGACTGAATTGATTACTAGCAGGTTAATTTTGAAGTTAAACTCGGTCAAACTCGGTTGGTTTTCTGATTGAACCGGGGTTGATCCGGTGAACCGGACCAGTCGGAACTGATTTATCATTTTCTTTTTTTTATTTTATGAACTAAATTCGAACATTTTTATTTATTACAATTTTTTTATTATTAAGCATTTTACGGTGTAACGACCAATTCGAATTTGTATTGGTTCTTATATACATTGATGAATCTTTAAATACAATAGTTCATGTTCTTTTCTTGCTTAAAATTATAAGCATAAAGTCGTGACAATACAGCTATAACAAAAGACACCAGTGATCACTTTTCTTAAGAAAAATGCATGAACTTGTAGATTATTAAATACAATTATAAACTTAAAATTATAAATGCCACATAAATCAAGAAAGATGTATGAATCAGATCACAACAAGGATGATCCATCGTTCCATACCATTTGAGTCACACCCGAACCATTGCTAGAGCTTCACCGAATTGAACAACTATGCGCCGAGCCCAACAATTCCTGAAGCAAGATCTATACCCCATCATCAAAATATTTCAGGTCAGAAACTTACCATTTAGGTTCTTCACACTAATACGGTGTTTGTGACGAATAAAACAACAACAACAACAATAATAATAATAATAATAATAATAATAATAATAATAGATATTCTTATCTTCTTTGATTCTTCGACTCACGAGCACAAAATAAAATAATTAAATAAGAATATAGTGCCAGTGCAAAAGAAAAATTATATAGAAAGATATAAAGTCACCATAAAGTCAACTGTCTCTCCTTTACTTTTATCATTAAGGGTAAGGGTATTTTAGTTCATTTTAATTATAGTTAAATTTAATTATTAATTTAATAAATAACTAAACTATCAACCATTTTACTCTCTCCAAAGCTTCTCTAAGATTTTTTGGTATGTTGTATACAGATAAATATTTTGAGTACAGGTGGGAAGATGCAATAGAGATACTCGAATATGTGGTAGGGATGAGAGATGAGAAGCTCGGAACAGCTAGTTCAGATGTGGATGATGAAAAACGAAGGCTTGCAGAGTTATTAAAAGATGTACGCCGTGATCGAAGCAAGAAATCGTTGTCACTCGAATTCCTCCTTGATGGTTAACATATATATTTTTCTCTTTATTTACAAAGCAATCAATATATTCATCCAAATGTAAGAAATTCCCTTTTAAAGATATTTCCTTTTATGTGTATACACTATTCATAAAATTGTGAAGTGGTTTGTAAAGTTGTATTAAAGGAAAAAGAGATTTTCGGGACGTTATTTATTTATTTTATAGAGTTAGGTTCAAATGAGTCTATAAATTTTGATAAAAGATAAAAAAATTAATGACGAAACTCTATTAATAGGAGTATAAAAGTAATTTCAATGAAATCTCTTACTCTTTTTTACGTTTTTGAAATTAAATATCTCAAAAACAAATAGTCAAAAAATTATAAAAGTTGCATCATAAAAATCAGAGTGTTTTATTTCGATTATACATCTCACATGATATACTTTCAGTGAACTTCTTCTTTTTGTTTTTTGGTGGGTTTTGAACAATGCACATTATAGTATCACATGTGGTTAAAATTGAGTTCATTATCTTAATTTTTTAATGGTCAAATAAAACAATTAGCATGTGATTATAACTGCGATTTAAAGTTCCCATATGATAAAAGCTTACAGTTGCACGTGATTAAACACCAAAATGATAGTAGTTACGATCACATGTGGTTATAGATGTAATCACATGTGATAAATACTTGTAGATTTGAAATTTACATTGGATAACAGATACAATCACGAGTGAATAGAGCACCAAAAAGTAATTACATGTGATTACACATCAATCAATAATATACATGATCACATATGATTATAGTTGTCATCAAATGTGATATTTAACCGGCAATAAATGGAACTCGTTGGTCGATGCCGGATATAGTTAGTGACTAATTGGTCTTATCAAGAGCTTGGTAAGTGACCAATTGGTCAGATCAGTGACCGGATACCGTTAGCGACCAGCTTGGTATGTGACTAGGTACCCAGATATATACGCTCATTGCCGACAGCAACCGTAGGATATCTGGTACCTGGTCAATGACGATATGTTGTCACTGACTTGACTAATTGGCTGCTAATGAATTACTTGTTAGTTACTGATCTCCGACAACGACCTTTGAACTTTGGATCTTTGACCAGCAGTGTTTTTAAACCCAAGTCAGACCGGCCGGTTCGACCGGTCTGACCGGGACCCAGACCCTACACCCGGCTCAACCACGTTATTTGACTCGATGCGAACTGGCCGGTTCAACGGTTGACCCGGACCAGTTTAAACTTTTTTTTTTTTCAATTGAAACCGCGTAGGTTTACCATGATTAGGTTGGAATTACTTGTGTTCTTGGCTTGGAATATATAGGAGATTATAGTAGGTTGTGGTTTGTGTTATCACCGATGTGGTGCAACTTCATTATTAAAGGAAAATAAAACACTATAAAAGTGCCTACCCCATGTTTCGAACCTGAGACCTCATGCTTGTTGGATGGATTGTTTGCTATTGATCTAGCTATGACTTTGTGATAGCTTTGTATTTATAAATATTTATTACTAGTTTGTAAATAATTATTATAATTTTTCTAATAGTTCTTTTAATGATTATTTTGACAATTTTACAATAAGTTAATAATCATCATATATTTCATCTAAAATATTATAACTTATAATTGTAGTTTTAAAAGTTTAAGAGTATAAGTTCAAGTAAAAAAGTCGAAAAAAGTCTAAAAAAATCAAAAAGTCAATAAAAGTCAAAGACCGGTTTGACCGGTCCGACCAAACGGTTCGACCGGTCCAACCAGACCCAGAGGCTCGGCCAGGTCAATGGTTGACCCGGGTTTCAAAACACTAGTGACCAGGTACAAATATCTACAGTCACTGCTAGCATCATCTACGGTCACTACCTGTGTTCATCACAGTGACTGTCGTCGTTTGTTAGAGTGAACGTCATTGTTTTTCGGAGCTGATTGTTGCAAAATGAAAAAGGTGAGAAAATCAAGCATCATTTGAAAAGAAAGAAGGGGTAAAGAAATATGTGTTATGGTATTAATTCTACCATTGACATCATAAGATTCAATTGTATTTGAACCGTTCCCTAAACTTAAATCATAAATGTCACATAAATCAAGAAAGATGTATGAGTTAGATCACAACAAAGATGATTCACAATTCCATGCCATTAAGTCACACCACCCATTGCACATGGGTAAACAATCTTTATTGTGATTCAGTCAGCTCACCGATAGGACTCTTGCTTACCCGAACCATGTGCTAGAGCTTCACCAAATTGGAAAACTATAGGCCGAGCCCAACTATTCCTGAAGCCCACCAATAACCATTAAATACCCTATTTTCGTGAAAGCAAAAAGCTTGGTTTAGACAGCCATAAATAACTTGTATCACTACTTATAGATACTTCATGATACTTTTTCTGGGGATTACTGTTTTATAAAGATTTCAAATTGGTGATATAAAAACATGATAAGTTGGTGAAAAAGTAATATAACGTGCAAATAAATTAATGCTAAAAGAAATCGCCGGTACTTGTAGTTGCGTGTGTCGGTGCACACCAACAATTAGGTTATCTTTCATCAAGGATAAACTTACTTTAACGGATATACGTAGGGATTATTGAAACCAAAGAAATCATCATAAACATTTTTGTCCTTGTTTTATGGTTCTTTTTGCCTTATGTTCCAGTACAAGATCTATACACCTGATGTTATGTTTCGACAAATATTTGTTAATTGCTCATGTCCACATGTGCATTTGTACGTGTGATAAGGATGCAACGTTAGTCTTGTAAATTATATCCTCAATCAAGATATCTCATGATAGATTCCGAGTTTGGCATAGAGATGACATCAGAAGTAAAATGTTTCTCAAATACTTGTGTCAATCCGATATATTTGTTATGTTTGGATTAAAAGATTTGTATAGATACAAGATGCCCAATATATGTTGCAAGCAACTTCTAATTATTTAGTAAATAAGGATTTTTATATTTAATCAAATATTACACTAAAAATCATAGTTAACAAATGTCACTTTAATCAAGTACCAAACACCATCAATGCGGCTTGGTACCGGACAAATGGGTACCGAAAACAATGCATATATAGTTTTCACCTTTTTGGCTACTTTGCTTGGGTGAGTTTAGGTGACCTTGTTAAGCAAAATCATAATTAGTGACTTGTGGGGCCATCAACAAATCCGTAGTCAATTTTCTGCCGGAAATACTTCCCTGAGAAAGCTTTCATTCTAAAACACATCAGAATAGTTTATGTATCTAATTTTATACCATTTGTATGTTAAAATAAGATATATCATCAAAATCACATAAAGTAAGTATAGATTGGAGAATAAGCGATCTCAAATCATCCTTTTTTTTGTCGGAAATACAATCATCCTATTAGATAAAAATTGTAAACTATCAACGACCATATGCAGTACATTTGATCAACAATGAAGTAAATTACATTTGGTAATATAATATGCACACATATTTTATTTTTCCTCAAAACTACAATCAAAGTTTAATATCAATCTGAAAAGGGTAGTAATCTATACACAACACTTTTTATCTCTACACAATTAAATATTTTTTATGTTATTATATTGTATAACATTTTAAAACATATTTAGCAATTTTCGAATAAAATTTGGCGACGTATGAATCATCACCGATATGAAAATGTACTCACTAATAAATTAATATACCATCACCAAGATGACTTAGTGGTTGACATCCTGATATCCTCACAAGAGGTCTCAAGTTCAAATCTCACTAGCTGCACGTCTTGGGATGGTTTGGGAAATGGTCGAAAACACTCCAGATAAAGATATTCGCCCTCTCCCAATAACCTAGACACAAAAAATCTTATCCGTTTCTCATAAGTTTTATATGTTTCATTTTACATGATCATGAGTTTCAGTTGAAATGATAATAACGTAAATATCACGTGTTCAAATTTACCTTAAGTTATTGTCTATTAAATCACAGTACAAATTAACATGTAAATAAATACTTGATAAAAGTTCCCCACTTAAAGGATCGCTGTTTGATATAATTGCAAAATTGGTGGAAGAGGATGATATGTAAAGGCATGAGATGTGTGACAAGAAAACCACCAAACTTGGTACTAGTCTTTTCCTTTTCATGAGCTCAAGACTTCCATTGAAATTTCTTATCTATAATCCTTTATACAAGTGACAACCTATCCACTTTATTTATTTTTCTTTTTCTTTTTTATAAGTGGTAATTAAAGTTTGTGTTTACACACTTTTATTCATATGAAACGTGTAATTAAAATCTTTATTTTATAAGACTAGTCGGGGTTCGCACATTGCAATGATTATAAATAAAAAATATAGTAATGGTCAACAATGATAGTCGTCTTAAATGATTGTAAACGTTTGTTTCAATTTTATTTATCTTTTATGTTATAGAAATAGTTGTATTTAATTATTATTTATTTTATTTCAAATAAAGATAATTACGAGTCGTATAAATTAAATGAATATAAAATGTAATGTTTGTCGGATATTATCTCAGAAAGTTGTTACATATATTTATAGGACGAAAGGATGTATGAGTATTTTAAATTTTTCTGACGGACTTTATAAGTAAGTATATATGTTGTTTCATGAGGCACCAAACGACTTCATTAATTAGACGATTAGGTGACCCACTTACTTTGGTAGATCGATCAACTCTAACTAAAGTGATACATTGATATAGTTTAGTTTTTGTTCATATGTATTATGATAGTTTTCGAGAAAAACAAGTTGCTTATATTTTTTATGCTACTCGTATAATTAATTTTGTTTGATGACTTCGTGTTTGCGTTTTAAATTTCAATTCGGACACAAATTTATAGCATAATTATCAGTTGATACATCATAATCACTTGCGATGACTAATATTTTAAAACTATTATTTGTTGGTTTATTAATGTTTCTTCTTTTACTATATTTTAAAATTGTCATCGTGGACATTTCTTTATTTATTTTGGAAATTATTATACGGTAAAGTTTCGAGGGGTAATTGTATTTTGAGGAAAAAGATAGACAAACAATTTCAGTCGTTAATTTTTACGTTAAAATCTAGATTCACGAGAAATCAAGCTAAGATCGTATGTCACTCATTTCTTTCAAAATATAATTGATCCTCTAATTTCACTAAAATATAAAAACGAAGTTAAAAGAACAATATCAATAGCTTTCACGAGCTTCATGTTTAGAATGCAAATATAATTATTAAATCAACTAATTTAAAAAATAATTTGAATTGAAGTTACCAGTAAAAAAAATAAAAAAATAAAAAAGTAATAAAAGAAAATTGTAAAAAGAAAAAGTATAATATAGAGGGCAATCAAATAGCGGGGAAGACCCCGGATCATCGCATGAGCTTCCGGTATCCAGTTGGCTTCGATCATTGAAATGCTCAAATGCTTAAAACAAAAACAAGACTTCTTTTTCACCTCATTTTAAAGTAATTTCCTGTTTCCATTTGTTTGGTTAAAAATAATACTGGATTTGGATTATTCCATTACGTAAACTATAATGTGTTCTATCTAACGTTATTTTGTAGTTATTTCTTTCGCAATATTTGTAACTATTATTTTAACTTTTATAAAGATTAAAAGTATATATTAAGATGGACAAAAATAAGTTGTCTCTTTGTTGGTTTTAAGCTGCTATTTCTTAGATCTCGACTCCTTAATTAGTTCAATACAAAAATTTGAACAACCTCGTGTGGTTTAAGTTACCGATGTAAACCTTAACGTTATTCGTGGGTCGGTATTTAAGACAAGGGATTTGGACATGTATTGGAAGGTTCCTTTCACATAAAAATTTTGTATATAGCCATATATTCAGTTATTGAAAAGACAAGAAGAATTTTTTTTGAGTTTGCCATACACATTCGAAGTGGATAATAACTATCACTAAGATGAGGTTTTAGTAGTAAATCTTATATCATTCGGTCTGATATTAGATTTAAATTTTACTACAACATGTTAGGGATGATCATAGAAATGGTCAAAAATAATTATTAAAATATCGTAAGTAAGTTATGTGCATTCAAATAAACAAAAAGAATCACACAGTTACACGACTAGCAAGAATAAATATCATAAAAGTTCAATGTAAAATGTTGAAATCTTGCTCAATTTCAAATACCCATCTTTACATCTTTTAAAAAATTAAATATCTAACTAATCGTATCTATATAAATTTTGAAAAAAATATACCAATTCTATTTGTTCTTTCATTATTTCTTTTCTTTATATTTTTTATTAAACCCACGTCTTACAAATAAAACCTCATATTTATTCGAAATGGCTAATATTATTTAGAATTTTACACACAATAAATAATCCTGGGGTTGTGTAAATGCATACACGAGAATATACATAGAACATCTGAATCAGATTAGTTTATAGCTTTATTTATATATCCTTCCCCTTAAAAGTAGTAGACCATCAAATTTGGTTAAAGTTTTGGCATCAAAGTTAATGATATATTCATAGTTTTGAAATTTTTTATATATACTTATTGTTTATTTATTATGATATCTAAAAATGACAGATTGCTGGTATAAAATGAAGTCCTAAAGGACACACTACAACTACTAAATTACATAATTTTGTGTTTCGGTAATCCCTTACGGACACATTTAATAATTTAAATTAAATTAATTTATAATTTGAATCAACCTATTCTCAACCACTTTTCTACTTTTGATGTAAAAGTTCCAACAGCTAAAGAATTCACAATAAATAAACACCGCAACTTTCCAGAAAATTTGGGAATGTGATTTAATCAACAGTGTTAAGATCTGAGTCCCAGAATTTAGTTTTTATTTCAAACCCTCAAAATTGTTTTTAATTTCCAATATGTTATTCAAATACTTATGTATTTATGTGATATTATTTGATGATTACCAAGTTAATTTGACATCATAGAATTCATATTCATATTAATTATTATTCATATACAAAAATATTAATAGTAATAATTTAAATAAAAATTACTTAAGATGATAAATATTACTCCATCGTCACACTTATCCTTCAACATTTTTTTTAACTACCACGAACGTAGTACCCTTATTATTACTAGAGACCTCGAATTCAAATTTCAGTAACCGCACAATTTAATGTGGCTATAGAAAAGGTAGAAATGGTCACTAAAATAACTTGATTAGATAGCATAGTCATACATCTAAATAAACATGTAATTACAAAAAATTAACATTTAGGGTATGTTTGTCAAAATTAGCTGTTCGTTGTAGCTTGTAGCTGTAGTTGCAAACTAGAATTTTATTTGTAAACTGTGTTTGGTAAAATGGTTATAGATGTAATATTAAAATGTAAAAAACTCCTAAATACTAGTTGAAGGAGCTTTTAAATTAAGAGCTTAATCTTCAAATTAAAAGTTTTAAATTTGTACATCCAAATAAAACTTTATTTTTTAAAGAAGTTTAATTTTCAAAACGAAAAGTTTTAAGCTTCAAAAATTTTCATACCAAATACATTCTTAATGTGTGGAAAGATGATATAAAAGCCAACTTTTTATTTTTTAATATACACCGGCATAAACGTAAACCGTATCGTATATAGCGGTTTGGCCTCTCCACGTGCAAACAGGGGGGAAAATATGATCGTAAGATATTTACAGTAAATTTAATTGGAAACGAATCATTCATGGCTTACATTTGTTACAATAACTCAATAACAAAGTTAACTTAACGTAAAACAAAATTTTATACTTGACACTCTAATAATAATAATAATTTATTTATAGAAAAGGAAATTTATTCCCCTTTCCGTTGACATTACTGCTGAACAACCCTACCAAACCTTGCCTATACGGTAAATACGATTTCCTTTTACCGCCTTCACGTTTAGCTCGTTGTTGCACGTAAAACAATTCATGAACCGACGGTTTCGATTTCCCGGCAGAAACTACGGCGACTTCACCGGTACTCTGTTTTTGTTTCAACATCTCATCCTTCTTCTTCTTATTAGTATTATTAGTCAACAACATCATCGGTTCCTTTCCTTCACTGTTACTCCGTCGTAAAAAATCCCTAATTCTCCACCGTTTTGATCCAGATCCAGTTGAACTACTCTTTTTACATTTACTTAACGGCGATGAACCTGTATCTGTCTTATATCTCCATACACAGGACACTCCAGAAGCTTCTTCACCTTCCGAATCCTCCGACGTTGACGAAATCGATTCTGCACGTTCAATGATAAACAATTTCGCTAACGAATCCGCGCAATCAGCTTTTTGTCCATGATCTACTTGATTTTGAGTCAGTAGATCACGGTTAAATAGAGGAAAAACGGTATGGTCGTCGGAAGTGATAGTTTCGCCGGAAAATTCGTCTAACGAGAACTCGAAATCGTCTCCATCCTGAAACGGAACGACCTGTTGTTGTAACTGATCGCTGATTCTAGCGGCGGCGGTTGAAGCTAAACTATCGGATGAATAGCAGTTGAAGCTAGGGCAAAACCCTAGGTCATCATTTTGTTCATGTTGCTGCATCATTTTTGTTGTTTCAGAAATTAATTAATTTACTAATTGAGTTATTTGGTTTTGTTTTGTAGAGAAAAGGTGATTTGGTGAGGTTGAAATATATAGGGGGAATGGAGAGAACGTGACGAGGTGCATCTGGGCCGCGTGAGAGTTACACTAGAAACAAATTCTCGATTGCACTTTCCACGGCTTAAAATAGTAATATTATAGCGATTGATATGTATAAAATATTTTGTGTGTATAAAGAATTCATGGGCTGTGTTGACATATTAATTTGACATTTTATTTTATTTTATCTTATTTTATTTTTTTAATAAATTAATAATCAACTGGTTAATTAGAAAATGTTTATAAGTTAAATAGTATTCATGATGATAATGAAAAAAATTGTATACATTAAACCTATATCACATGTTTCATATTAAAATGCTCTTGATAAACTAAGATATAATAGTTTTCTAGTTTAGAATCCATATTTCAGTCTAAAGCATCATGATTTGTAATGGCCAAAAGAGATAATATAAATTGAGTTGCATCCTTGGGTAGCAAGAATTCTGTTACATTTGCTATGACTCAAACTTACATAATTTATTTGATATGATAGATATAATGTAACTTTTGATATATGTTTGTTTTTTTTTAACAATTTTAACCGCTACACGTCATACCAATTCGAATATGTTAGAACATGAAAAGTGGTGATCCTAAAGTTACAATGTTCGACAACAGTGTTTTGAAAGAACACTGTTACTAAAAAAGTGGAGAGTGTTCTCAATTTTTTAAAAAAAATTAAATTTAAATATTTTAATAAATAACAAAATAAATAAATTGAAAATAAAAATAAATATTAAAAGTCCTAAAAGTAAATTCATAAAAATAAAAGAATACATCAAGTGTCTCCCGAATCCGAATCCGATCCAAGTTATATCTTTTCATGAATCTTTTCATTCTACCTTTCTATTATGAATTTGTCTCGTGCCGTCAACTCATCTTGAAAGGTATTAGTGATCGAGTCGGAACGAAATGTTATTCTAGAGTGGTGGAACATCATTTCAACATCATTTTCAACATCAGATCCAAGGTATTAGTAGGCAAATTAAGTTAAGATAGCAACTGATTTCATTATTACATAAATAGTGGCGGAATTTGAAAGTGGTATTTGGAGGGACGAAATCATTCGATATAAATGTAAGGGGAGGTGAATAACAAATATATGAGATATTTTAGTCTTAAACTTACCGGATATATCCATGCATACTAATTTTACTTTTAATTTTCGCGAGACGGACACCCCTTCCTACCCTTTATAACTTCAGCCCCTGTACATAATCATATGGTTCAACGTTAAGCAAATAATTTCTTATAATAAATCATATTTATTATTTGCTTGGCTGGGAATTAAACTCGTAATACTTTTATAAAACGTCAACTTTGAAAGACTAAGCTACGTGTTAGAGGTACCTTTCTTTAGGTGCTGTCAAAACATTAATGTAATGTGTCTTTAAAATTTAAAACTAGCTTCTTAATATATTCATTCGGTCATAATTTGATTAGAGGGCCGACACATTCATAACAATTAAACTCACGCATCAGACGATATATCTAAGAAGTACTCTCTCCGTTTTGAGATGTACCCGATTTATTGTTTACGATCTTCGTTATTAGATATACCAAATTAATTGTTCACTTTTAAATTTAATAAATTTAAAGACTTGTAAATTTTAAAAGGTAAAAATAAGATTATATTAATTTCACAATAACGACTGAAGTTATTTTAAACACGATACTTTTTATCTATAAATAATAAATTTGAAACAAAGAGAGTGTCATGTTTTTTGGTCGGAAGATAAATGTTGGTCGTATAGTATCATTTTTCATGGCAAATGAATATTCATCGATGATTCTTTTTAATCATGCAAGCACTAATTTTAGCTTCTAATTAAGTATTTTCTTAGTAAATCTGCACCTTCCCATCAATATATTAGATACTATTTTACACCTTTAAAAACATTTCGTCAACACAACGTAGAGTTCCCAACACATTTATTCAATATGGGTATTAACTTGTTTTATTTACTTAATTTTCTCGGCAAAAATTAAAATATCGAATGAAAATAATAAAATACATACATATATAGGGAAATGATTCATAGGAAAGCTTTAAATTTTGAAAATAGAAAACTAAATTTTAGCCTTCGATTTTTTCATAAATAAACGTTTTTAACATTTATTTGTGATGAATGTTAAATTTTGAAATTATTTGTGATTTTTAAAATTCATTTATGATGAAAACAAGGGTTGAGATTTGATTCCCCCCTTCTTCAAGATTTAAAGCTTCTCTGTTAATCTTTTCTTGTATATATATATATATAAACTTATATAACTTAACTCTAATATTAATTGTCGATATACATATGTTGAAGGTGGAACTGAATCTTCCTATTAAAATAATCATTGTGTAATTGTTCACAACAATAAACTTGCATTGAATATGGTTTGTCCTCTCTTTTTTACTTACTTTTTATGCATCGCTTTCTTTTTTTTATTAAAGGTGGTAGTAGCTTTAATAAATGTAACTTAAGTCGCACGATTCTTGAAGGTGAAGTTTGCCCGTGTCTCGACCACTATATCCTTTGAACGAAGCCATCAAGAAGAATCTGCTAATTGTGTCTTGAAAAGCTTGTACTAAGTGCAATCAATTTTGTACGTTATTCAACACCTATGGAAATCCCCCCCCCCCCCCCCCCCCCGCCTTATATCAGTCTTCAGTCTTCCACTTATTAATAACGAATGGATATGAAACTATTAAACTTTCAACATCCATGATCAGACCTCTTTCTATAGAATTCCCGGTCCTCCATTTTTATCTTCTTTCAAAAAGCTATAGGCACGGTCAAATTCTTCAGCATCATCGTTTTTGTGCTTTCATTCCCCGCGAGACGGAGTCAGGATGGGAAGAAAGTGAGATATAAGCGGGACCTAGTGTTCCAACAAAAAAGTAATTAATTTTTTACCACTTTTTTCTAATATATACATACATTTACTACTCTTTTTCAAACACAATTCTTATTATCTCTACTTATTTTACACACAAATTATATCAAACTATCATCACTTTTTTTCACACACAATTCTCATAATATTTACTTATTTTACACAAAAATTAAATCAAATACATTCACTTAAAAATGCTTAAACAACACCACAACAATTTATCAATCACAATCAAATGATTTTTTAACTAATGTTATTTTTATTATTAGTGTAACATAGTTTTTATTATTATTATTATTATTATTATTATTATTATTATTATTATTGTGTTTTTAATATAAATGTATTTGTATTAGTAGTTAAGAAATGATGTGACGTTGAAAAATTCAGTTTTTCAGTCATTATAGATATGTTCAGTTATTGTTCAGTTCTTGTGCTTGGGGGCAGTCAGTTCTCCAGTTTTGAGCTGCACTATAGAGAGTAGTCTCACAGTTTCACTTTATCGGTTACATTAATTCTTAATAATGAGTCTAAAGATTTTATTTTTAAAGAAAAAATGACGGACTTATTATTTTTTTGGCTACATTTATACAAAGTGCTTATCATTTATCTGGTTTGGACTTGTGGACTAAACCGATCTTCATGTTGGAGATCGAACATAAGCACGTTAAATTCTTGTGTCATTATCGTTTCGTTTCCTTGATTGCTTTGTTAATTATTATCCGTTTATTGTTTGTGGGTGTAGTACGATTACATGTTGCGTTGTTTGGATTGATTAATTACTAACAACATGTATTAGAGTGATCAATTAATCATTGTTGATTGTTTATTTCCACGTATAATTTCTAACACCAGCTTATTGCGTTATTTTCGAACACGATAGGTCCTTTTATTACCCACTAGCTAGCCGCTTTCATCTATGTGCAATGAGGTTTTTGGCAAAGTACCACGCGCACAATTGCAACATCATTTTGTATATGGCCAATAAACATAATGTGATGTGCAACATTACCATTGCACAAACTACCGAGTGTCACAATCTCTTACGGGATTTAAGATTACCATAAATAGGAAAATCGACTTCATAATGTTTTCTCCATGAGTTTAGTAGTTGATTCCCATGTCGAACGTGAGTCATGTGATTCGTGTGTCCCTTTTAGTCTTAATTTTACGCTGTGTCCTTTTGTATAACATATCTCAAGTTGAGTTACACTTTTTAGCCTTTTTACATACTTAACCAACTTTAGTATGAACATGATTACACAAAGAAAAAATAGTACATATCATGTAGTTAGTTTTTTCAGAATTCGTTCACTTTTATTCTTGAATTCTAACTTTGGGACTTTACCTTTGATATCATTGAGAATTGGTTGTTAAAAAGGAAATCTTTAGCCGAACTTTATAACCCTTTATTACGACTTTTGGTCATTGAATTCGTGTTGATTGAATATCCATCGGAAAGTAGCTAAAAACATTGGGAAAACTTAGAATTAATAAGTCGAATTCAATTAAGACGGTATCCTTTTTCTCATGTACAAACCATACTTTTAGAAAGCTTCTTCCATTTTCCCTTTTCCTTTTCTCAAATCAACGCAAAAGTTTATCAACGCATTACCGTACTTCAATTAGTAATTAAAGGTAAAGTTAACGTAATTACAAACATTTCTCATAAGTTTATCAACGCAAAAGTTTCTCATAAATATATCGTTTTCTATGGAGTACGTATTATAAAAATGAAAAATAATATTCCATACTTCAATTAGTAATTAGCTCAGTTTCCACACCCAAGTTCCATTGCTTTTGGTCCGCTACCCCGATCATGATTTTTCTACCCCCAAGGAAAAGGCCCTTCCCTTTTGGGCTGGTTGTGGGTGAGGAGGGATTCGAACCCTTTTCGCTACATCCGTCCCATTACAAATATAATTACAAATGTTTACATTTATATTTTTAAGTGTTAATTTTCTATTTCAACCAATCAAAAAATATTTTAGTGAGTAAATATTATATTTAATTGGTGAATATTGTAGTCAGTGAAGAATCCCAAAAATTCATGCTTAGTTAAGGTGAACACTTTAAATGAAACGAAAGAAGTATCCTTTAATGTTAGTTATCCCGTTGGGTGTAAATTTCAGATCTCACATTAGAACATGTACAACTCGAAGCATGTATATAATATTACATGTTATCTTCACTACTACTATATAGTCTTGGATTTGAACCCGTTTGAACTTACATACTGAGCTTTGTGCGTACTAGGTTGCAGTCGGAAGTGTTGATGAATCAACGAGACGTATCGTTGTATTGCACTAACCATTATGGAACTAAGTACTACTTTTGAAACAACTTTTTTTTCTTCTTCTTAATTTATATATCATTTTAAACTATTGGAGTTCTAGGTGCTTTACGATAAAGAGTGAATTGTGAAAACATATCTTCTGATTCAAAATACATATATTGGAATTCTTTTAAATATAAATCATTTTTAGACTAAACTAAATAGTGTATTTGATGGAAGGTGAGAAACTTATGGATTGTTATCCTCAATTTTATGCATTGGAGATAAATAAGAGATGTTCGTTAAAAGATAGATGGAAGTCTTTGGGTGATTTTTGGGTGGGTTGTTGGGCATGGAGATCAAACCCAAGGGGGCGGACAGCTTCTCATTGACTCTAAACCCGATGGGTGGAACTGAAATCTTGATCCAGGTGGCGTTTTCAAAGTTAAACATTTATATACTCTGATTCAAAACAAATTGTTTCAACCAGGTTCTTCAAGACCTAAATGTTGCTGGATATCGGTGGTTCCCATTAAGGTAAACATCTATGTTTGGTGAGTCTATCTTGGTCTATTACCTACTTTAATCAACTTGCTTAATGATATCGCGGGATTTCAGTCTCATCCACCTTGTGCATTTTCTGCTCGAATAATCTTGAAACTATCTCGCATTGTTTGTTCGATTGTTAAGAGAGTTTGGATGAAAGTATAGAGCTGGTGGGAGATTGGGTCAATACCGATGTAAATTCAGGACATCCAAGATTTTGGTAGCTTATATAATAGATTGCAAGGAATCAAGGGTGTCACAAAGATTTTTATTGGTGTATGTTATGTGACTTTATGGGCTTTTCGGAAGTGGAGAAATAGGCTTATCCATGCACGTCCAGAGGAGATCCAAGCCATCATAGGAGACATCTTTGCTCTTGTCCAACGTTGCTCTCTTTTATGGATTTCAAATAGGTGTTCTTGTAAGGATGAGATTTGGGCGATTTGGTTGTCGAATCCAAGGAGTAGTTTCTTGTTGTGTTTTTTTGCGTTTTTGTTTTCTCTTTGGGTGAGCTTTGTTTATATTCTTTCTTATCCTCTTCTTGTAGATCTTTGGTGTTTCTCCTTTTTTGGAGTTCTAATAAAATTTTGCTATTCAAAAAAAGAAGAAAGAAAGTGTATTTCTACATATATTTAGTTTTAAATACATCTTCTATGGAGTGGACCTATATGCCTGAAGATTGTTGTCATGTTAGGTGATTTCCTATCATATTAACATTACCATTTGTATTCATGTAATAATTTCCTTTCATCTATATGTATTATTTGATATTTGATGACCTTGATATCTTTATAAAAGCTTGTTGCTAGAAACAAATACAACTAAAATGGTTCTTAATGAGAAAAAATTATTTTCACATATACAAAGCTGAATCACAATCATATATACTAACATTTCATTGCAATAAAGAAACTTTGAATTATAATCTTAGTCTGTGTATATATTTTGAATGGTGTAAAGTAAAGACCATCCTATCCTATAATTGTTATATGGCTTCAAGAGCACTTAAGAAAAGTGAGAGTAGACCCTCTAGAAGGAAAATCTTTTTAAGGATCACAAAATAAATAAAAAATATTCCAAATGTACATCTTCCTTGTGAGACAAAAATAATAATTTCTAGTATGATTAGAACTATTTTATTCTTTCATTCTTTGCTTTTTAATTTCTCTTATATATTGATAAAATAGCTGGATTTATTTAACAAATATACAAATTTATCGTACATATCGTCTAAAAACTGCATTATTATTATTAATTAATATAATAACAATATTTTTTTGCTAACACTTTTTGACATACATGTTAGTTCATTCCATTACTTATTTGTTGAATTTAAGGATAAACTTATTCATATACCATTAATTGTTTTTCTCTATTTGCTTGAGATCTCACTCATAATCTTATCTTAACTAAACCATGCATGAGATCCCAGTTTACAATTATAAATCTTCTCAAATGGAATAAAGCAATCGTTGAATACTGAATACTTCCAACAATGCGATGTGTGGGCTTTATAATTTATGCCTACATGATTCGAGTAATTAACAAATTATTAAAGCCCAATCCCTAATCCAAGCAACAAAGGCCCGAGTACAAGCCCATAAACATATGAACCCCTTTTTGTAATGGACTTTAGGGTGCACGACAATACGAGACTTCATAAATCATTTTTATTACTTTCATCGACCTAAGCAAATTATGGTGAGGGGATAACATATACTCCTTACATAAGTTATAAATCACGTATCGTAAATATAATAAGTATAATTTTAAAAACTTATACCCTCCAACTCTTTAATTTTCTACTTAATACCATCACCTCATATTTTGACTTTATTACATATAAGATTGTGCACAATTTGTTTGCATAAAACCTTCAATCATTCATGGTTGTATTTGTTAGCATATAATTGCATTGAATGTGACACACATATGTGTCGTTCAATTGCAAGACATGTTATTGTTAAATAACTATAAACTCTCTTAATGTTCTTTCTAAAACAAAATGATAATGATAATTCCAATTAATAAGTTTAACTGGTTAAATGTTAAACAAGTATAGATAATATAACAATTATCATATATTCATTTGTTGTATATCTTTTACACTTTTAGGACGCGTTTAGTTAAAAAAAAAAGTATTTAATCTTTTTTTTTTTAAATTCAAATAATATAATTAAATGTAAATGAGTGCGTTTATATTTTTCAGAATAGAAAATTATAAATTATATATATATATATATTTTTTAGAAAACTTTTTCAAAAAACTCTAACTTGAATACGTTTTTTAATTTTTCAGTTTCTTATTATTTTTTTCAAAAGATAATTTTTTTCATAATTAAAGCATATTTATTTTTATCTGTCTTTAATAAAAAATAATAATAATTATAAAATATAAAGATATCTTGTTATTCCTTCCGATGATAACATAAATCACCTCCTTTTATAACAATCTAAAATGTATACCACAGAAACAGTAAGGATTCGGTGTCTACGGTCCTACCCGACGACAGCTGTTGTCGTAATTACCTTTTAACACACCATTCATATGACGGGTTAGCTCAAGGATTAAAAAATAAATAAAAATGAAAAAAAAAAAACCGTCCGACGTCGTTTGACCTTCTTATTAATACCCAATTTTGATTTTAATTTCAGTCTCCGGTTAGTCAAAATTCAGTTCTTTGTCTCAAGTGGTCTCGTACGGAACAGGCATGTCTTCAAATCCCTAGGTTCGTACGCTTTCATCATTTTCCCTAAATTCCTAAAAAAAATTTCAATTCAATTCAATGCAGATATATATCTCAATCAAGTAAACATTAAAGTTATAAAGTTATTTATTCATTTAATTGACATCGATGTTCTGTTTTTTAACTTCAATTTGCTGTAAAGGAAACCGATTTTCGAAATTGAAATTAAAAAATTAAAAATCTCATTTTAATAAGTTAATTTAGCTGTTGTATGCTATTAATTAAGGAGTTGTGTATAATGAAATACAAAAAGTAATGTAGCTTTAAGTTTTCTTTTTATCTATAAAAAAGGTAAATAATTTGGGGGAGAAAACCAATGAAATGACAAAACAGGTCATCAACTTGTTTTTTGTTTTTTGGTTTTGTTTGATAAATGCCCTAGTTTGATTATGAATGTTAATATACAGCTGTTTGTAAATGTTGATTTGGTCTGCCGTTTGCTGTGTTGACAAGCTTTTGTTTCTGATGTTGCAGGGTTGTGGTTTCAGCTTTTGATTTGTTCAGTAAGCTTGAAAGTTAGTGAGGTTTATAACTAAAGTTGTGCTAGTTGGGATTGTTACTCGAGAAACATTGAAAGCTGTCTTGGGGAAGTCATTGGAGTGATGAAGGAAGAATGATGTTACTTAATATGTTAGAATGGCTTGTAACATTAATTTGATGTTCATTATCTTATAGGTTAAATTATTTTATTTAGTCATTAGAAAAAATATGGAAGCGTCAAAAAAGAAGTTTCCATTAAATGCAAATGATTACAAGCTCTATGAGGAAGTTGGCGAAGGAGTGAGTGCCTCTGTGTACAGGGCACTCTGTATTCCATTGAACGAGATAGTTGCAATCAAGGTTCTTGATTTGGAGAAGTGTAATAATGATCTGGTATGCTGTTTTCCTTTTCAGTCGATTATATTAGCACATCGTTTATTATTCACATATCAAATCACTATCTAGGTTTGGGTTTAGCTTTAGGGTTAGGTTTCTAACATTTAATTTGAATTGATTTAAGGATGGCATCCGTCGGGAAGTACAGACGATGAGCTTGATCAATCATCCAAATTTATTACCGGCATATTGTTCTTTCACCACGGGCCACAACCTTTGGGTTGTTATGCCATATATGGCTGGTGGATCATGTCTTCACATAATGAAATCATCTTTTCCGGACGGTTTTGAAGAGCCCGTTATTGCTACATTGCTTCGAGAGGTTCTGAAAGCGCTGGTTTATCTTCATGGTCACGGGCATATTCATAGAGATGTAAAGGTAATTCCTTTTTCAATCTCACAATTCAATACTATCAATATAAGAAGTATGCACATTCTTTCCATTAAAGTGTGCATTGTGATTTTAGTTTCTAATAACATGAGCGATAGTGATGTTTTGTTCAGGCAGGGAACATATTAGCCAATTTTAATGGTTCCATTAAGTTAGCAGACTTTGGAGTATCTGCGTGCATGTTTGATGCTGGGGATCGGCAACGTTCAAGAAATACTTTTGTCGGAACTCCTTGTTGGTATGGCTATAATCTTTTTTGTAGTTAACGGAGTTACATTCTTGTTTTAAAATATTTTGACTTGTCTGGTTGTATTATCATAGGATGGCACCTGAAGTTATGCAGCAACTGCATGGATATGACTTCAAGTATGTCGTGATTTATTTCTGTATTTGATACAGAGTATTATTACTCAGATCTGTTCATTAACTTTATTGCTTGTAAACAGAGCAGATATTTGGTCGTTTGGAATCACAGCGCTCGAACTTGCTCATGGGCATGCACCTTTTTCAAAGTATCCGCCAATGAAAGTAATTACTTATCACTTCTAATAAAATCGTCATACTGATTCAATAGATTATAAAAAAAAGAAATTTAACAATTTTAACTCATCCTGTAGGTTTTGCTTATGACTCTGCAAAATGCTCCACCAGGTCTCGATTATGAAAGGGACAAAAAGTTTTCAAAGGTTTGTGTTATCCTATGAGGATTAAAAGTTCAGAATGCACTAGAATTTGATGTTAACATTTACTGTTTTGCAGTCTTTCAAAGATATGGTTGCTACTTGCTTAGTGAAAGACCCAAAAAAACGTCCCTCTTCAGAGAAACTCATGAAGCACCCGTTTTTCAAACATGCAAAAACAGCTGATTATCTGGAACGTACCATTCTTTATGGTCTTTCTCCCTTAGGTGATCGTTTCAGGATACTAAAGGTGCCGTGCTAATGTGGATCTTTGACTTCTATTATCGTTAATTCTGTTACTATTCAGTTATTTACTCTTTTTCCATGTTTTTGTCGTTTTAGGCCAAAGAAGCCGATCTTCTTTTACAGAACAAGGAATTGTATGTAGAGGAACAATTGTCACAGGTAATAATGATGTGATCATATACTGATTCCCTACTTTGGTTAAAGAATTTTAACAAAATATCTCATCTTATGCATGTTTTACTGACCTCTTGCGATATGCAGCAAGTGTATATACGAGGAATTAGCGCCTGGAATTTTAACTTGGAGGATTTGAAGAATCAGGCTGCACTTGTATGTGTTGAGTATCAGAAATGTAATTCGATCATAAAACAATTAGCGTTCTACTTTATAACCTTACTTCTATTAATGGCAGATCAATGATTATGACGAAATTTCAAATGTAGAAGACCCAATTATTTCAGAGCAACAAAATGGCCTCAATGGTATCACAGCAGCAAAGTTGTCCCCTGAGATATACATTAATCATTCAGATGCTAAATCTCAGGATACAACCGATGAAAATTTTAACTTGGAGGATTCATTTGCTTCATTGCCTATTCAGCCTCAGCCTCTACAAGCACTTGAGTAAGATCATATGGTTTGAATTATACAAATTATGTTTTGTTTTTGGCTGTTACCCATCAATATATATTCAAATCTCAGTTCCTTGGTTCAATAATATGTTGGTGAAAGAAACGAATAAGACTCCTTTTTTGGTATCATTATCTCATTGAGAGATTTAAATACAGGGGATGTTTTGATATTTGTGAAGATGATGTGGCGACTATTATCCCAACTGAACGAGATGAAACTCCATTAAATACTGAACATAAAGTTTCTGTAAAGCTGCCGCTAAAAGCTAAGGACCAAGAAACTGAAACAAATGACGGTGGGCATCTTAAACGGATAAATTCTTTTCAGAAAACTACCATCCACGGGCCAAGAAAATATATGAGCGGTTCACTGTTACCAGAGAATGTTCCATCTCATAATAAGTTAGCTGCCAATGGGGAAAGGTAATTATATTCCGCTCTCGTAACTTTCCAGTTACATTGTAAAATGTTTCCTTTTTACTTTTAATCACAATGAATATGGCAAGTAATCTATCACCAAAAAATTACTATGAAGGGACCATAACCAATTGAGATTCCGGGTAGAGCGCAATTACAGTGGTCCATTACAACATATTCCGAAGAATAATATGACCAACTCTGTATCCGGTAAGCCATCCTTGATTCACCTGTCCTTCCTAATATTAACAGATCCCTCTCCCTTTTTACTTCCTTTTTTGACAATCTTCGGCATGGTGCAGTAGAAGACGTATCAGAAGGAGCTGTAGTCAAGCAGAAGGGCCGTTTTAAAGTCACCGAAGAAGATTTGAGTGTCAAGGTACACAATGATATACTTTTGCTCTCTGCAAAACTAGTACATGCAATTGGTATGTACTGTACACGTAAACTTATACACAAATGGGTACATTCACATGCTTACGTATACGTATCAAAGGAGTGGTAACTATTCTGTTTCCTTCTCCATTCAGGTTCCAGTACTTGGTCCAAGTTCAGGTGTCACAGCCAGTCCAACTTCAAGCATATCAGCAGCTTCACTTCTTCCATCCTTGCAAAGCATCTTTCAGCATAACACAGTACAAAGGGTACAACGTTATCATTTGATTTTATATGACCTCCAATTTTTCTCTCCAGTGGACTACAAATTTGTTACCTTTTTTTCTTTGTGCAGGAAGAAATACTTCGACTAATCAAGTTTGTGGACCAAACTTCTAGTTCATCTTCAGGTTTGTCATCACTATATTAAGATGTGTTCCTGTATATAGTCTGTATGTTTGATGTGTATATCTCTATACAGCAAACCCCGTGGAGCATGTGGAGTCAGGAAACAACGGTTTCACACAAGTAATGGAGCTTAACACATTAAGCAATTTTATAAATTGTTTGCTACATGTTTCTAACATCTGTTGTTATCATTCATCATTGCTATTTATGGCCACAGTTTTTTAAGAAAAATAATTGCATGCTAATTACTTGTTTATAACATGTAGATTCCTCCTAGTCCCAGGGAGAGAGAACTGCATTCTCAGGTGATCCAGTTACAACAAAGGTTAGTGAATCTCACCACCTATTTGATCAAGTTGCGTCAGTTATGCTATACTTGTACAGTGTATTCATAGTAAAGTGCTTTGCAGCATTGGGAGTCTGGTTGAGCAATTGCAAAGACAGAAGATGAGGAATGCACAGGTTTGTTTATATCTCATCTATTTATTGCCTTGTGACCACTTATCACTTTCTGCGAGGTAGAAGTTTCAAACAATCTAATTATGAATGTATTATGTTTCTATCTAAAATAAAAAATAAATAATAATTAGAGAAAATGGGTTAAATAGGTTGAATGGGTCAAAAGGCATTCTTTGTATAAATTTATTGCCTCCAAAGTTGCTTTCAGAACAATTAGTTTATTATTGAAAATGGTATATGGTATTTGAAATAAATATAACTTACTAATTATTCATAGAATACATAAAATGGACGAAGAGTATTTGCGGTTTATCCAAACTGGCCCAACCCAGAATAAAAGAATGTCTAGTTTGACTTGTTACCCTACCCACTTGACCTACCCATGTGGCCACCTCTACAGCACTACTGTCTAACATAATATGGTCCCAAGGGTTAATATATTTACTAAGGAGACTAGTCAAATTCGTTAGAGAAAGTGCGCAAATCAATTATTTTCATCACAAACAAACCTTTCTGATAGTCTACCAACACCTTTTAACCTATGCATCAACTCAATGGTGGTAAGTTTATGGAGTTTAAGGAGTTGTACTATTTTGTGGATTGATAGTTGGCACATAAGTACTGACATTGATGTTAAACATGGTGTGACATACTGTCATCACCCCCTTATGCACCTTCTGTTTCTAGAATGGAACTAAAAATATAGGTTTATTCATACCTTGATTTTCGGTAAGCCCCATCTGCATTTTTCTAACTTAAGGCGACCCACAATTCTCAGTTTCTTTTCCTAGCATACAAAATGAAAATGCTAATCTAAATCGTATATTTATAGTTTTCCCCTTTTTTGGTTCTTGTAGTTGGAGAAAAGATTGAATGATTTGGTGAAGGAAAATAGCATTCAAGGATGATCATGATGAGGGGATAATGACGAACAAGAGTTAGTGAGATATTCTCGACACACATCCTGGCTCAACTTATTGTCTCCTGTCAGTGCTTTTGAGTTTTAAGTTGCGCATCAAGGCTGTGCCGGTGCTAGTAGTGGTAACATATTTATTTACTGTGAATAGTGGGGGACACAGAAGTTATGAGTGGGAATCGTAATTTACATCATCTTAAGTGAAATGAATATCCCCCAAATGCTAAAAGTTATAGACAAAGATGAGTGTCTAGTCCTCTACAAGAGAAGAGAGTGACTGTTGACCACAACGGCAAAACTAGATTGTTTTAAAGGTTTTTTTATTAGTTGATTGAATACACATTGTTCCATCTTTTTTCTGCATGGCTTTGGTTTATATATTTTCATATAGGAGTGGAAATTGAACATCAAATTTCCAGTGGGAATGAGAAATGATCCGATCCATGTGAAATTGGGATTTGGAAATGACTCATTTTAGTGGCACAGAGCTATTGACTATGGGTTGCAAATGAGCCGAGTTTTCTATCTAGTTATTTGAGCTCGAACTCGATTCGAGCTCATTAAAGTCGAATTTTATCGAGTACGACTTCCAAAAAATGAGCTCAAAACACATAATGAGTTGAGCTTAAGCTTGTAGGGCCTTGACATCCAGCACAACCTTGACTAGAATGGATTTGATAAAGTAAGCTGAGCAAACAATTCATAAACTTGACTAGACCATGCCGCGAACACTTGCGGAAATGGATTTGATCAAGTTATTTGAACTTAAACTTGACCAGACCACCCGATATTTAAACTTTGTCAAAAGCTTTACAATCAAGGTTTCAAGCTATTTGAGCTCCTAAAAAGGGTTCTAATGTTCCTTGGATTGAGCTAAAGTCTGCATCATAGCGATTGGCTAATGGTTGTCAGCTTGTTTGCACCCACAAATGTTGACTGGTTAATGAAAAATAGATAAGGTGTATGTCTTAAAATATAAAGAAAAAAACACTTGTGAAATTTTGTGACCAATGGTGAACAGTTATTATCTCCAAGTGTTGCTGGAATAATGCAATCTAACAATTTTTAACTCATTTATAAGTTGTTGGAGATCAAAATGGGAGGGGCAGACAGCACTACAGCAGAAGTATAGCCAAAATGAGACATGCTGAAAGAGATCAAATTTCTGCCAATAGCTACTATAATCCAGCTAATGGTTTTATATCTAAGAAATTTGAACTAAACGTTGTCATATTGAATTACACCATCATTTCAAGAGAATCAAGAAAAACTCAGTTTTGTCTGTCTTTTTATGTTCATAGAGATCAATCTTGAGCATCTCCCAATCGTTGTCAGTAGGTAAGTATCATCTACCACAATCTGTTCTTAATTACAGCAGAAACAATTCCTTTGAGAGTTTCCTGAAGAAGCAACAGACAACAGAGTGTGATTACTAATCTTAACATTCTCTGGTAACAGCAGTCACGATTGTAATAAGAATTCAGAAGCTACCGTAGAATGGTCCTTGAGACCAAGTGAGAGTGTCTGTGGTTTCGTAGAGCCAGAATTGCTGAAAACAAATCAGAAGATAAAACTCCAAGGTGTTACTTAAACAACGTACATGTACTATATATCGATCTCATTTTTCTGATTGACCCGTAAATTGTTATATTGATAGGTGTATAGAAACAGACCTTATATGTTCGATAAGCTGTCGAGTACATGCCAGTAACATTTGCTGCAGGGTTAAACATTCAAGTGAGCAAGCTAATATGATGAAAAAGAAATCTTCACATCAGCAACATCCCATCCTCCTTTCTGTAAAAGAAGAAAACACAAAGTGAACTTTTCAAGAAAAGTTATATTCTGCTTTCATTTAGTAAAGGTAAATACTTTGAAATTAAATCTCGACGCTTGGGAATTTTATTACCTAGCATGCAATATGGTTCCCATAGTCCCAATTTGAGTAGCAATAATCTGGCAGTGTAAGCAAAATTAACAAATGCACACCAAGCACATATATGGAAAGAAAAGGCTAATAAAACAATAACTCACCATGAATTGATCATCATGGCTACATATGACTACATCAATTTTACTTCCCTGCCAATAAAATCGTTAGAGATTATAATCGAGTAGTAACATATGCACAATTGTTACTGCACAAAAAAAAGGCGTGTAGGGGGTGTTTGAGATTGCATATTTTGCAAGTATTTACGACCAAGAAACTGAAATATGCATATTAACAAAGGAATTGCTACCAAGCAAAGAAATCATAAGACGCATGATATCAAACAGGTGGTGGGCGTAAGCAAAAATCAACCTGTTTGATCAGCAAGCATTATATCTTTCAGACTGTATTAGCAATAAGAACAAAACAAAGAAACATAAAAAGCTTAAATTTCTATGTAGAAATCATAAAATCGAACTGCATACAGTCAGACAGTCAGATAGTCAATCAAAAGATGGATGCCAGTGAAAACAATAAAGATTAAAAAACATAAATTAATTAAGAATTGTAGGAAATTGAGAGAGAGAACCAACCTTTATATCGAGTAAGAATTGCTTATACGAACAGGGAAAGAAGAGGTTGAAGCATCATCCATGGAAGAAGGAAAGGGTGAAGACTTGATGATGATCTGGCGGCTTCTTAATCGAGTTAATTGGTCTTTTGTAAGTTAACAGGGGTGTCTGGGCAATCAAGCTTCAAAAATTGTTTGACATACAAAATTTAAAAAGTTGGTGGAAAGAAAAAAGTTTTAAAGAGTTAAGGCAGTTGAATTAGTTTTGATATGTAGTTTTAGTTTTAATAAAAATAAAATTATCGAAATACTCTCTTATATCATTAGTATTTTATTATTATTATTATTATTATTATTATATTATTATTATTATTATTATTATTATTATTATTGTTTTTTCATTTTATTTTAATTCACATTTTAAATTGTAACTTCAACTACTCTTACAAATGCTTATACAAAAATATAAGTTCATCTTTTAGCTCCAAATATACCTTAAAAACTCAAGTGGGTTGAAATAAGCTTTTATAAAGGTGACTAAGTTTATGAAAAATTCAATTACTTAAATACTCATAAGTCAATTGTATTTTCTTATATTAACATGTTTTTTTTATATCATTTTATAATCTCAAATTTATCAAACATTTACATATAAAATTATAAGATGCAATTTACAGCTTTAGATATAAACTATAAATGTAAGCTCTTAGTTACAACTATTAACTAATTTGTCAAACATATTTTTCGCTCACAAAACATAAATTAATATAGAATTTTATAAAATCTATATATTAAAATTCTTGATTTATAAAAATCCTCGAATACCCAACATGGATCCCGATTCTCCGTAGGAGATGAGAATGGAGATGCAAATCAATCCTCCGACGGGAATAGGGGCAGGGATCAAGATGTGGAGTAGAAAACAAGGACGGGGACGAAAATGCGATTCCCATCTGTCCTTACAGCGTTGTCATCCCTAAAAGTATGAATAAATTACTAGTTGACTTCTACTTTAAAATTTTTCGTAGCTTATTTTTTATAATCTAAAATAGACTTATAGTAGTTTGTTTCTATTCTAAATAATTATAATTATCCATATTAAAACACACTTCACTAAGAAAAATTACATTACGGATTGAGTAATTAAGGTAAAAATGGAAAATTAGTTATTCACTTTTTTTTAGAGTAACAGTTTAATGGAAAAAGTATAGTAACGTGAAGATCATTTTGATATAGAAGTAAATATGATAAGAAGATCGTTCAAGAATCAAGACGAGTGTCTTTTTTTCTTTCTTCTTGTAATTATTAACGATCAATCGTTGAGACTAACGACGTTTCGCTTAGTTATATCAATTGTTCAAATAAAAATGAGAAGATATTAAAGGAAATCAATGTACAGAAATTTATAACAAACGTTTTTAAAGTTAGGAACGGTGTTAGACATTTATGCAATTTCTTCTTTATTCTTATATTGTCTTATCATCTTATTTAAGAGAATAAGTCACAAATTTGATAAATTATTATCTTAAACATTTATATACAAGATTTAATATTTAAAAATTAAAAAATCAAAAATTACTTTTACGCTCCTTTCAATAATATATAAATATATAAATTAAAAATCTAATCATTTTACACTTAATTATTTTACACTTCATAATTATCTTTATCAAATAAATATAAAATAGATAACAATTAAAATACGGTTATTTTGATAACATAAAGTATAAATAAGATTAAACAAAATTTATAATAATTATTATTAAGACAATCATTATTATCGATAATTATCGATATTCTTTATTCGTAACTAACGCATTACATAACCCCAACTATTAAAATAGTAAAACAATTATATTATTATTTTAATCACATTTAAATTCGAATATTGAATTATATATTCACCACTTAAATGAAAACGGTCTACAAGCCAAACTATTGAACCAAACCAACTTCCTCCAGATCACCGTTGGAATAAAAAATATATCAACTCCGAGTTAATTGTATCATCAAATATTTATACACGTACGAAATCCATTCATTACTTGTCACATATCGTTAGTCCACATTTTCTGGGTATCTATTGAGCTGAATTATTAAATAGATCAGCGAGATTTTATTAAAATATTATCTTGATAAGAAATAGAAATCATAAAAAGCTAAAAGAAAAAAAAATGTACTATTGCTTACTAGACCAGTTTCATATGATTAATCGACAAGTCTGAAGAGCAAAAGAAATTGATTTACGAACAGAACAACACCTACCTTTCAAATGGTTTTACAAAAGGTGGTTGCCTGAATTTCCATTCGATTAATTCTTTAAATAATAAAAAATAAAAATATAATTGCTATTAGGCTCATAGTGTTGCTTAATATGCTCAAAGAATAGCTTTTAACGGCTATTCTCATACAAGAGGTGTCAGCAATTAACCATCTTCGCAAAATCAAATTTTAGATACAGTGAAAAGGTTTTGCTGAAGAAGCGGCTGCTGCCTAATTGCCTTAATTGGGATTTTAGGGTTTCCGACTAATTTTGGATAGGAAACTCGTTAAGGTAAGTATTTATAGATTTCTAATGGGCTTTATCATAGGCCCAAACAGATGTCGTTAAGGCCCAAAACGATACGGTCCACAACGGGTTTGGTGCCTCCACACAAAGTCGCAAACACTTGAAAAAGTATACTCGTAATTTGAATAAAATTGAACATCGCTAATTCGCTATGCAACATAGTCAATTTTATTAGCACTGTTCGATTTTATTATTAACAAACTTAATAGTGTTTTTTCCCCCTATTTGTTGCTCACAATATCTAATATGTTGCTAATCTTCCGATTAGATACGTTAATGTGAGTAAGTTATTACACTGTTGTCACGTTAACTTACATGTAATCAGTTATTCAGATGATGATATCATTTTTTCAAGTCCTTTTTACTATTTTATTTGGTATAAGACAAATGATCATCAACTCGACAAACATGTTCACATTTATATTAAAAGTTAAATACGTGGTGGGCCAAACAAAATAATCCAATTATATAAGTAGCTAAAATAATGTAGCATTACATCTGTCTTTTTATAAGATATTTCCCCACATTTATATGTTTCCGTATAATTTAATGAAATTTGTATCAAATTCTTAGAAATAAAAAATTAAAAAAATAGACTAAAAGTCTAAAGGCTCTTGACTTATTGACAGAGACCGATGCGTGAATGCATGTAGGACAAAATTATGTGTGGACTGTGGAGGGGTGGTGGTGGCTGAAGACGACGGAGATCCACCATGAACCATCATCACCGGAAATTATATTGAATAGAAACATAATATTATAATGATTATATTCATTAAGTATCCATATCTCTTCGTGGCAGGATAAACTTATTTAAATCACTATAATATATATTCTTTAAAATTCATTACATCTTCTCCATTATTGCATTCAATTCAAATTTCATGATAACAAGAGGAAATAAACATAGAGACGGAATTCATATCATAAACAAACTTTTCATTCACATTATCCATTTGAACTCTTCTCTCCCCTTTGTTATTCACTGAGTAATCGAATTACATGATCGTCTCCTCGACTCGAAAGCCAGATCCATCAAATCTAAGGACACGTACATTTTAGATTTTGCAATAGAAATGGTGATCTATGAGGTAATACTCTTCTAATGTTTATCCTAATCCTAATCTTTCCCTGCATATAATTTTATTTATTTAGTATATAGATCATTTCAATATTGTTACCTTTTCAATAAGTGGCATATGATCAGTCATTTACCTGGTATTGTTTCATCGTAATTAGCATTTGTGAATGTTAATGTCCTTCAAGTAACTACAAAATCAAGTATATGGCTTTATGCATTAGTTAACTAATCCATTTGGAACTCAGCTTAAATATCTGGAGACTGCATGTACTAGTTATAGTCTATATAACCAAGTGGATCCGTTTTTGGCTCAAATAGCTTGAATACACACACACACACACATATATATATATATAAGGTTCGATAAGAGCTCGAGTTTGGCTTATCATATGTGATTATAATCAATTTGAACTATCAATTTTTAAGTGAGGGGTTAATATTGATTATCTGATTTTCAAGTTATCAAGGGTCTTAAATGAATGAATCTCAAATATATAAATCAAATGAATATTGAATAGCGATTATGTGAAAGCATTAAGATTTATAATCAAAATCGCCATTTGCAGTGTTTTAAAATAGATCATATCTTCGTGACAAAATTTAATTTCATAATGACAACTTTTATTTTTTTCCTATAAGAAAGGAAAAAAAGAACGAGGCTATATTAAGAATAATATAAAACCGATTATAAATCACTTAATTTGATGGCAATCATAAATATAATTGTTAACTCGTGACTTGAAATTTTAACTTTTAACTTATAACTAGTAACTCGGTTCAACTCGACTCGACTCGTAAGAGTTACTATTGTACAATAAATATATATTAATATGTATTTATATGTATACGTACATTATTGATTAAGATTTTTTTTCATAAAAGAAGTAAAAGATGGTGAAAACCGATAGTGAAATCGTTGACCGGAAATCACCATACAAGATATAATTTAAAATATATTATAGTTATTTTTTTTATATTTAATCTTTTTATTCTTTTTATTACATTACGTTCAAAGTTAGAATATAAATCACCTTGTTTTTTAAAAAAAATTATCCGAGTATAACTCGCAGGAGTTTAATGACTTTGATCATAGATGATAGATGAGATATATGTGATTTCAAAGTTGAAACCTGTGTTAAATAATAGTTTTTTATTAATCCGGATACAATAGTGCACGTTACGGCATCACTTTTAATTGTTTATTTTATGATCTACAGAATGCATTTACAAGACGGCATTTACCCATGTTTCAATGATATTACATTATATTATACTAGTAATTAATCAAATACAATATTTGTGTCTAGTTTAATAAGAATCTTTTAGTAATAATAGTTATGAATGATGACTTAAAACTATCTTACAAATTGCAATTTATTACAACAAAATAGAGGAATATATCCCAAAGTGTAAAAAGCTAAAATATAAATTTATTTATTAATAATATGATCCTTAAACAATGAAAATGTAACACGTAACTATAAGACATGAATATAGGGAAATATCCCAAAGCACCAAAAAGAGGGTGAAAAATGGAAAATAAAAATGGAAAATGGGTGGGGAAAGAAAGAAAGGACAAAGGTACACATATAAGCTGAAATAAGATGGAACAAATGAAGTTGTGATTCTGTGACACCACCGACTTTACTTTCACCAACTTGGTTTCTGTCTTTGTTCCTCTCTTCCCACGTGCGGAGGTCCCACGTACGTACTACTGAATTCCCTTTCCCTTCCTTTTCATTCAAATAAATAATTTACATTATACAGTATCAAATTAAATGTGCGTTCAACAGCTAAACAGTAATAATATGGAAAAGATTCAAACAGTAAATTATATTAAATACCGATGAATATTACTTTCATATGAAATATATAGCTTTCTTAATCAAAGCACATGGTGACTTAAGTGTAGGTAAACCTACAACTTGACTGCATTGAATGTTATTAATACATATGATATAAGTAGTGTTCATAAACAAAAGTTTTGTTGGGTTTCATATATACGTGATTAGGAACATATACATATGTACTTAATTACAAGTGTATCAAATAAATACAAAGATTTACATTGAGTAAAAGCATAACCGTTCATTGAAATCACTTGTTAAAAGAAAAAAATACATTGACATATGGTAAGAATATTTTACTTTGAGTAAAAACAAAACCAAACCGTGTTATTTTAAGAATAAAAAGTTAAGGAAATAGGTTGCTATGGGAATTTTGTCGACTACTTTCATCGTAAGATGTTTTGTTAGTCGGGCTATATTCATCATAAAACATCGTATGCATCTTACGATGAAAATAGTACAACAAAGTTCATACTTCATATTCACCACTTTTAATTATGACATTTTTATTAAAATTATAATAATATTTATCTAGTCCATAAAAATGTGTTACTTTTTAATAATGCAAGTCAAGTTATAGATCTCCTTATCTTTATTACTTTGAAGTCTAAACTTATTGTAATTGTGGGTTTGTTTTTAGAACTAAAGCTTGTGGTAAATTATATTCAAAATGGTTTTGTTTTTTAGTTATATATACAATACACAATATACAACTTACTTGAACTATTATTTTTCTTTCTTATAAGTTGTTGAAATGTGTAAATGTTCATATTTTCTTCTCCAATTTTATATGATAAATACTCAAATACCTTAATTTATGAACCACATATTATTTAAACTATAAATTTTATAAAGATGTAAGGTTAATTAATTCAAAATAATCATAAACTAATAGAGTTTCGGGAATTGGTGACTGTTTTCACTTTATTTCAAACTTTTTGTGGTAATTCGAGTTACTATAAACAATGCCTTCAGAGTTTGTGCCAATTTATTTGTCTCCATGTATGAGTTTGTTGGCTCATTTTCATTTCTTTCACGTTAGAACGTTCCACTATCAATTAAACAATTAAATAATATCCAATCAAATGATATTGATATAGACATATATAGTACCTTAAGACCCGTTACATCGCTGGATAACATATTTACTTTCTTATATCTTTTCATGTTTTACCTTCTTACAATTCATGCTATTTTTTTAACTAATCAGATCTTTAAGCTTATTAATATTTGTTACTCACACAGAAATGCTATATATGTCGACAAAATAATCTGTGTTATAATATATGGCTTCTAACCCTTTATCTCTCATTTTAATTGTTCATTAATTTAGTACGTGTTATAATAAAATTGTTTAGTCATCTATTTTAGATACACGAAACACTTTACGTTATTTATAATATTCATATAATATTCACTAGCAGCACGTATTTTATATGCAACCATGTCTAATAAAAGAGATCAAATGTGTTTTAATAACAAATTAGAAGGTCGATTACACAAATATATAACTTGATTTATTTCAAGAATACTTGACATACTTAACGTATGCATCGCTAGCAACATATATGCGTACATAAATCACCATCTCTTAGTATATTTAAAAAGTAAACTACATGGATTGATGGATAGTCTATGTGATTTTTATAAAATAATTTTGTTGCACGAATTCTCATTTGACTGTTACAATAAACCGTTTAAGTCAAGTCATGTATTTTGCACTAAATTTTTAGATGAATTAGACCAATCAATGCAGTTGGTTTAGAAAAATACATCGGTGACTTATTTTTACTCATGCTAAGTTTAATATATAAATTTTACCTTTTAAGATGTAATGTAACATAATAGTGACATCATAGAATGCAAATAGTGCAATTAAAAGAGGGCGCGTGTTAACGGGTCTGCCTCTTCCATTTTTGGTATATACTTTTAAGTCCCACCTCATTAAATTACATGAAATTTACTACCCCTTTGGAAAAGAATTAAGATTTTTGCATGCCCAAAACAAAAACTTTTTCATTTAAAAAGAAGAAAGGAAAAGTTTATATATATGTAAAAAAAGTTTGCATAAAACCCTCTTCCCTACCTTCATATTGCTCATAATCCTAACGCACAAAAAATTAACAAAATGCTGTCAACCAATTGTCCTATTCTTTAGGTTGAATTATCAATCACAACCACCATCAAGAATCCAACTTTTCAAATGGGTCGTGAGATACAATCATACCCATCAGAACCCACCACCGGAATCACAAAAAGATCCTGCCGGAATACAGTTGAAGACGCCGGAGGAGTGGAATGTTCCGGTAAGTCATGTCAATCTTGTACGGCCAGAGTGATTGCTGATTGTGTGGCAGTATGTTGTTGCCCATGTGCTGTTTTCAACTTCTTTACACTCACATTTCTTAAACTTCCATGGATGATGGGAAGAAAATGTTTGAGTAATTTGAGTAAGAAAAAAAAGTTGAAAAATGAAAAGGGTAAAACTGTAGTTCCAAGAAAAGAGCCGGGTGAAAATGGGGATTTAGGAAAAGTAACTGCCATTGTAGAAGATGATGAAGAAATGGGGAGCAATAAGTATAGTGCAAGATTTGAAGCTGAAAGGGTTTGGTTAGAATTGTATAGAGTTGATAATTTGGGTTTTGGTAGAGTTTCCTTTAATGGGATTCAATCACTTGGTTAGTTGTTCGCAAGTAGATTAGTAGTAAGGGCATTTTGGGTCATACAATGCTCATGTTTTCGATTCAAACGATCTTTGTATAACGTGCAATGCATGTTTAAACAAGATTGAAAAGAATTCATATTGCAATGTCCTTGTTGCGTGTTAGGCTAAATTGAAGTAACGGATGGTCGATTTGTGTGTAATGATTTCAAATGAGAAGAGCATTTTTACTCTATCAGTGTTCTTATTTTCCACAAACATTTTGATCTACAGTTTAAATATTGATTTTTTACTTTTGAGTAAACTGTGTGTGGTCCTTCAGGTGAAACAAGTTTAGCTAGTGGCCAGTGAGTAATATATCTTGTGAGAGTGACCCATCAATATATGCTTTTAAGTCTTTTATCTCAAAATCATTTGGCAACAAGACTGCAATCAAATTTTGTTCATGTTATTGCCTACTATTAGTTTTGAGATGAAATTTACATATTTTACATCCCAAACATATCATCATTATCAATTTTATACAAGATTTATTAATAAGTGCCACAGCTACTAACGAAAAGTCTTAACAATCATATCGTGCAAGTAGCCTATTATACCCAACCTTTTTGATAAACATGTTCATCCTAACCATCGAACTTGTGTTCTGCTTCACGAATGCAATTTTAGACTCTAAGCAGCTACTCTGGAATTCAAGAGCTTTTCAATCTGTGTTATACATACGACAATCTGGTTGACATAGCTTAAATCTGATGCCAAATTATTTCCAACTCTCAACTTTTAAATTGGAACAGAAGTCACAGCTGCAACCAAGTTCTGCAGAGAGAACAGCATCAATGGTTAAGGATCATTGGTGTTTTCATCCATATATCAATGATGAATGGATTGTAGTTTGCTTGATATGGAGTTATCACTTCTACCATGTACCTCATGAGTCGTGAACTCATGTATTTGTCTAGTTTATCCCACATTTATAGTTGATCCATCTGTATGGTTAACAACTTTTTTTTTGGAAAGGTGGTAGATATTCACTGTATAGTTAATATTGTAACAGGACTGAGTACCACATCGAAAGAATTATGAATTATCAATATATATAAGTACATAACACAATGGCAACCTTTATACTTGAGACAGAAGCAAAATGATCTTTCTCTTTTGAACAGAAAAATGGATTTTATTATAAAAATGAGTTACCTAGAGGCTGTATACAAGGATCAAGGTACAAATGCAACAAGTAAGAAAGGCCAATTCATTTGGTTACAGAAGATATTAAGATCCCTAATCCACAATTCCCAATCACCTGAAACTGAACGCCCCACTTGTCAATCCAAATAAAAAATTACCACAACTGAATTTCTTTGATCACCACAGTGAAGACGTGTGCTGATTTTAAACACCACATCATTTCTGGACTTGCAGATTGCTCAAAAAACCAACTTCAACACCCCATCGACGCAGGTTGCTTGAAACTGATTCTCTGAGAAAGATGCAGCAGAGTATAAGGCACCTTTAAGGTCAGACAAACTTTGTAGATTAAATTCTGACCAGGTCTTAATTATTGGACTGAACATCACGAGGCAATGGGACACAAACATAAAATATGGTTCTCAGTTTCACAAAACACTAGCTTTTAGTTGGAAATAAATAATCGAGAAGGTGCAGTTGACTTCTAAAAGAAACACTAGGTCCACATCAAGTACATTACAGCCGGTTCAGTATCATAACAGAGCCCATCGATATTTCACAGGAGTGTAAATAAGTTAGAAATCAATGTCTAGATTCTATTAAGTATGTAAGAATGTGTGCTATATTCATCATGAAAGCTTCTTCTCAGAAGAAAATGACAAAAGATACAACGAAAATATCTAACATTTTTATACCAATTTACCGACTTATTCAAGGAGCTCCTTCATCCTTCTGTGCAAGAACAGAGGGGCAATTGTCTAGCAAGTCGATTTTATTTCATATCCAACTCATAATCAGCATGTTCTGCACTTCAGAAAAGCCATTAATATCCAAGATGCCAACAGGACCACTTTTCATCGGATCTTCAAAACCTCCAAATCACTTGTATTCATGGTAAATAAGTGTATCAAATAATCACTATCCTTTCTGGTAAAAACAGTCAGGAAATTTCTAAACCAGATCATGTCCATGAGATATATCAGTGAACTGAGAAGAAAAACAAACCATGGTCAGGGTTTCAGCTAATTTCATTTCTGGAAATAATCTGCAGATAACCCTGTACTCTGATTTGTACTAGAATTCAGAGTATGACAAAAGTCTTGAGAAACAAACAGATTGATTGGAACGTGATAAAATAATGCCCTATATCCATCAATCAGAAACTAACCAAAGGATTTTACTTCATCGTGGACAACTAAAAGTTTGGTATATGAGCTATAAAATTATTGAGAGAGCCTAGCTACTTAGAAGATTTTATAATATAATATCATCATAATCACTGTGACATCTTCCTACAAACTGTTATTTTTATGATAGAACTATAAAATGAACCCTATCTGGGGAAATAACCTGCAGTGGGAGTTCCAAGCACAATGGACATCATATAATTACCATAATATAGAATAAAAAACAAATTAAAAAGTACAAAGTCATTAAAAAGAATAAAAAATTACAATTTTACGGTTATTCACAAGTTTTCATCTTTAATAAACGAATCATTTATCTTCATTTGTAACATTGACATGCACTTTTTTATACAGCACAATTGAGACAAGTGGTCAAAAAATCATTACCTACTCAATTGTGCAAATTTAACTTTGAAATCTTTAACGCGAAAGTCATCTCTCAGTTGTTGCGGTTGCAACCGGCAAAACCAATGCTAGCTTCAACAGTCGATAGAGCAAAGGATGAGAAAGATGTTTCCTAGTTTCTACCATAACTCTTGCAAGGTCCGAGATGCCATTTAGGTTGGCACATCTTTCATCTTCTTGCATATTGTCAATGTAGAGGTTAAGTTGATGCTCAAGAGTCATCCTTTCCACGCAACTAAAATCATCCGGATACAATTCAGTCAACCTCAGTAGCTTTGATGGGTCAAAGTCACGAAATGAATCACGTGGATTCATTGCCGCCATACAAATAAGCAATTCGGAGCTTACCTCATTAAAACGATCACCAAATTCCAGAATTAGCATATCAACAACAATGTTAAAACAATCAAACTCATAATGATGTCCATAAGTGATAGTGGTCTTTTGTCTTCGGTTTTTTGGATCAACATAGCCTTCTTTCATGTTCAAAATTTCAATATCATGTTTTTCAGAAAAAGAAGAGATCTTCTTTGAAAGCGAATCAAATCCATCAGCTCTAAACTTTTGTAATTGTCGCTTGGTTGATTTCACCAATGAAATAGTATTCAAGATATCTTGATCTTTTCTTTGAAGAGATTGTGACAATAAATCCGTGAGCCCTAAAATGTGCAACATCAAGTGCAAATAGAAAGCAAAATCAAATGATTTGAAATATATTTGAAGGGCATAGGCTTGCCGTTTGCTCAAATCATTGTCACCTTCCTTTTCAACATATTCAAGCACCTCAATAACAGATGGAAACAAATCAACTAAATGCAAAAGTGTTTTGTAGTGAGGGCCTAGGGTTGTTTCTCCGAATCTAATTAGAGATAACTCTTGAGTTAACTCGCTTCCGATACCGATTTCACCACTGCCAATTTCTTCTCGCACTTTCTCTTTGAGACTTTCTCGAACCATATCCTTTTGTTTGCACGAAGCACACACCACATTCATCAAAAAGGCTATCATGTCAAAGAAGTTCCCAACACCAAAGTGTTTTTTTGCAACCTTCACAACAACTAACTCGAGTGGGTGAGCAAAAGAATGGACATAATATGCTGAGCTATTTTCTTTCATGAATAAAGCTTTCAAATCATTGAACTCGTCACGCATATTGCTCGCTCCATCGTAACCTTGACTCCTAATCTTTTCCATGCTTAATCCATTTTCAGCAAATAAAGATTCAATATCAGATTTGAGAGATGAAGCAGATTTCTCCATCACATGAACAAGACCAAGAAATCTCTCTTTAACAATGCCACACTTGTCAACATATCGCAAAACCACCTCTATGTTTTCCTTTTTAGATACATCACTAGATTCATCAACTAACAAGCCAAAGATATTATCACCAATTTCTTCAAGAATAGGTTTACGTACTTCTTGTGAAATACAATCAACAACATCCGCATCCGTCTGACTACATGGAATTGGCATTTGATACTCATCCTCCTCGATGTAACTTTGCTTTTGAAGGGCAACAACAATAGATTGATCTTGTCTCACTAAATCTTCACATTTTTTAAGCGCTTTATTATGGAAACTATTAACATCACCTATATGAGCCCCAAACTTCTCCGTTTTATTCCAACTGTGAAAACCTTCCGTCATAAACGCATCACTCCCACCTTGCTTCCCAAACTGATCTCTAAACAAATAACAACACAAGCAAAACGCTTTATCCACTTTTACACTATACTCTAACCAATTACCATATTTATAAAACCAAGCAGGGCAAAAACGCCTTCCCTTATTCCCAATCATTCTTCTTGGAAAGACTTGGCCACGTGGTTGACAAGGTCCTCTAGTCCAATATTTCCGCCTTACTTCATCTCTTTGATTAGGATGATACTCCATAATCTTTTTCCTATCAGCAGGATCCCATGGAAGATCATTCAGATCAAAGTCTATAGGCACACTAGAGATAGGTTCAGGAATGTTATAATTATCGGACACATTTCCACTTGAACATTCTTCACCAATATCACCACTTCCTGATGATGATCCTGCTTTCCTTTTCATTTTCCTTTTTAAAGTCTGACCAACCGATAGAGTAATTAGTTAACTTTTTATTTTTTTATAAACTAATTCAAGTATTCAACAAACCCTAACCTAACTTAATTATCATTCTAACATGTTTAATTTCTCAAACTAATTTTAATTTTCAGCAAAACTTAGCTTAGATGTACAGTATATCAAATCAATTTTGCAATTAAAGTAATTATTAACTCAGTGCTAGATTTAGAAAATAAAAATAAAAATACCTAAAGAGAGAGCCGAGAGGTGTGTTGTGTGCAGACTGCAGCCGCCGTTTGTCAGACAGAACCAATAGGGCTAGACGCGAGAACGAAGAATTGCGAACGGAAGTGGGTTGATTTTACCCATGGAAGCTCACTTATCGCTTGTTCATACTTTAATTTTTCAAGCACCATATAATAAGTGTTATCAACCCTGATAATAATTTGTATACAAAATCTCTTGTTTATCATGATATTCTAAGTTTCCTTCCTTGGACTTTTCAAAATTTCATGATATCTACTTTGACATTTGCATACAAAATCTCTTATTTATCATGATATTCTAAATTCATCTCTTTGACTTTTCAAAATTTCATGATAATTACTATAACCAAAATCTCGTGCATATCTATTCAATTTATCAATTTGCCATGATCCATACAAGCTAACTAATTTGTATTACAAATCTCATTATTACTACTTTTTCTTTTCTTTTGGAGAAAACACTACCATTATAATCCCATAGCTATCTTTTTTAATTTAATTTAATTTACAAATAAAATAAAATTATCAATTTTTATAAAACTTTGAAAAGAATTTGCTTTAACTTACATTTGATCAAGTTTTTACTATATATTTGCTTTATCAAATTCTAATGATGTCTTTATTTATTAAAAAAGATGAGTGTACGAGATTATATCTTTAGTATTTGTTTATGGTTAGTATAAATTTCAAATTTGACATGACGTTTAAACAATCACTTTATGTAATAGCAAAACTAATAACCATTTTTTGTATAAATTTGTAGTAACTACTTTGAGGAAAATGATGACATGTAATTCCATATCGATTACAATATTTTATGATACTAATGTTAATGTAATTTTTATAATAAATCAATATAGATCTACTACTTTATAAAATTAGAACTCACAATAGTAGATTGTGAGTACATCAAGCTAATCTAGTTTTTATAAATTCGAGTTTTTATCATATTGGTGAAACTTGATATAGGGTACATCTGAGGGCCTGTTAGGTTTTGACAGTTTGATACTTTTAATTGTTAATTGTTTGTTTGGAATTTTTCTTAGATTTTTGAAAAATTACTTTCAATATTATGGGTTTGTTTGGTAAAAACTAGTCTGAACATGAATGTGGTAGTTGAAGTGTATTTTTGAAGTTGAAAGTTGGAGTCTATTTTTTCTATAAATGTTTGTCAAAAGTAGCTCGAGTTTAAAGATGTGAATTAACATAAAATGTCAAAAACACATATGCGAAATAATAGAGCTTGATTTTAATGTAATTTTTCATTTTATAAGCTTTGAACTTATTTTAACTACTTTAAATAGAATATATTTTTTTTTAGAACTTATTTTTTTAATAAACTGCTGACCTTTATATGTTAAACAATACTAGAAGTTTGAGCTTACAGAAAAAATAAGCTTAAACTCGTTTGTCATATACGCCTTATACTTAAATAGTACATTTTATAATGGATTGTTGAGATAAATAGTTGTTTATGTGGCGTTGAATGTATGCAATCTCACTGTTACAAATGGTCGTCAAGTGTTGTATGTTTAATTGCGCGGGATAAAAGAAAAAGAAACACAATTTACATGACTACAAAAGTGAGTGAGATCTACTAATTGAACATTGAAAGTTGTATATATTACATAATACATGTTGTAAAACGTATAAGTGTACGAATCAATAAAAGATATTTTTGTAGGCTATTCGATTGTACCCATCTACAATTTTTTTAATAGAATTATGGTGTCCCAACTTTATAAGGTGTTATGTATAATTTACAGAATGTATAATCGGGGCTTATATACATGAGTAGCTAGAAACATATAACGAAAAAGGATTTATGTATAAAAAAAGGGGCATTCTGAGAATTGAACTTCGGATCTCTGGCACTCGTAGCGAGAATCATATCCATAGACCAAATGTCCAACATTAATTACCTTTCCCATGTAACGTATATTAAAGCATTGGATCTCCAATGCTTTGAACCCTTCAAGATTTAAAACATTGTCACGTTAATACCTTTTTTACATAAAATCTTTACACCGTATTGAACTGTATAAAGTTTTACACACTGCCACGTCATTGTACTTTTTAGATTGCTTTCTATTAAATGTTAATAAGCTCTATTAGAAATAATATATACACACCAGGAAAATAATTTTACAACTATTAAATTGTATGGCCGGTGACTATTAAAAAAATTTCGAGTGGTCGAAGGTTTTTATGTTTCGAGTTAAAAGATAAATGATAAAAGTTTGGTTTAAACAAATTTAAAGATATAAGATAAACATAACATATAATGGGATGTGGATCATGCTAGTACGTTTAATTATGGTTGAGGGTCTGTTGCATTCAATATATGCCGTCAATACTCACAATGGAGTGAACCATGACACCTCTTCACTCAAGCATTTGTTAGATGATTGCCAGCTTCGCGCGTTGCGGATGCTCTTACTTTAAGATTTAGCCTAAAATTATAGGGAAATCCCTTTCAAGAGCACAACAGATTGTATAGCCGTAGAAGTGAGTAGAAGTACTAAAATGTTACTCTAGAAATTTGACGACCTCTCGTTCATTTGGGACACAGTTTTGTAAACTATATTTGCTAATTAAAACTTAAACTTATGACCTTTCAATGCATAAGTCTTTTGATTTCATTTCAAAGCAAGAAGTGCTTTTTACACCATTATGACTCTACTCGTTATTCAATAATCATTTTCATCAAGCTTACAAGCGTGGCCCTCTCAACATTTTTGATAACATTGATTATATTTTCTTTTCAATATACTATACGTATACAGAATGATGCGAATGTATTACCATCATTTAAAGAGCGTTCTTGTGTAACGTGTGATATAGAGAGTTAAATATTAATTATGAGTATGCTTAGGGTCGAACTCAGACCACCCACATCCTACACGACTACACTGTAGGTACCGCCAATTTCTCACTCAGTGCACTCATAATCCTACATAGCTCGTCTAAGGCCTCATACTCTTCTTTGCTTTCACCTTCAAGGAAAGGCCAACTAGAATGACACCCGTGCACTCAATCGAGATCAATCTAGGACAACTTGAAGACCTCCTAGTAGAAGAATGGTGTAACTTCCCATTTTCAAAGGTGAAAACAAAGGTCACAATAATAACATAACATAAGAGCAAAATTCATACAGTCATGTTGTGGGTTCTTAAAATGAAATTTGAGCAAAGTCTCTAAAGATAACTCATAGAAATACATTACAAAATTCTCATATGCTATATTTCAATAGAAATAAGCTAATAGTAATTGAATTGCACATTTGTACCAACGTCTCGGCTTCATGGATCCTTCTCTCGACTTGCTCTTCTTATACTACTCTATCACCTGCCGCATGGAAAGAAATTGTGTTTGAACCAAAAGCCCAGTGTACAGATATATAGAAAGTAAAACGAATAAAAGATATTGTAAAGGTTTTTCTATGAGATTAGGAACAATATTTAAAGAGTTCATAAGAGTAAGTCAAATTAATGTATCATGAAGTCCACTTGAAAACCCTTGGCCCATCCCAAAATTTATGTTAATTACGTTAGTTTAATATAATGTATTTGTTATACTAAATATTATTTAATTTAACTTTTTGTTTCTAAGTTCTCTGCCCACTAAAGGATCAATGTAGTTATTTATGTATCATTCTTTTAATAACTTAGGTTCAAAATTACTACTATCAATATCATTATTAAATAGCTATTTTCTTTAAATAACATAGTTATTTATAAAATTCGGGTATTACAAATGGCAAGTAGTTGAATTTAGTAGTTCTACCCGTTTGCATCCCTAATCAATGGACGACATGACTCGTGACCCTAGTCTTACACATTCCTTTAGTAAGCGATTTACCCTTTACAGTTTACATGTCAAACGCTCTATGCTTTAAGGATGGATTGCTATTTTACAATGCTTGCAAATTGAAGTAAAGCAACTTTATAAGTTAAAAGTTATGCAGTTTCACATTGTAAGCGAGAGCATTAGAATCACGCTACGCAAGTTGAGTCAAGTTAGCGGGTTTTGGTAGGAACGGTTATTTTGGCAGGTAATATCAATCTTATCCACCAGAAATCCCCAGAGTGATATGCATATACGTATACCAATTATATGTTCATGTAGCATAGAAGGAAACCGTTCGATAAGCCACCTGCATTGTTGTAGTGGTGGCTAATAATCCGTAAGGATAGTGAATTAATCACATCCTCAACTTCACTTGACTCGATTTCTTATGTTTCTAATCTCGCAAGTTTCGACTCTATGAATCGTTTTAAGATGTAAAAAGTATCTTAGAATTGGATTTATAACATTTTTGACTGCTTATCATTATCCATTTTAGAAGTGAAGATTACTGATATGCATATGGCCACAACAAGCGTTTCGAGTAATTCACAATTCCACATTGAGTTGATTTCATGTATACAGCAATTATGTGATTTAAGCAATGAAAAGAACTGTAACAACATCTAACATAAGTATCAAATACCATAAGATTATAATTCAACAGCTCAAATGAACAAATTATCGAGAATTAAATCACGGGCATGAATTCGTAAAATCGATAAACTTCAACTAACGAAACTGATTAACTAATAACAAGCACATCGCATTCGCATTTAACAAGTATCAAAAACCAAAAACTTTTACCACAAATTTCATGCTCTCTAAACAATCGAAATTTTAGCTCCAGCTTCTTCAAGCTGTTTCTTCGCATCTTCAGCTTCATCTCTCGAAACACCTTCTTTAAATTTCTTCGGAAGTCCTTCAATCAGCTCTTTAGCTTCTTTAAGCGCTAAGCTCGTTAAAGCCCTAACTGCTTTAATCGTCGCAATTCTCGCGTTACTCGGAACATCATCAATTACAACATCGAATTCCGTCTTCTCTTCAACAGCTTCCGGCGCTTCCGCTGCGCCACCAGGTGCGGCGACGACGGCAGCCGGAGCGAAGGAAGCGGCGGTGACTCCGAGCTTGTCCTGTAAGTATTCAACCAGCGTTTGTGCTTGAGCTAGGGTTAGGTTTGAGATTTCATCGCCTAGTTGAACGACTTTCTCATCAGCGGCAACGGCGGCCACTGGACGGAGGAAAGTTGAGCGGTGAGTGAGTTTGGTGGTACGGATGGGGAATTCTAGGGTTTGTTTGGGGGAAATGAGTGATGGAAGGGCGGTGGCGCGGGGAGCGTAAGAGAAGGAGCGTAGGGTGACTGTAGAGAGTGTTGAAGATGCCATTAGAACTGAAGTTATTGAGAGACTGTGTGAAGAAGGAAATGGTAAGGGAGAGATGATAAGATAAGAGGATTGAGAGGTTTTGGTCGAGAAACAAACTGCTGAGAAATGTATATCAATTTGATTTTTGCTTTATTTACATTAAGCACCCAGATCTTTGAATTCATTGCTAAAATAATCTTTCACTTTAGGCCCATTTAGTTCACAAAATTTATTAGATCCGATAGAATCAGAATCTTAATTTCATTACTTATTCTGTTTGATTGATATAATGAAATTCAAATTTATGTATATTGTGTTTGTTTCGTAAAGTTATAAAAAATTAAAATCCTTCAAATTTTATCAAATAAAAGCATTCGGATTCTTTAGCATTTTAGATTAAATGTTTACAATTATATTAAAATTTATAATTTTGATAAAGATAATAAAATTTATAATATTTTTTTATTAAAACTATTATAGTATAATTCAATAAAATTAACTTTTATGTTATAGTTATATTTTTATCATCTATCATATTAAATACAAAACTATATTATAGTATTATACTCTGTAATAATATTTTTATAAAGAGTTATATATCGTAACCTTTTATTATTAATACTCGTTATTACTTTCATAATATACGTGACTAATTATATAACTAAATCAATTTAACATCTAATTTTATTTTACTATTAATATTAATTATTTATAAATATATAAGTATATTAACTATTTATTTTTTTATAATATTAATTCTTAACTTTTCTTTTATATAATTTATAATGTCATATTGATATTAAAGCTAATTTATGAAGAAGAAAAATATTTATATTGTTATCTTTTATTTGAATTCTATTTCAATTCTTGCCAATCAAATTTGACAGATTCAATTCAGTTAGATTTTCAATTTCATCATATTCAAATTCTTTTATAATTAAATTCGTTTATATTACAATTGCTTTGATAGATTCTAATTCCTTAAAAACATTCTGCAAATTAAACGGAGCATTAGTATTACCTTTCACTTTGAATGATATTGTTAAAGGAAGATGTGCGAAATTCAAATGAAAGGTGATACTGATAGCTTTTTATTGGGTGTATCCATACGTGTACATTCATATATACGGTACTAATTGCAAGTAGTGAATTATAACAAAAGCATGTTTTCAGTATTATGGTCTTGGGTAAAACTCGTTTTTTCTTTACCAAATAAATGTAGTTTTAGTTGGTTACAATGTGTAGTACAAAATTTGAGTGTGGATGACAGTGCGGTTTGAAAACTAAATGGTTTAATATGGGTACTTCAGAGAATAGGCTCGATTTTGATGACGTAAGCTAGAATTTGGGCGTCATTTAGAACAAATATGGAACACGAAAGCCCATGAATTTGCCCATGAACCTAATGTCACCCCTATGTTATGTGATGCAAAAAATGCAGCAAATTGTTCCTCTGTTTTGCTTATTCTAATTGCCAAAGCCTGCTAGGTTACGCTATGTAGAACCCGTGGCGTAAAACTGCACCACCGTGTTAGTAGAATCATCACTCGAGACAGCAAATGTTTTATCTCCTTTCTAAAACTCATGTATACTTTATGCAAGATCATAAAGTAATGATAAGAAAAGAAGTTGTTTATTCGAAACAATAAATGCGAGAAAAACTAGATCAATAAGAAACTGTGAGAATCGAACATATTTTCTTTTTCTGAAACTTAAAAAGGACATCATTTTGGATGTATATCTTCCAAATTAAATGTACCATATCCGTATTTGGTTTATGATAAGGGTTTTGATCAGATAAATAAATCTTGGCATAAAATTTATAAAATAATTTAGAAAAAACATGTGCATTACCTTATATCAATAAAAAGTATGCGTAAATAATATACTCTGTAATTCTGATATGTGCATCAATGGATATTACAAATATGAAAATTGCATAATTATCTTTTTTTCCTTTTACATATATTTGATGATCATTAAATTTTTTATATGATTGACTAACTAACTATTAAACAATTTAAATTTTATTTTATTTTGTTCTATCTTAACGTTTATTTCAAAATTATCAACTTGAATGATTTAATATGAAGCCAAACCAGCTATAAACACATGCCGTAGTATTTATATCTACTAACAATTTGAAGATGGGTGAATAGTAACTTAATGAATGACAACGCCACATGGCATTTGTCTTCTAGCAATTTTTATCTTTCGTTAATTGTACAATTTATTTCATATACGTGTGCAATTTAAAATAATAAATGATAATTAAATTATAAGTGTTTTATTTATAATTTATAATTATTATTTTTTAGTCAATCCTACAATCTATCGTACATATATGTACAATATAAAGTAGATAAATGATATATTGATTATAGGTTATTAGTTTCATTAGTATTTCTTATTTTTTAGGCAATTCTACGACATATCCCACATGTGTGTACGATTCAAAGTAGATGAAATATATAGATGATAAGTTATTGGTTTTATTTATATTTGTTGATTTTTTTCTTGTAGTCAGCCGATGCTACGATCAAACCCATGTATATGCACAATCTAAAGTAAATAAATAATATATAAATGATAAGTGACTGATTTTATTTATATTTTTAATATTGCTATAATTAAAATTTGCATAGGCTATCATCTAAGATGTGTTTGGATTGAGCGTTTTGATATGTGGAAGTAGGAGTGCGAATGAGGGGAAATGATAGAAAATGTTCATTTTTCATCTATGACACCATAATTGTGTAAATATTTAATGTCATATTATTTTTCATCTCATTTTGTGTCAATTTTGAAGTAATAATCTTATAGTATGACTTAACTCAAAATTTACATAAAGTCAATAACATTTGAAAACTAAAAAACCCATTAAATGACAGAAAATCAAATCAAATCATATCAATTATAATGAAAAGTATCTCCAATGAGAAGTTTAACTTTTTTAAATACATTTGCAAAAATTGTGTTATTGTTGAAAAAAATTTCATGAGTTTGTAATTATATTGTGTTGAACATGTTGGACAAAAAAGTTATTGTAATGTATCTATTTCAACAGAGAGAAAACATTTTTTTACTTATTTAGTTATTTTATATGTTAACTTCTACGGTGTATTCTATAAAAGTAGGCAATACTACTGTAACATTTAATTCAACCGAATCAGGTCGTTTGCAGCGGTAAGTCCCCTCGTTCAAGACAGTTTGCTTTTTGATTTTGTTGACACCCAAAATGCTCAAACTTATAGATGCAAATTTCTTTTATAAAAAAATGTAATTAGGTAAGGCCATAATGAAGTTATATTTTCCTAGTACAACTTACAAAGCATTTCTGAAAAACAAGATATAACCTTAAACACCATGATTTTGAGGTTACTACAAGAAACATTAAAATCAACACGGGTCTAGAGCATTTTTGTTGCAAGGTCGGAGTTTTGTTTAGAAGAGTGAAACTCTATCCGGTTCACATTCAACTAAAGTTTCACATGAACCCTGTAGACTCAAGAAATCCAATAAGAAGATGATGGCTCATTCTCTCACGCATGCTATACATAATAGAATATAAATCAAGTTATGTAGTTTACGAGTATTCATGTTCTTAATACCTCCTACATAAATTGCACAACAAGGGTATAGGTATCAAACAGTGTGGTCACAATGGAAATAAATCCCCCACCCATAACTCTCACCATCGACGGCGTTGTCTTCCATACCAATAAGCAAATGCAGCTATCGACGCTGCAACCACAACCCCACCAGCTGCATGCCAAGGGTACACTGGTTTATCCAAAACAAGTGTTGAAGTCGAACAACTCACTTCCATTACCGGCAACTCTGGGTGTTGCTGGCTCAATGCCACCACAAATCCCAGACCCTGTTGTTCGAGCTCACTCAAATCCTCGATAGCTGGTTTAAGCCTTGTCACCTTGGCTATAGCCTCATACTCTTCTTTACTTCCACCTTCGAGGAAAGACCCAACCAGATGACCGTTGTGCACCCAATAAGCACCGAAACTAGTTCCTGAGAAATCACCGAAATATATAGCTTCCCCTAGATTGTCTCCATAAAATTGCCATGATAATGAGAAAACTCTAGAGTAGAAGAATGGCAAGTAGTCGAATTCTGATGTTTTCTCCGGTTCCATTATTGCAGAAACGGCATGACGAGCTGACTTTCTGGCAGCATCAACGTGCTCAAGCCGTCGGATTTCACCAAAAATCTTTACTGGAAATGATGCAACGTCCCCAACTGCGTAGACCGAGCTATTACTTGATTGCAACCGGCTGTTTACTTTGATTCCACCTTTCTCTAAAGTGAGTTGGCCTTCAAATAGGCTCGTGTTTGGACGGATTCCAATTCCTACAACAACCAAGTCAGCTGGAAGGTAGCTTCCATCCTTCAGATTAACTCCAGTAACCTGTATATGATCAATTGATTAGTGGCGGAAATTTGGCTCACTTGAGTAAAAGCGAAAAAGATCAGTTTGAAAAAATATTGGAGGGTTTGGCGCCAAATGTATGTCGAATGCATAATATCTCCAAAATCATTCTACTCAAAAAACACTAGATTAGTATTGGAATAGTATATATTCAGTAGTCATATTTGATACACTGATCGTTTATTTGTTTTCTCTAAATATATTGAGCACAAAAGTATTTCAGCTCAGCCAGGCAATGGCAGTATTGACCAATTACCCGACCCGGCCACGTTGCCACCTGCAATGGCAGTTTTAAAGGATATCGGTGGATTGAATGGCGTACAAATGTATGTCAAATGCATAATATCTACAAAATCATTCTATTCACAAAAGCACTAAATTGTTATTGAAATAATAAAAACTTAGTAATTATATTCGACACATTGATACTTATTTTTATTTTATTAAGGGTCTGTCAAAAAGCTTTTTGGACCTTTAAGCTTTTTATTTTCACATACAAAAGCTCCTAATATGAAAAGCTCCTTTTGGAAGTAAATAGTGAAGCTTTAATTTTCATTGCAAAAGCTTTTAAAAGCTAATTTTTTAAATGCTCGTCGAAGAAGTGTTTAAAACAAGTAGGAGCTTTTTGAAACATTTGCATGTGAAGATAAAGAGCCATGTTCCGAATTTAATTGTTGCCTTTTTTCATTTTAATAACTTAGAACGTTAATTCAATAATATTCGTATGCGTTTCTCAATATATTAAAAATAGTTTAATAAGTAATCGATGGGTATGCATAGTTGACAGATATAAATTTGTTATTAACATATAAAAAAAATACAATTAATAAAAGACCTATCTTAAAATAAAAATATTAGTACTTTAAATTAGAATACATTTATAAGTATCTTATTCTTAATACATGTATCTAAAGTAAACACTTTGATCCAAGTTTAACTATACCCATTATGTCATTTTACATTATTCAGTTATAGCTACTCCAGATCTACCAAACACATCTCAACTCATACTAAAAGCTACAGCTAAAAGCTTACAGCTATAGTCTACAGCTACTTGAGCTAAACATAACCTAAAAAGAATTGTACAAAAAGGTATTTAAACTCAGCCACGCCATGGCAGTTTTGACCTATTGCCCGACCCGGCCACTTTGTCACCTCCAATTCGATTAATATTGGCATTTTGGACACATTTACTTATTACTAGGTCAACTATGGTTATCTTTAATCTCAAATGGGTCAATTCATAAAAAAAACTAGTTTAAAGAAAATGAAACATGTGGGTCGAAAGGAGCCCAAACTATACCTTTTATGCATAATATTTGGCACCCTTATCATATATTGGAAAGTTAAAATTTAGTAAAAAAATTGTTTCAGGTCAACCCAGCTTGTTTAGCCACGTTACCCGACCTACCCACTTTGCCACCTCCAATTTCGATGGTCCAAAAGCCTTGCAGCCAAGACATTTATCGTAACTTAGCATAACTGAGATATGCACGATTGAGCTTTACCTTCCCCTCTGGATCAAAAACAAATGATGACAGAACTGTGCCTTTGACAAAATTTACGCCCTTTGATTTGTAAAACTCTTCGTAGTAACTCGCGATCTTGGGGGTGAATAAACGGCCCACTACAAAACAGGGTGGGAAATTAATCAAATTATATGCAGTTGACAAGAAGTTATATAAAGCAATAGAAACACCCACCATGAGGCATTAGTTTCAAAGATTTTAAAGAAGACAAACTCTATGTATATATAACCAGAAAAATTGAGTAGTTAGGTTCAGAAATTGGAAGTACTTACTGCAATGTGGCTCAGGGAACACCATTGAAACATTAATCTTATTTATCACCAACGAAGCAGCACATTCCATTCCAATGTAACCACCACCAATGACCACCGCATTTCCGCCAGTAGAAGTTTGCATTACATCCACAAGCCTAGTTGCATCAGCCACATCACGTAGATAACATACATTTTCAGCATCTGATCCACTTACACCAAACTCTTCAAGCTTCAAAGCCTATAACAAATCCAAACATATCCTTCAGGAAATAAAGCAACATATTGTACCTTGGCTATACCCGAGCATATGTTTGAGGTGAAGAAATAACCCAAATCGTCATTCTTAAATAGATACTATTTACATATATAAGAAATTGTGTACATAATATTCGTTACCTATAATGTGATCTTTCTTTCTAAAAATCCATTCATTATTTATTAAAACGGAACCCTGATTTCGGGATCCTATCCTTAAGAATTGAGATCTTTGGTGGGAGAATTTTGTATAATATATATTCTTTTCTATTTAGTTTTATTCAAGGTTGAAAAATGCAACATATGCTCATTGTCCCCATTGAAATGAAAGAACAAACATAGTAATGTTTAGGAACCAGTTTCAGTACCCGAGCACCTGTTGCTACGATAAGAAATTTGTAGCTGATGGTTTCCCCTGTTGCAGTCAGAAGTGTCTTACGTCTCACATCAGCAGACTTCACCCGAGTACCAAGAATCAGTTCAATTCCTGAATAAGTTAGTAACACAATATATGAGCAAAAAATTGATAGGAAAATAGTAGCATCTGGTAAGTTTTGTAAAGGTACTCATTATTAAAGATACGATGAGAATATGCATAACCTCAAGAATGAATTATTTCATATACAAAACAACCATATTATCAAAAACTTCAATAACAAAAAAATGATTCTTGATTTGCTCATGAATAAAACTCACCATGTTCCTTGTACCACTTTGGTGTTAACCTCTCTTCATTTGCACCTACGCAAGTGTGAAATGCAGGGAGTCGCGCAGGAGCTGTGCAGAACAATTATAAAACACAGTTCTAATTAATTAATGCATCATAACATAGATGTTTAATTCAGCAGTCAATAATGAAATCAGTTAGCGAGTGGATACCTTCTGGAAGTAGAAAGCCTTTGCTGAGTGCGGGCCTCTCATAAGGAGCCACCTACACAAAATACGTATCAAGAAAAAACCAATATGAATACACAGATCACGCTTCTCTAATCATACATTACTGTTATATCACCAATATATGTTACAACTTACAAGTGACTTCTATATAAATGAGAGAAATGGTTCAGTATTAACACTTTGAGCAACGAATCAGCATAGCTGCAATATTTTGCCTTGTCGATTGGATTGGTAGAATTCATACAAAAAAGAACTTTGCGCTCAATGTCAAAGGAAGTATTAACACTGACATTAATCCAGACTAGGTCTATTTCACTATCTTACAAAACGGTTTCCAGAACACCTATTATAGAACCTGAAGGCTAACAAAACTTCTGTTAAGATTTAACACCTCAAGTCGAACACAAACAAACACAGTGAAACTTCTTAGGCAGTTAATCAATCAAAATATGATAACCATAATAGAACCCTTACAATCTTACATATGCAAAAACAATTGCGAATATGAAGAAAATATCAGTTACAACTGTTGCACCGTGGTACTAAAAACAATCAGATTTCTTACGGGTAACTATGGCATAAATTCACGGTATAAAACCACAACTAAACAGACTGAATATAAAACTAATAGTTTAATTTGTTAATTGTTAAATCGCAGTTAGATGTGAAAATTTTAAGTTCCTATAATCAAGCAAAATAGACAAATCATTCACAGTTCGTAAAACACACGCAAGCAAAACAACAGACACTTGGAGTGCAAGATAGTAAACCGAACATCAACAATGAAATTCAAAAAAAGACGATGATCAATTAATAATCAACGAACTATCAAAACGAAATGACTATAGTTATGGAATAAACAGTAGATGAAAACGAGGAGATTACAGGTTCTTCGGAGATGATGCAGAGTTCACCGGGAGAAACTCCTTTTTTGGTGAATTCAAGAGCTGCGTAACCGGCGGCCACTCCACCACCAAGGATTACATACACAAACGCTCTTCCCATTTCTGTCGTTCGTTCTCTCTCTACCTCCCGCCCACCTAGCCCCTCAAATTCTTTATCTATTTCTGTTTTTCTTTTTCTATCTCTACAAAAAAAATATTGGAAAAATAGAGTAATAAATTCTCCTCATTTTCTCTCTCTGTAAAATTATGAGCATGTATTTTCTTATATTCAGAAACAATTAATTAAACTTAAAAGCAATCTAACACTTAGGTAGAGTTGAGTAGAAAATTGTGTTACCAACAGTAACAATAATGCTTGTGTTAATACGTATTATTATTATTATAATTATTATTATTATTATTAAAATAAAGAAAATGATAATTAGGGATTTCAATAACATATACTTGATGTATAAATAATTGTACTTTATAAAATGTAATTTTGAATATTTTGTTACATACTATAAACGTCAAACTATAAATAATTATATTTTCGTATACTTAAAATCTATCATTTATGATGTAACAGTTACTGCAACACTATCAGAATATAAAATTAATTCTTACATACGGACCTAATTAACAAAATCCATAATAATCATCGTACCTATATATTAAAAGCATTACAACGTGATTGGCAGTGTGAAAGTCATATGCTAAAACACTTTTTGATTACACAATATGATCACTCCCAATACTTTAAACTGAACTATAAGTTAAACAATTGATATGATTTTATTAAAGTCTCAAAGTCTTACGATATAACCCATTTAGATTTACATCGTTAATGATGTAATTAGTTATCTAAAAAAATCACTTATATCACACTCTTATGACATATATAAAATATTCTTTGATATTTATTACAACATATTTCAATAAGACTAATATTTTGTATTAGCATATTTCTATCTCGAGCCATTCTTCTTATCTCAATCTTAAACAAAGTATTAGAGGAGAAGGATCATTAGTAAAATCAGATACTTTGATTTTATTTTTTCCAGCTTATTATCATATTTAAATCAAATCAATGTGAGTTCATGCTAAGTGAGCATTTATTTATAATCATTGAGGAATTTTATTTTTTATTTAACAAATTATAATTTAACATTAAGACGTGTAAAATTCGAATATGGAAGTGTTCGATTACAAATTTTTACCAGTGAACCAAATATCTACATTTAACTTAGAATAATTTATATATTTTATACGATGGTATACTTCCAATAAAAATATCTTAAAAATAAGAACGGGTAAGAAGCTTCATATTCGCAAATGTATTTTAGAAATCGATAGATTCACATTCATATATCTCAAATATGTGGAGAAAAATAGATGTGCATCCTTATCCTAACGATCGATGCACGATTTTAGATGAAAAATGTAAAATTGTGGATCAATCGTTTTTCTCACCTATCCTTCCTTTTCACTCGCTTCCTCTCGTCTTTGAGTCGAGTAGCTCTTCTCGATTGCTCTCAACCGCTTCTCCTTGAAAAGTAAAGGTAGGAGCGAACAAAGCTTATTTGGGAAAACGGCGCATAAAAAAGGGCTGGCCCGTCAAAAGAATCGTATACATTTTTATAAATGTGCATTCATATTTATTTGCATTTTTGAGATATATAAATGTGAATTCAATGATTTTGTCGAGTATAAATGCAAATTTGAAACGTTTTTATCGTTCTTATTTTTAAAGTGTTCTTATTTGATGATATATGATAAAAATAAAAAAGTTATTATTATATAAAATATAAAAACAATGGTCTCTAGTTGTATGACGACCAGGAAGAGTAGAGGAATTGAGTCGATTGGAGAGACGAATGGGTTATCGAGAAGGAGTGGGCAAAGGGATTTTTATATAAAGAAAAGACTGGGGTCAACGGGGTAGTAGTACTAGTATAGAATAGAATTATAGATAGAGATAGGTCGCCATCATTGGGAGTTGTGAAAGATCGGATACCAAAAATATAAGATGAAATCGGATCGTAAAGGTTGTGAAGTGTTAACTATAATTTTGATGTTTTTTATTTTTTATTTTCCTGTGTTCTGACCCATCTATAGGCTTTTTCTTATAAAGATGTCTTTCATCTATAGACTTTTTCTTACAAAAAATCTGAAACATTGATTTTGTGATATTAAATATGTGGACGATTAAAAGTGTAAATTTTTATTGGAAAAAAATACTCTTAACAATGTGTATCAGCTAGTTGTACTTATGTTGGTTAAGAAAAAATGTATAATCAATCGTGTCTATGAGATTTTGGTGGAAGGTTTTCTTCTTTTCTTTTAATTGTGGTTTCGATACTAATTTTGGTGGCCATTAATTCCAGAAATCAAGCTCCCACACAAACTTTGTATATACAAAGCTCTCCATATATAGATTGACGTGACGCACACATTAATAGGTAACAATTTTACGTCCATTATCTTAGCAAATATTTTGTTGGTTCAACACACCTTACTTGTCGACTGCTTCATACTTTGATTGGAAACTAGCCATCATAATCTTAGCCGAAGAGAAGCTCTAGATAACTTAATCTCTTAAATATAAAGATTTTTGTAACCCAATTTAAAGTTTTTTGTTTCTCAACCATGAGTATAGTCGAGATAATATAGTGCAAAACTCGAGCTCATCTTGATTAGGAAACTTGAAGCTAGAAATGCAACTCAAGTGAGTTCTATTTTCAAGCTCGAGCTCGAGCTCGATTGATTAAGCGATACTTTTGAGCTACTCAAAATTATCATCATTAAATGTTATTAATAAATTAGTTGGTGTTAGTATCAATCGACTTAATACTCTCAAAACCTATTGAAAAGTGATGCAGTCTTGTTAATAAACATATAAATAAAAGTAAAAATGTAAAATGTTACAAGCTTGATAAGGCTCATGTGCCTTTCTAGCCGAGTATTATAAACTCGAGCTCGACTTGAAAGAGTGTTGCAGTCTTGTTGATATACATACAAATAAAGCTAATAATGTAAGATGGTACAAGCTCGACAAGGCTCACGTGCATTTCTAGCCGAGTATTGTAATACTCGAGCTCGACTTGAAAGTATACTTGAGTAGCTCAAGCTCGACCCGACGTATACCAGGTTCATTTCGAATATTTTTCGAATCAATCACGAGTAATTTGCTAGTTAACTCATCTTGTTTACACGTCTACCCAACTTATTTTTAACTTAATGACAAAACGGATTACTTGTTAAGTTATTGTAAATTAAACATATTGATCGTAGGATTGATCGGTGAGAATTCATCCGGAGGATCGATTTTACCTCTTCATTGTAAATTGAATATAATTCTAGAAGGATTATGAAAAGCGGACAGTGGAGTAATTGCAGGTGCATCAAAGTAGGGCGACAAGTTAAAAACTTACATTCAAATAGGGGCCAGTATGTAAAAAAAATGAAACTACAAGAGCCTGTTTTCCAAAATAATTCCCAATTTAGCTACCTATCATCATCTTTTTTTGGGAATAACTCGAGAACCAAAGTAGTGATATCAATGGCCTGTACGAATTGGCTACATTTATCAGCACTCTCACATACTATCCTTCCCACTACCAGCCACCGGCACGATACACCGTTCACAAATTTCCGACCAGTAACTTTGTCCGAAAACCATTTGTTTTGCTCTTCACATCACCAACATATACCCCCAGCCACAGCCGTTCAAGCACAATCCAAACGAGGTTTCATACAGAAACACGACGACGTATCAGGGTCACGTAAGTTTTATTAAAATTAGGTTTTTATTTTTTAAAATTAAACTGGTCATTTTATAATTTAATATCGTTTTATTTTCAAAGTAACAGTACGGAACTCAAAACTTCATGTTGTTATTGCTTTTATTTCAGCGGCTGATTTGCAATTTGAAGCTCCGTTAAAAATTGTGTTGTATCCTGATCCCGCACAAAGGGCGAAAACAAGTGTATCTATACATTTGATGAGAATTTGAAGAAATTAGTAAACGAAATGCTTGATGTAATGTATAAGTGAGTGTTCTTCTTTCGTTTATGTGCAGCTTTGTTAATCATAATTGTTTGTTGTTTGTCTGTGATTGATGTGTATTTGTTGGTCATTTAATGGTAAAACTTAAATGGATATGGTGTTAATTCAGCTGTAAATATTTGATATGCTAGTGATTAGAGTTTGAGGATGTTGTATACTCTGATTTGCACTCCATATGTGCAAGTGCTATTCTGTCATTGCAAGCAAGGTTAGTTAAGCTTGAGCTTGGTCGAGCTCGTTTATCGTGACTTCAAATTGAGTTTTTAGCGCTTCAAGCATGAGTGGCTTGACTTGTTTACACCCCTAGTCAAAGTGCAAATCTATTTTATTACTCACGAATCTATAATGGGAAGTCTGTATGGTGTTAAAATGAATTCAATCAACATGTGTAAATACGTGTATTTAAGGGATAATAATCGTGTTATTCAATAAGAGGTGAAGACCTCTATATATACAAGATTACAAGACTAGTAAAATAGGAAACTGATAAGGGAAATCAAATAAACTATGATACTAATATACTAGGAAACAAAATAAGCCAAGACTAATATTGATCCTATCTTTAACAATATGAAAGTAGATATGTATGGTGAAATGTTGCTTAAAATTCGAACATTGAGGTGTTTAGGCTTATAGTAAATCGTGTTATTTACAGGTTAAAAGTAGAGATTGGATCTGTACTTTTCTAAAAAGTTAAGGGATAAAAGGTGTAAATTCAATTATTACGTATAATGTTTGATTAATGCAGCTGACCACATAGATTATATTCCTATTCAAATTTCATTAAAAGTTTATTACAAATAAGTGTATATTCTTTTTTTCTTTTTTTTTTAACATCTTGATTTATGAATGAGATTGAGAAACTGAATACATCTTTCTATTTTAAAGCTATTGTTTGGTTTGATGGATGAGTTTAAATATCCAATTTATCTTAATATGCGTACCGCTTTAACATAACAATGATAACACAATTGATAAATGTGTATACTGGTGGCTAGTGTTTGACATTTAAGGTATGTTTGATGAAGTAGTTGTAGATTGTAACTTTAGGTTTTGAACTTTTCATGAAAAGCTACTTCTAATAGCTTTAGGATTTTGAACTTTTTATTTGATTCTAAAGCTATAACTTGTACATGACAAACAAGATTTTTATTTTTATATGAGCTTTTTGTTTAAAACATAAAAGCTACAGCTCCTAGAAGCTTCACGTCAAACATATTCTTAATCTGTTACTTATAAAAGAAAATTATAAACGTATTGCTATTACGTAAATTCAATTTCAAATTTTTCATTGTATATTTGTATGTTTTCAAATTTTAAAACCTCTATTTTATGTTTTCTGTAAGTTCCATTTACATAATAATAAATTTTATAGATATAAAATATATTTTCAGGTTTGAATGTATATGATAAGCAATTTCAAAGTTAATATGTATAATGGTAAAACATATGTAGTTTTATATAGTATACAACTATAAACTCAAAAAACTTTATAAATTCTTTTCAATAAGATTTAGATTTGTGGAAAAAGGTAATTCGAAAGAAAGATATGAAGAGATGAGAGAGTAACATCATATCGATCACGAACAATTCATAAAATTCTAAGAATTTTACTTGGTTAGTAGGTTTGATTCTTACGTATTTGATTGTCATGTTTTGATTCCCGATATAACAACCAAGTAAACTAAAGACATCACTCTCATTCATCCATTTTTTTACCTTCGATCTAACAAATCATAAATGCTTTAGTTAGATTCAAATGTAATAATTGAAATGAAGTTTACAGATTAAGTTTCTTATAATACATAAACAAAAATGTATTACGTGTTTTGTGTTTAAAATTTATTTTCTAAATTTAATTCAAGATTTTGGTTTTCTTTGGTTAAAAGAGTGAAACGTTATTATAAGATATTAATACAATAGTTGCATCCACCAAATAAAAATGTCTCACAAATCAAATATAGTTCTTCGCAAAGAATATTTTTCTCACCACTATTTCTTTATATATAACAATTATCATACTTATTATGCTTTTGCATTAAGACCGATTTATATAAAATATGTTTTACACATTCACGTGTATAAAATTTAAGTCAAACCATCTAGCATCGAGAGATCTCAGTTTTCATAAATTTTATGCGTCTTTTCATATTGACCAATAATCTCTAAATTTGTACTTATTGGCATAAATACATTCACGATCCTCGTATATAATATCTAGCGTTATATCATACAAAAACATTAACGACGCCGATTTCAATCAATTCGATTCCACACTTTTGTAGACATGATATAATTATCGAGATTTATTCACTTTTCGGGTACTCAAGGTTCTTATTGAATGTTCATGTCTAATGCCACTCTATTACACTCTCATGGGGTCTTTATTATCTTAATTTGACTGTCTTAATTCCCTGCTCCCTTTTTACTTTGAGGATTTTATTTAAAATCGATTAATCTACTACGTTGTACCTGCTGTGGAATTATTATGAAAAATATAATGGAAAAAATGTACCTCAAGATTGTCAGTCTGTTTATAAATTCGAACACAAACTGTAGATAGTTATCGACAAAGACTTATGTTGATAAAATGTTATAAAACTAATAACTAGAATAATAGAGAAACACAATATAGAAAAAAAAAATAAAGAATTGTATTAATCATGTCACCAAGAAAATATATATATATATATATCGATAAAAGATGAGATCACCTATAAGTAATTAATCTTCTAATATAATTATATAATGCAAACTTTAACTAGTATATTAACTCGTCTCATTATAAATGTTTAATTTAAGAATGCTCAAAATCTTAAAAAACTTCACTAAACGCTAATCTTTACCTATAAAATATCAATATCAATTATATTTATTAAAATCTGTTTTAATTAATTGAAATATAAAATCAATCAACATTTATTTTAAAAAGAAAAAGTGTTATATGGAAGTGATTATAGATTCCTACATCCGTCCTATATTTATCCATGACAATTCAAAGTTTTTTACTCCGTATTACGTATGAAATCTACTTGTCATATATGCATAAACACATACATTCACCTCACTGCGATCGTTCATTTCGGCGAAGCGGTTTTTCCTCTCTGTTTGACATGTAGAATACCTCCATATCGACAGAGAGGAACAACATTTAGATACATAAACCTCATTCGCCCTGCTTTTTTCTCCGTTATTTGACCTAATAATCATTCATACCTGCTTCAACCATTTCAATCGACACGCCTTTAGGTTTCCTTCTGTTCCTTTTTTCATTTTATTGTTCACATTAGGTTTCTGGTTGCGTTTTATTGTAATGTGCATATTTTAGCTCGTCGATAAAACCCTAGATATTTATATCTCGAAATGACCCTTTTTTAATAGGGTTTATCTCATTTACGCGGAATTTGTGCTTATTGTTTTAAGATTTATGTAAAGTAACAGGTTTACGTTAAATGCGAGATTATTAATTACTGTAGCTTTCGTTGTATTTTGATCTGATTGTATATGCATGTGTGGAAGTTATTTTGGTCGCGTATGTTCATGATATTTCTATCGCTGATAGTAGGTTATAGGTTTTATAAAAGGCAGGTGATTTAGCTGTGGAAGGTCATTTTAGGGCTTTATATCTGAAGTATGATCTGTTATGTAGGATGTTTGTGGTTCTGTTTCAGTCTTGAGAAAATGTGGGTTCAGCTCGGCTGCTTGTCTACTTTTGTTCACTGCAAAACCACGAGTTATTTTGTTATTTATAACGACATTTAATGGTTGAGTCTTCTCTGCTTTGTTCAAGCATTAAATCATCCTACCTGATATTTCATCTGTGTTATATCCAGGTGAAGTTTACTTGAGATTGGTTTGCTGATATGGTTGCTGGTACAACTTCTGCTGGTCCTCGTTACGCACCAGAGGATCCGAGTCTTCCGAAACCATGGAGAGGTCTGGTTGACGGGAAAACAGGGTATCTTTACTTTTGGAATCCAGAGACTAATATTACCCAATATCAGAGGCCCACGGGGCCTAAGGATCCTGATCCACCACAAAACCAGTCCTCAGTTGCACTAAATTCGGATGTTTCTTCTGAACAATGCCATGATGATGTTAGATATGAAAGAAGTGGGAATGGTGGATCAGATTTTTCTTCTGAAACTAAAGGTTATGAGGTTTGTGTTCAACCCGTTTTTCGCTGTTGTGTTTCTTTGTTAAGGATTTATTACACATTTTGTTTTCACATTTTTCATTTGCATTTGCTATTCGTTTGAGATTGGTGGTGAGGAGAATCGAATCTACAAGTTGATTTTATCTGATTATAGTTATACGTTTCAATTGCAATTAGTCCACGATCTCTCAGAATTTAATAGCCATTAGATTTTATATATTTTCTCATCTGGCGTCATAAGTGGACTAATTGCAATTTTTCTTGATATGATATTTTGTTTTTATTTGGTTGGTCTGTCATCACTTTAAGTTTGTGGAGTGGCCTAATCGTGCAATCCTTCAGTTTGAGGGTGATTTGTGTGGTATCTGGAGAGAAAATGTGGGCTAATATTGAAAAGCGGAGGAAAGACTTCCACTTTGAGTACATAACTGATAGAAAGATAGGTTGAGTTGTTAATTTATGTCGTTAGTTAAGGTATATTTTTCTTGTTGTTTAAAATAAAACTTTATGGTATTAGTTCAACCTCTTCATAATAGTGAAACATATCTAGTTTTCCAAAATGATAAATGTCTATATTTTGTTTTGGCATTTTGTCTTCTCGACATTTCATGTTATTGTTTAGACAAACTTATCACCTGTTCTAATCTTGTGTTAGACTACAAAAAGCGAGTCTGAACATGCCTATGATACCCCAAAAGTAACAGTTGCTTCTGGACTGGGAGGAGCTCTTGCTCAGACTCATGTGCCATCAGTTGGAAGTGGTTTATCTCCGGATGCTTATCGCCGGCAGCATGAGATAACTGTATCTGTAAGCATCATATACCCCACATCATTGAATTAAAATTTATATCATGCAATTTTTGGTAGCATGCATTATGGTTTTCTGGTCAAATTATCAATTTTCACTATTCCCTTTTTATTTTTTAATACGCATCTTTTGTGGGACATAGCAACAGGTGATTGTTGATATATTACTAAATATGATGAATACTTTTTTTTACATAGGGTCATTAAGTTTACATGAAATGAAAAGTCAAGACAGATATGTAGTAAATGAATTTGCCAGTTAGTTGGTTATTTATCTGTGGCAGATACTATATTATATCATGCATTGTCTTCTGATCTCTTCTTTCTGTTTCCATGTTGCTAATATGAGGTCTTACATCTTCAGGGAAACAATGTGCCCCCACCTTTTTCATCATTTGAAGATACTGGTTTTCCTTCTGAGTTACTTCAAGAGGTATAGCCTCTTTTGTCCTTATGCAGCTCCTGATGGTCAGGATGATCTTATGTAACTTTTGTAAGGGGAGTGGTTGCGTACATTTGGAGACTCTTATACGGTGGACCAATTTTGAGTAAAGGGCTTTCCGAATCATCCATGGTTGGGGTGTGGACTTCTGATGGTGATGATTCAGTTTGCCCCTTGGTCTGACTGAAGAAGAGGCCTCCTATGATCCCCGAAAGAAAAGAAATTAAGTCAGATATTTTGAAGATGATACCTTTGCTTTTACAGGTACTCAAAGCTGGCTTCTCTGCCCCCACTCCAATTCAAGCACAATCATGGCCGATTGCTCTCCAAAGCCGCGACATAGTAGCAGTGGCCAAAACGGGTTCTGGAAAGACCTTGGGTTACTTAATTCCTGGATTTATTCATCTTAAGCGAACCCGCAAGAATCCTCTGTTGAGTCCAACTGTGTTGGTTTTGTCTCCTACAAGAGAATTGGCTACACAGATTCAAGATGAAGCCCACAAATTTGGAAAAGCAATCCAAATATCTTGCACGGTATATATTATTTACATGAGTGCTTCAAATGAATTAGGTTTTTGTTAGTTTAAGATTTTGATTGCCTTCTTGTTGTAGTGTTTATATGGTGGAGCACCAAAGGGTCCCCAACTAAGTGAGCTGGCCCGTGGCACAGACATTGTGGTTGCTACTCCTGGTCGTTTGAATGATATTCTTGAAATGAAAAAGGTCAGCCTTAGTGAGGTTACTTATTTGGTCTTGGATGAGGCGGACCGAATGTTGGATATGGGTTTTGAACCTCAAATCAGGAAAATAGTTAATGCGGTTCCAGCTCGTCGCCAGACTCTTATGTACACTGCTACATGGCCAAAAGAGGTCCGCAAAATTGCAGCCGATTTACTGGTTAATCCAGTTCAAGTCAACATTGGAAATATTAATGAGCTTGTTGCCAATAAATCCATTACACAGGTATGATCTTAAAGGGGCTGACATGTTTTAGGTTATGGGCTTGATACCCATAAAATTTGTGTTCACAGAATTATAAACTTTTCTGTTCCAGCCAGTTGTCAAACCCATACCCATATTGATTCCTGACTGCAAACTAATCACCATCTAAATTTTCTTCAACCTGGTTATTCACGTTATTCCATCCCTGTACATTTCCTAAAGTCGATTTATTTTTCGTTTTTTTGGAAAATAAGCCTTTTGAATTAGCTGTTTGCCTGTTCCTCTTTTGGATGATATAAATAACTATATTTGGTGGTTTTGATGTACATTGCAGCATGTTGAAGTTTTGACTTACGTGGAGAAAAGCCGAAGACTGGAGCAGATAATAAGATCTCAAACACCAGGATCTAAGATAATTATCTTCTGTTCAACTAAAAAGATGTGTGATCAGCTGGCTCGTAATTTGACGCGCCCATTTGGTGCTGCTGCTATTCATGGAGACAAATCTCAGGGTGAAAGAGATCATGTGCTGAGTCAGTTTCGGTCAGGCAGTTGTCCTGTTCTTGTAGCAACTGATGTTGCTGCTCGTGGTCTGGATGTCAAAGATATCAGGTTTGCGTTGCTTTCATATATTCTTGCATGTAAGAGTTTTATAAAGGTTTTGATGTTTATGTTGAATTATCAAAAGGGTCGTGGTGAACTATGATTTCCCAACGGGAGTGGAGGATTATGTACATCGCATTGGAAGAACTGGGAGGGCAGGTGCTACTGGCGAGGCTTATACGTTTTTCGGCGATCAAGATGCAAAGCATGCTTCAGATCTTTTGAAAATTTTGGAAGGAGCAAATCAGCGTGTCCCTCCAGAACTCCGTGACATGGCTTCACGTAGTGGTGGAATGGGTGGGAGATCTAGACGATGGAGCTCTGATGGCGGTTCCAGTTATGGTGGTCGTGATGGTGGTTCTAGTTATGGTGGAAGAGGTAATAGCTTTGGAGGCCGTGGCAGGTATGATAAAATTTTTTATATCAAATGATAAAATTTAAAGCTTGACTGCAGTGACAGATAAAAATTAAAACTTGACTGCAGTGACAGAGATTCAGGTGGCGGGTGTCAGGCTAAGAGCTTTCATGAAAGCATGGCAAGTGCTCGGGGTAGAAGCCCACCCAACAATGGTGGTTCAGGATGGGGCGCAGACCGTAATCGTAGCCGGAGCCCGGAAAGGTTTGGTACTGGTCCACCTGTACGCAGCTTTCACCAGGCAATGATGGAGCGATCCCGGGGCCCACCAGCAACTTGAAACCCCTTGAGGTCACCACCTATGAGGATGAGGAAGAGGGTGGTGCATTATCAGGGGGCTGTTGTTATTTTTATCTTTTTCTGTGGTGAATGTGAGTGTAATTGGCAGTATATGTGTTTATTTGGTGGTCTAATTAAGAAGTTGCAGAAGAGTATGACAGTGTGATGACTCACTTAGATGTGTCTAGCTATATATTTTGTTTTGGGAGTTACTTCTAACATAGGAAGAGTTGTGTTTTTGTTATTTTGGATGGCTTGTGTGTAAAGCTTGGTATCCACTTGTAGCTGGATACTTGGATATATGCAATGCTATGGTCTTCTCTTCCAAATCTTTCGTGTTACCCCGTTCTGCATTTATATACTTTATTGTGTACAAGTTATTGTTTATTTTCCAAACAAAAGGGTGAAATGCAATGTATATGCACATTTAATATTTCGAAGAAAAATTGTATTCCACAACTATGTCGCTTGTAGTTCGAGTCAGCTAGTCTTGGGCTTTGGCTTTATCTGCTTTGCTCTAGAATATAGGAAGACTCCAGCAAGTGCCAAACCAGTTCCTGAAAGTGTAACAGCCCAGTTCCATAAAAGATCTTATACAAGATCAATTTGCAGTAACAAGGTGTATAAGCATTATAAAATCTAATTTACCTAGTGAGTTGATGGGAGAAACTGGCGTTTGGAAGAAAATAACAGACGACACAATGACTACAACTCGCTTCACACAGTTCCCCACTGCATGTGTTACTGGTGATACCATTCCGAGTATCATATAAGAAACCTGTCACTCCAAATCGTCAGGATCTAATCCTCATTTAAGTATAAAACCCGAAAAATTATATCAATGTAAGTTTTGCGATAATGTTAAAACTTAGGAGAATGCTAACTATAGCCCTAAGGGCTATAGTTAAGCTTGCCTTAAATAACATTACAAACTTAGTTCACAATAAATTAAAGTGATTATATTCTATATTTATACTCACTTTTTATAAATACATATGTAAGTATTTAATATTTATGGAAATAAAGAGTTATAATTTTAGAAGTTTTGTAAATATGGTATGCTTAACCATAGCCCTAAGGGCTATAGTTAGCATTTTCCTAAAAGTTAATATGTAAACCTGTTGTACCTGCTGATAACTATGGAAGCAGATGCCAGCTAGGACAGATCTGACACATAGATCTCGTACATTTACACCTTGACTTGCCTGAGGGAAAAAGGTTAAAAGAATCTCTTGCTTTTAAGACACATAGCAGTTTAAAATACGATAATTGAATTAATACTTTAGTATGACTATAATACTCACAGCAATACGTTAATTGAATTAATACTTTAGTACGACTATGATACTCACAGCAAACTGCAGATAGTTTGGACTAAACTTGGAGCCATCAAATAAGAATGCAAAAGGGATCAAGAGGATGAAAGAGATGATTGTCATCATGGAGAAGAGATTAATATTGTCCAGAGCTTCCTGTCCAGGTTAATTAAATGTCCGGTTGCACTGTTAAAAAATAAGGAGTTATACAAGAATTTAGGAGTATTGGTGAATGACTTATTACCTCTTTCCTGACCATAAACTTTTTGCTAAGTACATTACGCGATTGGTTGGTAAAATTAGAAGCCATTGCACTGCCAAAACCAATCCTGTATTTGTTCAAAATATACATGCCACAGTCAGGTCTGATTGTAACTATCTTAAAAATTACGGACTTCAAAGTTTGATTTCAAACCAGTTAAATGAAGCCTCTGTGAAAGATGCCAATGCCACACCACCGACAATAGGTGCAAGAGATGAAACGACCCATATTGTCGGTCTCTATGCACATACATATATACCACAAGTGAGAACAAAAATTCATATATGAATCTTGATTAATATATTCCCTGTAGTTGTAAATAGCCAAAATACTGACCTCAGAAAGTAGCAGGACAGAGAAGAGAACAGTGAAAAACGGCTCCATGGCTTTAATTGTGTGAGTGAAAGAAACTGCAACTCTTCCCAGACTAATATTAGTCAACAGGTTGCCCATCGTGTGTGCCACTGCCAACGTCGCAATTGGTACGATCTGACAGATATTTGAATTTTAGACACAGCGGGAAAAATCAAACGTTATAATGCCATGAAATGAGTATAACCACCTGTGATTTATAAATCTTTGGTCTTGGATGAAGTTTAAGTGCCCACATAATCAAAATCATCAGAGTACCACACCCGAATTGAAATGCTGTAACTGTTGTTGGGTACGGGAATACCTTGAGAACCTGTAACACATCAAATCAATCTGTTCATAGTAATCTACCACTTCTTTAGTCATATGATGCTGTCCCATTTTACATGTATTTTCAACTTTATCTTAATAATTTTTTATTTACCAATTTGTGTTTAAATCTTACTTTTTACATATTAGGCAAGTAGATTTTTATTTATTTTTTATTTTTCTAAAGAACGGCCAACCTACAACCTATCCCACTTTTTATGTACAATGAAAAAAAGAAAAATGTTTGTAATCCATATGCGAATTATGTTTTTATAATAGTAGTGCATGCTCTAGTTAAACACTGGATCCTGTAGGCAACTACTGATGTCTGTAACAAAAAGAGAAACAAGCAAATGAGAGGTGGACAAAACCTGCTTGTTGAAGATGTTGAAGTAGATGTTCAATAGGTACCAAACTCCAAACATGACTGCCAGTTGCACAGTCCGGCCAAATTTAGCCGGATTTGTAGACTCGTTGGAGCTTTCAGGATCAGCAGAAGCAGCAGCCCTGACAACCTCCAAATCATTTCGAATTCGTTTCGGGTACAAGAAGGAAGATTTATTTGAGATTGAGTGAGCGCGAAAAGAGAGCCCTGAAGTATCTGAACATAAGCTTGATGAAAAAGAGGAACAGTAACATTGTGACAGTGGTATGATTTTGGGTATGGTACTTTGGTTGATATGTTTTAGAGGTTTTGGATTAAGAGTTGAGCTAGAAAGACCTAATGCATAACTCTCCATTGCTTGTTTGTGGAAGAAAATGAGGGATTTTGATTGTGTATTTGTGGGCTCGATAGACAGATTTTAATTGTGGCATAGTTTGCATGGTCATATAAATCCAATAATTTATATGTCAATAAAGTGGGACATAGGAGTGGACTTGTTACACTAGCAGATTTTTTGTTTTAACACTAGTAGACAAATGAGTGATGCATAACTGCATATATTTTTAGTAACCGGGGAAAGTCAAATCTGTCAGGTAAACTTGAAGCTTTGTAAACACTCGGAAAACATGTGAAATAGAACAAACCATTAAACCTACACAATACAATTTTTCTTATAATCATTTTCATAAATGTGTTCGTATCATAAGTACGAATTGAAATTGAATATTAAATCTCAATGTCAGTTGAACGTGTGCTTCCCTAGCAGGCGAACATCTCCAACGTACATACTAAAAATCTACACTAGAATAGTGTAAAAAAAGAATCTTTTAAGCATATGCCTACACTGTTATTATTTTTGCACCAATGTACACACAAAGGCTTTTTTAATTATTTTAAATACAAATATAGTTTATATGCTTTCTTTGTTGTATGAGAGAGTAGCCATATTTGTAGGCATATATTTTATACACATTTAGCATTCGTCTTTGCATTTATATGCTTTGTTGTGTACAAGCTGTTGTTTCTGTCCCAAACCAAAAGGGTGATAAGAGACAAGAAAAATAAGGGTGAAATGTAATGTATATGTACAATTAATGTTTCCTAGGAAAATTGAATTGCACAACTATATATGTTGCTGGTAGTACGAGTCAATCAGTTTTCGGATTTGGCTTTATCCGCTTTACTCTTGAATACAGGAACACTCCAGCTAGTGCCAAACCAGTTCCTGAAATTCAAAACGACCCAGTTTCATAACAATCTTATACTGTGGATGATAAACACAGTAACAAACTGTATTAGCAGTGTAAATCCATTTACCTAGGGAGTTGATAGGAGAAACGGGTGTTTTAAAGAAAATAACAGACGATACAATGACTACTACTCGTTTCAGACAGTTCCCCACTGCATGCGTCACCGGTGATACCTTTTCTAGTATCATATACGAAACCTGAAATAATTTAATAGTAAATACTCATAAATTACAGAACACCAGAACATATAATATCAATGGAAATTTTTCCATAATGTATGAATGTATTAGAGCTGCACCTGTTGATAACTATGGAAGCAGATGCCAGCTAGGACAGATCTTACACATAGCTCTCGTACATTTACACCTTGACTCGCCTAATGGAAAGTTAAAACATATTTCGCTTTTAAGACATGTAGCAGTTCAAAATATGGTAATTAAATTGATACTTTTGTATGACTTTACTCACAGCAAACTGCAAATAGTCTGGACTAAGCTTGAAGCCTTCAAATAAGAATGCAAAAGGGATCAAGAAGATAAAAGAGATGACTGTCATAATGGAGAAGAGATTGATATTGTCCAGAGCTTCCTGTCCACGTCAGCTTGTTAATTTAAGGTTCGCTTTTACCACATAAGGAATTATACGGACTGATTACCTCTTTCCTGACCATAAACTTTTTGCTTAGTACATTACGCGTTTGGTTGGTAACATTAGAAGCCATTGCACTCCCAAAACCGATCCTGTATTTGTTCAAAGTATAAATGTAATTGTAAATATTCTAAAAATTATGGACTTCAGAGTTTGATTTCAAACCAGTTAAATGTAGCCTCTGTGAAAGATGCCAATGCCACACCACCGACAATAGGTACAAGGGATGAAACAACCCATAATGTCGGTCTCTATGAACGTACACATACCACAAGTGAGCATAACAAACAAATCTTAATATGAATTTATTCCCAGAAATAGTGGATAGCAATTACTGACAGCAGAAAGTATCAGGGCAGAAAAGAGAACGGTGAAAAATGGCTCCATGGCTTTAATTGTGTGAGTGAAAGAAACTGAAACTCTTCCTATACTTATATTAGTCAAAAGGTTGCCCATTATGTGTGCCACCGTCAACGTTAGGACAGGCACGATCTGACATGGAAGCATTTAAAATTAGGTACAAAGGGAAACAGTAAGTGTTTAATTATAATGCCAAGAACTGTATAAGCACCTGTGATTTATAAATCTTTGGTCTTGGATGAAGTTTAAATGCCCACATAATCAAAATCATGAGAGTACCACAGCCAAATTCGAAAGTTGTAAGCGTCGTTGGGTATGGAAAAACCTTGAGAACCTGTAGGAAACGAATTCTGTTTGTACAATTTATTCATAGTAATCTGTCATAGTCATATTGAACCTCAACTTATTTAATTACCATTTCTACATTTAATCTTCAACAAAATCAACAATGGACATAAGATAGTGACACATCCGGCCCCCACTTTCCGTTAGTTACTCCCTCGGTCCCAATTTGAGTGTCCAATAGATAAATGAATGGAGTTTTAGAAAAGTGTGCAATGATATTAAGCAATAAATTTTATCTTGACCTACTTAAACATTTTCTCATTGTCAGAAACTGAAAATTGACAATTACTTTTGGGACAAACTAAAATAGAAACATGAACAATAAAGTTGGGACGAAAAGAGTACTAATATTATAACAAACATTCCCTTTTTATATCCGGAGTACTAGACAACTAAGCATATGCGTACTCTAAATACTTTTTCTAGATATTTTATAATATAGAAACAGAAAAAATGTTTGTGATGGTAATGCATATTTAAATTATGTTTCATACTAGTAATGCATACTCTGGTTAAAAACTTGATTATGCATAATGTCTATAGCAAAAAGAGAAACTATCAAATGAGAGAGGCCAATAAACCTGTTTGTTGAGGATGTTGAAATAGATATTCAATAGGTACCAAACTCCAAACATGACTACCATTTGCATAGTTCGACCAAATTTTGCCGGATTTGCAAACTCGTCGGAGCTTTCAGGAGCAAAAGCAGTGGCTCTGACAACCTCCAAATCATTGTGAATTTGTTTCGGGTACAAGAAGGGAGAGTTATGTAATATTGAGTGAGTGTGAAAAGAGAGCCTTGAAGTACTTGAATTTGTGCTTCTATAGTAGTTACTGCATAATGAAAGATTTGATGATAAAAGTGGTATGATTTTGGGTATGGTATTAGGATTGATATGCTTTAGAGGTTTTGGACTAAAAGTTGAGCTAGAAAAAGCTAATGCATAACTCTCCATTTGCTTGTTTGTTAAAGCAAATGAGAGATTTTGATTGTTGCATAGTTTGCATGGCATATAAATAATCTATTAATCCATTAATTTATATTTTAATAAAGTGGGCACCTTTATGTGGACTAGTTACATTGGCATTTTTATAAAGAGTAAATGGATCACCTCTTTAACCGATGGCAATTCTTTTTTTCTTTTTTTCTTTTTTATATACATCATCTAATTGTATACATTTGTGATTATTTTCGATTCTTTATCAGGTCATTTTTAATATGTTTACCTAAGCAGATTTTAACCTAAAACCTACTATGAAAACATCCGAACACTTTGTATAAGAACTCTTATATAGACATGAAAATGGATATAATATTAAACAAAAGTCATAAAAAAAAAAACACATATAGCAATCATAATGGCATATATTTTTAGTAACCGGGAAAATTCAAATATGACTGGTAAGCTCAAATAAACCATCAAACCTACACAAGACGTATTTTCTTATAATTTTCGTTTCATAAATGCAGTAGTATATAATAACAAATAATAAGATGTATCTTAAATATACACCTTATTTTTACTATTTGAACATTAATAATAAGATAATCATTAAAGTATTTTGACCAATCATTTAAAACACCTTAATTATTATACTAATCATTTATATTTTACTTTTCCATTAAAATTTTCCAATGATTATCTCAATCATTACTTATAATTAATTTTTTTTTTCTTTTTTACTTATCCAAATATATATATAAAATTAAACAAATATATAAATATAAATTTTGAAATAAAATATTACAACTTTAATTAGTAATTTTCACCTACTTTTTGAATCATGAGAGTGTTTCAAAATTACATTAAGTTAGATCATAACTTTCTGGAGTACGATAATAATATTCGCAAAAATCATTTAAAATTTTCAACAATTGAAAACACATTTTAGATACATTTATGCATCTGTAAATATTTTAAAATTTTCAAAGGATATTGATTTAAGAGCTTATCAAATATTTGAGTTAAAACTAAAAACCATAGAACTTGTTAATTATTTAACTCATAATTTTTAAATTCAAAAAATTTAGTGCTTCTTTGCAACTATTACTATTTTTGAGTTTTTAGTTGATCATATCTTGATAATATGCAAGTATCTAGTAGCATAAAAAGATAAGGTGTGCTTTTAGCTACCCAAAAGTTAGGTGCATTCATGATAAATGAGGGGATTGTGGTTGGAGTTAGAACAAATGACATATTCAATGTCTGCATCAAAATATCAAATTTGGTATTTTGGTGTAAAAATCCATCTCTAATCAAGTCATCAAATTTAGTACAATTTTTAGTGTACGTCAAATTTTTAAAGATTTTGCACCAAATTTGGTGCAACACCAAACCTTGCACCAAATTTTCCATTTTAAAGTTTAACCCTTTTGATTAAAATAATTTTATTATATAAGTTCAAAACTTACAAAAAAAACGTTATTACTTGTAACATTCGTTTCAATACATTATACTTTCTTTACAAAGAGACTTGTTTCAAATTCATGCTCCACATTACACACGTTCATGAATACAATATATGTATATATATAACTGTCCCATAAACTAGAAATTAAAAATGTAATATGTATTGTCCGTAAGTTTTTAATAACTTTATCATTGTAATGTATCAATTATTTATGTTTAATATTATTAATCAACTTTGAATTTTTATAAATAATAATTAATTGTAGGTAAATATATATCTTTTAAGGGGCAATATGTAAATGTAATTATAAATCACATTAGGTACACGGATATTCTTAAATTTTTTTTTTTTTGCACCAAATTTGATGCAGTGTTCGTACATACGTTGGAGATGCCTTAAGTTGGTAGTTGAAGATTGTGAATATAACTGAAGTCCCTCATGAAATCATATAAGCTTTTTGAAGAAGGTTTTATTTAAAAATGTTTATTTTTTCAACAATTCTCATTTATCTTTGTATGCCAAACATAATTTATTTATTCATGATAATTTGAGCTTATAAAAATAATTCTCAATAATTTTATGCGTCAAACTCAGCCGAAATATTATTGATACAATTTTCTAATTTAATTATATTAAATGCTATTTTGTAATTATCTTTACGTTAGTTTATATTTAATTATTAAAATAAAATAATGATTTTTTTTAGTTAAAAGAAAGATAAATATGAGTTGCATTTAAGTCAAATTAAAAAAAGAAAAGTAATTATAATTGTTAGGATTGAAGTATTCAAATTTTAACTAGTGAAAATGGATTTAGATAGTAAAAATAGTATAAGAATAATAGGATCAAGAAATATTAATTGTCAGGTAACTTGAATGGGTGCTTCCCTTATGGGCATTAATGTAAAAAATGATCACGTTGCACTTTGAATATCTGTTATCTTTCCTCTATGAAATCACTAACTAAAAGAATCTAGTTATTATTAATTTATATAAACGTGATCATCTTTTTGTAATAATGACTATTACTAATTAAATTAAATAATAGACTGTGTTCCTTCTTTTATTTTAACAAATATAAAACTTTACTTTTGAGCACATCCTTTGAGGAAAACGTTTTTGGTCGGATATTTGATGTCGAACTACCTTTTTTTTTGTTTTTTCTTCTTTGTTGTTGGTTTCTTTTTTGCTTTTCTTTATATCTTTTTCTGGGAATGGCAGATACATGAGTAAGTGATAGTCCAAAGTGCAACACACAAGACACGTGCAGTGCACTTGAGTGAGTGAATGGTTGGTATTTTGTTAGGCTTTTGGTCCACAATGTGCAATTAACTTGAGCCTTTGATGGCAGATGAGTTGTTTGTGGACACCTTTCTATTTTCAGATTTACACATTTTAATTGCGTTTGACAAAAAAAATAAAAAATAAAAAAATACACCAACATAAAATGTTTGTAACAAAAGATGACAAAAACTTATTGGACAGACACTTATATACAACACATTTTGCAAAATTAATAATAAAATTTTGTTATGTTACCCAACACATATTGGGCTCATACAACTTTTCGTCGTAGGCCTTTTATTGGACATGATCCGTAGCCACCAAGCCCAATTAATATAGAGACTTTTTGTTTTTTTCCTCTTCTTTCTAGGGGATGTGTTTGGCAACAAATAATAAAAGTATTCAAGCCTATCAATAATCATGCAATGAGTCATCTCGATCCCTTGGATATTATACACGTGCACATTATTGTCAGAATGTATATTCAATGCCGCATAAAATTTGACAAAAACACTTTGAAATTTCTCCGATCGATCTATAGGCGGTTCGTTGTCCTACATTGTTGTCGGATAACATGCAACTTTTATGAATATAGATTCAAAGATCGAGCTGGGCTGGGTGCCGTCCAACTGTTTGTTTTAATTCCTATGTGAGGTATAGTTACTCTCAAAATGTCATCTTTATATACGGGTTATTATCTTTATATAATTCATCCTTATGTTTTGCATGCAATGATTTCATTAATTAGGGTATTTATTGTAATGTTTCTTTATATACAAATTCATATATCTTAATCTTGCACATTGCAATTTAATGTTATAATGTTATGTTGCTTGGTGCTTTTTTCCTGAATTTGGATATTGCAATTGAATGTGAGTTGATGTTATCTTGAAGGTTATATTAGGATCGGATGAAATTTTGATTTTTTCGCCATGCGAGTCATTGACATCAACCCAGGGGTCCTAATTTGTGTAGAATCATATCTATGGTTAACATTTATATCAAAAGGTTATAACTTTTGATTATGGTCTTTCACTCTTTTGTATATAAATGCTGTTTATAAATGTGAGGTTTTTATACATAGTTATAAGTATTTGCAACATATTTTCGTGTGATTTCTATAGGATGGAGTTTACATTGGCTAGTGAGAGTACTAGTCTGAGTTACTGGTTGAGATGGGAGTTCTTTTTCTGTTTGTTATCAGTATTTACCTCGATGATTATAGCGTCTTTCCTGATACGAAAGTATGAAGGTTGGGATAACACAGAAAGGGCTTTTTCTGTGCATGATGGTGAAGCATGGATACCGTGTTTAAAGGGACTAAGCCCTGTTTGGTTAATGGTTTTTAGAATCATTGCGACTTGTTTGCTTTTAGCCGCTTCCATTGCTGATGTTGCTACTCATGGGACCAACTTATTTTACTATTATACTCAGTAAGCTATTTCTTGTATGCAAAGTAACTACATGTAGCAATTAAAATTTTCAATCCATTTACATTAAAATGGGTTGGTTCGGGTATATTTTATCTGTAAAGTGTCAACTAAGACAAGTTGAACTTTTTTACCTAAAATTAAAACAGGTCGTGTGGGTCATATGGGTTGAAACTCACCCAAAGTCCTATCCCAATGATTCTCAATCTCCTAAATTGATTTATTAACAGATATTATATATTAATTTGATACGTTATCTATTTTAAAGTTCTTTCAACTAATGAAGACAACAATACTAGTGGGTCAACCTGCCCGACCAATTCTGATGCGCATTAGAAATGACCCAATTCAACCTGCTGCCTGACCCGCCCATTCACACTAGTCGCACACTTGTGATTTGTATGGTAGGTTTTAAAGTTATTGATTTTATTTCTCTGACTGTAAGTTTTTATGTGTTTGTCTTCGGGATAGGTGGACTTTGATTTTGACAATCATCTTTTTTCTGGTATTTTTCGTTTCTGTTTTATAGTTTTCATTTCTTGCCATATTTCCTCAATAGCATTCACATTCAAAAGCACCATTTCACCTGCAAGTGTTTGACTGTTCATATCCACTAACATTGATATTATTTTATTCGTTCAGTTTGGATCAGTGTTATCCGCTTGCGGATGTTTCCGCAAACACAAGATATGCAACATTCTTAGAAAAGATACCGATGCAGAGAAAGGAATTTATGCACCTCTCACCCATGCAGGAGCGGATGAGGCAGTAAATCAGCTGGGAGAATGTTATTTCTCGCAAACAGGTGCTGTTTGGGGTTACATATTTCAAATTGTTTACCAGGTATTTTAACAGTCAACCCGTCATATAATTGGCTAATATCACCCCTTGTTGCTTATATTCATTTTGTTTATTTATTGTACACAGATGACTGCTGGAGCAGTGATGTTGACTGATGGTGTTTATTGGCTTGTAATCTTCCCGTTTCTTACCATTGCAGACTATGAAATGAGTTTTGTGAGTCATTACACATTCGGGTTTATTAACGTTTATTATGAGAATGATAGTTTACCTTATTTGAGAATTTTTTCTTATTCTTATACTAGTTGACGGTTGTCGTACATTCACTTAATATTGTTTTGCTGCTAGGAGACACAGCCATTAATAGCTTGGTAACTACGCCAGCCCTTATGGAATTCATACTCAGACCTTCATCTATGAATTTTTTTAATGTTTTTGAGTAGATTGAACTTCGAAAAATGATAGTAAACCATTGTTTCAGCGCTTCCCCTGGTTCAGAATTTCATATTTCATCTTGTTCACGGCGTTTTACGTGATCTTTGAATGGATTGTTCATGCCATTGTGGAAACCTGGTTTGTTTATAGTTATAGAAGTTACAATTTTCGACGCGTTTACTCATGAATTAGTTGATTCGCATTATGCATTATCTGTAACGGGTCAAACATATAAAAACCAAAAAAAGCTGAAATGGAAATGGGCCAGACGGTTTGAAAGTCACCGAAAGTGAACCACCTAAATTTGGTTTATTCAAAAATTAGATTACTGTAGCAATAAGGTACTTTCTACAGTCTTCTTTTACGCTTTGAAAATTTGTAATAGGAGCAACCCTTTTTGATCTGTACTAAAAATTACCTGTTGTAGCCCAACATATTTTGAACTGTCACCCAACCGGCCCATTTTCCCACCTTTATTTTTGTTTAGACTTAATTTGCATCTCATACACAAAATTTCACTAGCTTATGCTCTCTTTCTCTTCGTTTCAGGTGGCCGTACCCATTTCTTGATGTATCTGTAGAATTTGCTCCAATGTGGTATGTTTGCTCAAACATCTAATCTAAACTTTGGTATAAGACTAAAACGGTATCAGATTATCACATGTCTTAATAAATCTTTCACAATTTAGTTATAGACTTACATTCTGAAGTTGACTTTGCTTATTAAGTTCTCACAAGACCGAAAAAACCCCATTTGCATTTGAAGTTAAAACATACGAGGGTCACTTCTAAAGGTTGCAGTTTCGGCCCATTTGCTCATGAATGGGTTGATTATGGTCATGTTTTATCTCCAACAGGTCATACGGGCAAGATTAAAAAGTAGCTTAGAAGAAGTAGGTCAAATAGTTCAAAAGTCACTCATAGTGCATTCTTAATGCATAAAAACTCCCAAATCATTTTACAATCTAATTGGAACTCAATGTCCATGGAGTCTTGACCATTAACACAAAGCCAATTAACATGTTTGTATGGTTTGTTCCTGGTTGTTGCTTTATGCTTGTTGATATGTTGCACAGGTATTGGGTAGTTGCAGTATTGCATGTTCCATGCTATGCTACGTTTGCGCTCCTTGTGACAACAAAGTACACTATATTGTCTCGGTGGTTTCCTGAGTCGTATCAGTGTTTGAGATGACATGTAGATAGATAGAAGAACAAAAGGCTAACAACAGGAAAGAGGCGGGGTTGTCCTACAATAATGCATCCTAATTTCGTATTTGTAGGATCGCCTCACCCTATATTCGCTTGAAATCTGAAAAGTACTAATCTTGTGTTCTCGGGATTTTGTTTTTTTTTCTGTGTTTTATTTTTACTTTTTTTTTTTTTTGAAACCGATTTAGATGAATTTTGCCAGAATTGTTGCCTTGTTACTAGATTTGAATTTTCAACTTGTTCCAATATAGACCCTTAGTATTCCTGTACGTTTACAATATTTTTCTTTGGCAAGACACTATGATTTGTTTAGCATTTAATGAATATCATTATGAAATAAGTGACACCAAGTTTATTAGACATTATATTGTCTCTGTTTATATATATGTGAATATATATTAAATGTGATCATATGGTTGGTGTTGACCTTCACAAATGCTTGTACAACTTATAACCACGTACACCCTTTCGTTTTCAACCGATTTGGCTTGATTTTTTAAATCTAAATACATAAAGAACAATACAATGTTATGTTTATGGGATAGGTGAAAAATTGTACGTTGTTTCCAGCAATGTGTTAAGATTAGAAAGTTACGGTCTATGACAGTTTACTCTTTTAGTTTACAATTTGAGTGCAATTTAAACCGTAGGAGATTTCGGATTTGTTGTATTAAAGAAAAAAAAATTACTACATACTCCATTTGCAAATTATCCTAGTTATTCAACATCAAGCGACGTGTTGCTTGTTTTCTTCCCATATTTCGCGACAAATAAGTCAGAGAAATGAATGAATGGGAACTAGTAGACAATAGGAAATTTGATACTTCCAAAATTGGGGTATGCCACGTTTAACAACAAGTTAGATAAGCATGTTGTGCAAGTGGATAATATTTGGCCATTCTCTGAAACCACCCACACCGGAAAATATTCGCACTTGTTGTCCTAAAACTAAAATCACAACTTCCTCACTGCACAACAATCCCATTTCCCAATAAATTCCCTCTCTTTTGTTTTATTTTGCACTCAATTAGAAAATATTACTTTTAATTTATTAATTTTATATATGCTCCAACATTAGAGACGATTTATCACTAATGGAAAGAAACTTAAATGAGAAAAGATAGAATTAGTTATGGATTGTTAGTAATTTTTCCAAATCGTTTGAAGGGAAAACGTTTGAACTTTGAGCAATAGTTTCGATCAATTGATTCTATAACTTACCACAGCAAGGTAAGCTTCTATCTTTTGAGTCGTTACTAATGACCGAGAGGCCAGTCTCCCTCGTGCAGCTCCAGAAGAAAGTCGTTATGACAAAATCACAATTATTTGGATAACTGTGGTTTAACATGTAACGAGATTATCTGTAGGTATACATGAATTTTTAATCTAAAATATTTGCTACACTATGTTGGGTCCTTCTATTCTACTTATTTAAGTTGAATGATGATTTGTAAAGGATAAGTTTTTAATGAACCAAAGGACTTTTGATCCATGACCTAATACATAGTTTCATCAATAAAGCCTAAAGCTTCAATTATGACATAGCAGTAAGTAGTAAGTTGGCCTAGTCTCTTGTCCAGCCTTCCTCTTTTTCAGTGGTCAAGTTGAAACGTTCGATGGTTCTTTTGCCTATAAGATAGATCAATTGATCAAAAGATATGATTATGAGTTTAAGTCTCATCTGAATTAGATTATAAATTACTCTTAATAAAAATTAACTGAAAGTTAGTAATTCATGCACTCTTTTTTTTCCACGTGTACAACAAAAAATTACACTATCAATGCACACTATTCAGCGCAAACACTTTTAGTATATAGTTGTGATGTATACATAAAATAATGTAGGAATCAATACCCTTAAATAAAATAACTTCTAATGATAGTTATTAGTGCATAAAAGATTTCAACCTCAAATATATGTTCAAGTTATATAATGTAGGGTCTTTTTTATTTTACTTAAATCAAACTCATGTATGGTAAAATGATTAACTAGCTAATTTAATAAATTATTTATATTAGGTACGTGTTGTATTCTTTCAAACATATTTTTAATTGTTGACTTGTTGCGGTATATTATGTGCATAATAATGCATGGTACCTCTAGTTTATACTTTTGCATGTTTATCACGTTGGATTTTTGCAATTAATTAGTCTCATAGAGTAACATGAGAGCGAAATAACTACTTTTCCTTGTAGTCACGTGGTCGATCATAAGCCATGCATTTGTAATTTACACCATCATAGCTATATCATAATATAATATATATAAATATAAATTATTTTATTATTAATTATATTCTTGAAAAAGTTGCACCAAAATATGTGTTAATTTCTATTATATAAGAAATTTTATTTGGGTAATAAATTTTTAATAATTACGTGTTAGTATTATTGGATGACTTTTTCAATAAAGTGTTCAATATTTTTACGTCGTAACGACTAAATACATTGTCACATCACCAGACACGTAACCATCACATTATCAAAATCGATTCCATATCAACAAGCCACAAATAAAAGTATAGATGCATATAATCGACATATAAATGAGAATTTGTTACGTACAATTGGAATTGTTTTAATTAGTAGGTCGCATACAATAAAAATTAACACATTGTCTGATACATCTTATTCACTCAACTCTACTTCTTTCGCCGCTTGTACAATATTGATCAGTTTGCATGATAAACTTCTAAAAAACATAAAAGTGTTGCATTATCATTTGAGTTAAGTTATAGATTACCCTTAATAAAAATAACTAAAGGGCTATTTATTAATTGTTTTTCAGCTTGTACAACACAAAATTGCATTATCAGTTTAACTTAAAACACAAATTTTGCCGGCCACTTAGGTACATGAAAATATATATAGATGCGACATGAAAATAAATCCAGCTTTCTAAGCTCTTAGTTATAAACCGACGAGAAAGGTTCAATCAGAATTAGTTCTTATAATAGTAATGGTAAAAATAAATTTTTTTATTTTGTATTTTAACATTAACTAATTATTTATAAAAAAAATTATATCAAAATTATTAGAATTCTACTCTCTTTAATATGAGATAAAAGTTTTAAAAGAAATATATGATACACAATATAAATTGTTTTCTATGTATCACAGTTAAAAGTTATAAAAGTTGTGATACACAAATTTAAGTTGTATATTATATATTTTAAAAAAAAATTCAATCTTATATTATAAATAATAAAATTATAATAATTTTGATATTATTTTTTCAAAAAGAAAAAATATAAATACGCTGAAATTAAAAATAAAACATTCATTCTCACGATTATCACAATAAAAAATTAAATTAAATTAAACATCCCTGAACTAGTAATTAAAGGAGTTCGTTAGTTGTGGTTTCTTCCAAAAGTTTGGGATTCAAGCTAACTATATCAATTTCTTATTAAATTGTTTTTTATTAATCCCTCACAAAATCCGTAGAAGTTATGTCACGCACAAGATGAAAAATCAAAATGGTCTTTGTTTGCACAAAAAGACAATAAATCTTAAATAAACCAGACTAAATTGTCATTTCGAGGAAGATGAAGGTTGTATTCGGTACCAGTGATATCTGCCCAAAACATTATACATCGATCTCTTCTAATTAATTATACATTATTATTCATAGCTTTTGTACGTAGGTAGGGTAGGATTGACTAAATTGGTATTCCTCAATTCCAAGTTGGCTTCATCAAATCAAATAGTAAGTAAAAATACATACAAATATATATATATATACATATATATATATATAAACGATTTATAAAAAAGTTTTAAATTTTAAAAAAGAAAAAAAGTAAATTTTAGTTTTTAATTATTTATAAATAAATATTTTTAATATTCGTTTGTGATGAATATTAAATTTTGAAATTATATATATTTTTAAAATTCATTTATGACGAGATCAAGGATTGAGATTTGTTTCCCTTCTTCCCTAATTTTTTTGCTTTCCTCTTGATCCCCACCCTATATATATATATAGACATTGGTTATCGTAAAACAAACCTTAACGTAAAACAAATAAGATAGCATATCAATTGTCGAATAGAGTTGATGAAATTATTTTTTTTAAATAGTCAAAGACTCGTTACATATTTCTGAAGGGTGAAAGGGTCATTTAAAGTTCCGGTGGTGCACAATCAGAAATCAAATTTCTGATGGTGCACAGTAAATAAGGAAGGAGAAGAGAGACAGGAGTTGTTAGCTAAAATAATGGGGAGATTATAATTTTAATTAAATGGTTATAATTATGCAAATAAAATTACTATTTCAACCTTTGACTAAAATGTTATTTTATTTGTTATACATTAAGGATTATTATATTTGATCCAAACCCCTATATATATATATATATATATAGGAGTGGGTTCAAAGGAGAAGGAAAAATTGGTGGAGAAATGAGAGAAAAGATTTTTAACTTTTTGATTCTATAAAATAACCATTTGATTCAGTTTGAAATCATATTTATTTTTTATTAAATCATATTTACTTTTTGCTTAATCATGATCTTAAATATATATTTCTCTTTTTTCTCTTTCAAATTTTTTTGGTAATATATATATATAACCTTTCAAATGGCAACTTCGATTTATGGGGTTAAATTGGTATAAAAGTTATTTTTAGAAGAAAAAAGCTGATAAAGATGGTTTTGTGTTGTTTTTATCTATTCATATATGACATATACGCAAAAATTAGAGTTTGGCTAAAGTACTAAGAATTAAGAAGGAATCAGTTAAAGAAAAAATGGCAGTTACATCATTATTCATTATTTATTTTTAGTTTATAATCAAAAATAGTACTCCACTTGTTTATGAACGTAGAAACAGGTATATCCACAGTTCAACTCAAGTTGACTAGAAATAATTTACTGTGGGAGGAGATGTTTTCGATTTAATTATTTGAGAAAGACGAGTTTTTTCTTTTATTCAAATGTATACAATTTAATTGACGTATCTTATAATCATTGTCAACTTTTTCATTGGTCACCCTCATAAATTGTGATTTGATCTTGTGGCCTTTTATTAGAAAACAAAATGCCTTTACCACTAAATAGGGGTGACAATTTGAGTTAGGTTGGGTTATCGGTTCGGACTAGCGAGTTGGCGGGTCGAAAATGATCATCTCGAACCCAACCCGATTTATAATCAAGTTTTCAACCCAAACTTAAACCCGCTAACTCAGACCGACCCAAGTAACCCGATTATTAATCTAGTCAACATGTTCAGGTTATTTTCGAATTAACGAGTCGGTTTTGGGTCACATAGCTCACACGGGTCAAATGACTCAAGTGGGTCAATCTAAAATAATAGTTAATCATTAATAAGCATAAAAATGCTTTAAAATTCTAAAAATAATCATAATAGGTATTACATATATTTAAATTCATTAACAAACATCATTAATTTAAGCTATAAATTACCTTTATAATGTTTAGGATTATTGGATCAACCTGAAAAACTTTTGGGTGACCCGAACTTGACCGAAAAAAAATCATGTCGTTAGATTTCGAGTTGACAGGGTCAAGGGTCAAGAACTCCGATCCAAACCATCTTACTTTCTGATCATTTTCAATTCGTGTCAAAAAATATTAACCCTACGGCTACCGCTAAAGTATCTTTATGGTGATGGTTTATAGCTGGGGTTTATTAGTGATTGTCGATAAAAATACTATAATAGGATTTAACTAAATTTATAATATATTTTGATCGTTGAGTTACTATTACGAGTATGATCACAAGGACCCTTTTATCTTAGTATTACGGTACCATTTTATCAAGTAAATGTTTTGTCTAGCTAGTTTAAATGTATACACTCCTACCACTTGATATAGTTAAAAAATGGTTAACAAACAGTTGTATGTTTCTTTCATCCACTAACTATAAATACGTAGCCCATGTTACGCTTCGATTTGCCTCCGACAATGGAACCCCAAAAATTCACAATTGCTGTCGACTCCGATCACAAAGCAACCGAATTCCGGTTATTTTCCATCTCATCTCCGCACATGCGAGCTTTCCACCTAGCGTGGCTCTCTCTTTTCTCTTGCTTCTTCGCAACTTTCTCAATCCCTCCCCTCCTTCCCATCATCCGTGAAGACCTCAATCTCTCCCCATCCGATGTTGGCACAGCCGGTATAGCCGCTTTCATGGGCTCCATCATTTCCCGTCTTGCAATGGGACCCACCTGCGACCTCTTCGGCCCACGTCTGGCTTCCGCCACCCTCTCACTCCTCACCGCTCCAATCCTCCTCTCGGCTGCATTTGTTTCCTCTCCGTTATCGTTCATTTTGCTTCGTTTCTTCGTTGGATTCTCTCTAGCAAACTTTGTAGCTAACCAGTTCTGGATGAGCTCTATGTTCTCTGGCTGCACCGTTGGACTAGCCAATGGTGTAGCTGCTGGGTGGGCCAATGTTGGTTCTGGCCTCACCCAGTTAGTAATGCCAATTATTTTTTCTTTACTAAATAAAAACTTTAAAATCACGCGGTCTGCTAGCTGGCGGATTGCGTTTGTAGTGCCAGCTTTTTTTCAAGCAGTAATGGCACTTATGGTCCTGACTTACGGTCAAGATCTGCCAGACGGCAACTATAAAAGGAAAAAAAAAATCGAAAAAGACTCGAAAGATAACGAAGTAGGAGTTTTTCTCAATGGGATCACAAATTATCGGGGTTGGGTTTTGGGGTTGACGTACGGATACTGCTTTGGGGTCGAGCTCACAATGGATAACATAATAGCCGAATACTTTTATGATAGATTCGGAGTGAATATGGAGACGGCCGGGGTGATAGCAGCGAGTTTCGGGTTTGCGAATTGGGTGTCGCGGCCCACGGGCGGTATGGTTTCGGACAAGTTAGGGAAAAGGTTTGGAATGAAAGGGAGGTTGTGGGGGTTGTGCGTGGTGCAAACGGTGGCTGGGTTGTTGTGTTTATGGTTGGGTCGTGTTAACTCGTTGTGGGGTTCAATTATGGTGATGTGTGCGTTTTCGTTTTTTGTTCAGGCTGCGTCTGGCCTTACGTTTGGGGTCGTGCCATTTGTTTCCAAAAGGTACTCATTTCTTATGTGACATAAGGTTTATTTCAATATTCAAATTAATGGTTTTAAAAGGAACATAAAATAATAATTTAAAGTGTACTTTAAATGATCTTAGAAAAAGTTAGATAAATATTTTGACTCTTAATTAACTTTATTTTGTCACGTTTTGATGCATAAACGTTGCGTATGGTTTGATAAATTAAGCACCAAAAGCATACCGACAGCGGACAAAATATGGCAAATTTCATCACAGTAATATAAAGCTTTTTCATGGTAAACCATAAAAGTTATCAATGATTGATTATTCTAATGTCATAATCAATCAATTAATTAACTGTATATTCATGTCGATTTAAAAGCCATCAAGAAAATGGCAAGTGGCTCTCTTCGCAAGTGTCCCTTATTCAACTACAACCACTTACTTTCAAACTCTGATATATGACCTCTTCGTGGGACTAAATTAAATAATCAATTTTAACCTGCTCACACCGTTTCAATTGTTTTATTAAAGCAATTTGTATAATCATATTTAGTACGTAATGTGTTGATTAGCTATAAAAAGTTTAACATTTGTGAGTTTTTGTTGTTATGCAGATCAATGGGAGTGATATCAGGAATGACTGGAAGTGGAGGGACAGTGGGAGCAGTTGTGACCCAACTGCTGTTGTTTTCAGGCTCAAACAAATTCCCAACACAAACTGGGATTTCGCTCATGGGCGTTATGATGCTTGTATCTACTCTTTCGGTTACAACCATCTACTTCCCTCAATGGGGTGGCATGTTTTGCGGCCCTAACTCCGACAACCTAAGCTACCAATTCCTTGCTTGAATCACACCAAAAAGTAAACCATAAATGGTCCAGAAGATAAGAGATGTTGAACTGTTAATAAACAAACATACAATTATATTTATAGGATACGGTCGGCAGAGGTATGATAGTCTAGAAAATGTGTTTATCACTCGGATGTGTGGAAGTGTAAAGTTCTTTTTGTAGACCAGTGGTGGTTGAAATTGTAATACATAGAAGAACGAATGTGGGGTTAAAGAATGAATATAGGTAAATTCTTGGTCCTTGTCCATATACCCTTTTTAATTCACTCAATTGTAGTATGTGAATTGATATCTTTGAAAAAGATAGTTTCCGTTGCCGGGACTTGAACCCGGGTCTCTCGGGTGAGAGCCGAGTATCCTAACCAACTAGACTACAACGGAATTGTAATCGTGTTATGTGTTAATTATAAAAATACCGTCTAGAAAAACTGCAACCCTACACAGTGCAACTCAGATTTGGTAAATACTCCGTAATATAGTATATATATAGTATTAATATTCTTGATTTTGACACGTGGGTTTTGTCTATGGGGCCTACTATTTGAACATCCCTACACACACATACATATAGGGGCTCACACATACACATACATAAGAGGTGTACATCTAGAAATATAAGGGTGTCCATTTAGAATTTCTCTTTGTCTATTAAGTCCTTATTATAGGGCATTGTGAATGTAATCATGAGTTGCAATGAAAAAAGGAGGTGAACTTGATATACAACAGATGTACATCCCTGATTGTGAAGTGATTATGGCTGGTCAAATAATCGTCTATCAAGTAAAACACCTTAAAAGAAAACGTGGTTACCATTGTGAGACTTGGAGCTATGTAAACCAGAGGAGTAGATAGAGAAAGACACTTTAGATATTGGCAGCGATAGTTCCCGATCTTAACGTTACTACACCTTTTACTTTAAAAAAAATAATAAAATAAAAAAGAAAAAGAACAACGTTACTACACCTTACATTATAGACCATGTGCTACTTCAACCTTGTGCACAAGTAATTTCACATTTAAACCATTATGCAAACAAAATTTCATAAAATGATTATTTTGATTCCCTGTGAATTCTAGTTGCATGAGACCTACTACTGGCATAATTACCGAATGAATATGCAACAACTTGTTATTGTGCAAAGCAGTGAAAAAGATCAACTACCATTAAAGTGCCAATCAATACCTGCAGCTGCAATAGTGAGGGAAACTTTACGCACTTTGTTGTGAACCATAGGTACCTTTACAAAATTCATATCGGTGATTGAACGAAGTAATAAGAATACTATAAAAACTTAAATTGACATCTCCGTGTTAACCAAGGATTCTAGAGTCCTAAGTAGAACAAAGTACGACTCTCAAAATATAATAGAACAACTCAAAAAATATCCATTAACCATAACCCAGTTTCAACAACAAAAGAATAGCCGGGCCGCTGAAATCAAGTGGCTTCTACACTGCTGCGTCTTGCAGCAACCACCATTTAAAGATAATGGTGCTCCAGCATCGTACATGGGGTATTCAACTGAAAATGTCAAGAGGGAGACAATAGTACACATTTTAACTAATCAGCAATGGCATCTCGAAATTATAAGCACAGATTCAATAGACAATAAATGTACAAGGTTTTAATTATAAAAAAGAACATGAGAAAATACTTTTAAAGTCCTGAAGTAACAATCAAATTTCTTATAATAATCATAGGTGTTTTGACAGACGTAAACACATTTTACCAGAAGTGACCAAAAATTATCCTTAGCGGTAATTTAGAACTAAGTTTTCTCTTTGCAAACTGCAGGCTTGAGATAAAATAGGACTAACTAATTGCTAAAGGAGCTCAAGCTATATTTTAGGCAGACTTGACATACCATTTATCTCGCTGTACAACTCTTACAATTAAGCCATCCCCAACAGAATCAGACCAACGTTTACTCGTGTGAAATGCAACTTAACTGGCATGATTACTTTCATCTGATTCCTTTGGTTCTTTGTTAATGTCCTTTAGTTCAAACTTTTCACATTCTCCATCTCTAGATGTAGCAGGTTTTTGGGAATCAGTTTTTGGAATTTCAACCACAGGCCCAGCGGAAGCATCTAAATTTCTTTTAGAACTGGATACAGGACTTTCTTGGTTACTAGATTTTAGCCATGAAAACTGCAAATTGTGACCGTTCCAACATTTACCACTCAAAAATGCTTTCTCAGCAGCATGCCGGGTTGTAAAATATACACAAGCTGAATATTTGGCCGTTCCAGGATCATTATTGCCATAACCGGGCTCTAAATCGTCTAGTTCCACCTTAGAAAGATCCCCAAATGGTGAGAAGTGTTCCTTCAAAACTGCAACCTGAAACAACCATTTACATTAATTTCACTCGTAGAAGATTAGCAATTACATGCACAACCACATTAACTTCATTGAATATAAGTGGTCCAACAAAAAGCAAGAAAGATAGAGAATTTACATTGGCAAGATCACTTGGCAGTGTTGAGATGATCTTAAATGCAGTAGGACGGTTGTCCAATTTAAACGGATTGGTGACAACTGATGGACCAATAGGCACCAAAGGACGTGGTGATGGTTTCAAGACTGGTGGTTTTTGCAGTGCAACTACAGCCGTTGATTTGGAACTTTGTGGCACAGCAGCCTCCAGAGACTTCTTACCGTTACCTATAACTTCAGCTCCAGGTGAAGATGAAATCGTTTCAGGATCACTGGAACTCGATGGTGCAGCTTTTGTAGAATCAGCTACAATTCCTAGTTTCTGTCTTTTAGCCACTTGTTCAGGTTCAATCTCTCCTTTTAGAGATGTAGCCTGCAGACAAAGAAATTATAAATTGCTTATAAAATAATTCATAATGATCTAAAAATGAGAGAAAATATGTATTTACTTGTTTCTCAAGTTTGTCCAACTTGCGCCGAAAGTCATTCCTCTTCTGATCAAGCATTTCTTGCTTTTTGCGAAGCTCCTCCTTCAAAACCTCTAAATTCTCCAGCTTCTTTTGTGAAGGTGGAGGTGCTTTTGGGGTGTTGATGATCACAGGCTTTGGTTGATCAGAACCAGGAGGGGCGATTGTGTCTTTATGTGATGCTGAAGAAACTGGCACGCCACGAGGAGGTATTGGTGTCTGGACAGTATAGCTGCTACTTGTTCCATTAACAGGAATATTATCACGATTAGCCCACCATAGTTTAATAAAGCGATTGCCCATCACAGCATCAGGTGCCATGAGAGCTGCCTCTGCTTCTTCTCTTTTGGAAAACTGGACAAAAGCTCGTTCGGTATTTAAGGGAATGTGAATATCAATAACTTCACCAAATTTATGAAAATGTGAAATCAGGAATTCCCTTTTGTTCTGTTGAAGGGGAACACTGTTCACAAATAATGTACACTGTGCCTTTTGATAAGGCTTGCGGACACTCTTCCCGTTTCCACTTTGCATTATTATAGATGAAGTTTTACCGGGATGGAGAGCAACTTGAGAACTAATTGATGGCTCCTGTCTTTCACTCGTTTCATTTTGGAGGATAGTTGAAGGAGTTGCTTTAAAAACCATATTCTCTCTCATTTCCATTTTGTTTTTATTATTGCTAACTCTTCCCAAAGCAGTCCCACCACTCTTGAGCACATGTTCATCAGAGACATCAAGCAGACCAGCACGATGATCACCAGATGGGCCAGGGTCCATCAAAGGCCCATTTTCCTTTACATTAGATTGAGTTATCAATTGCAGTGCAGGTGATGCTTGGGAATCATTACCCCATAGAGGCTGATCAGGATCATAAAAGTCAGCACCAACATCGTTTAAGCTCTGCTCATTGCCACCCACACCACGTTTGCTAGTTTTGCCATGCGGAGCTTTGCTGCTGAACGTTGAGTTTGTTGGGGGCCCAGAGGCAAGTAAAGGTCCTGACCCACCTGATGCACCAGGCATATTTGCATTTTGAAGTGATACTGGGAGATTAAACTGTGAAAGGCTCTGTAAGTTGTAAAATAACCAAAGAAATAACAGCAGTTTCAGATATGCACTTTGAAAAATATAATATGGAAAGACACAGTATGGAATGAATAATCATAAAGACAGTACGTAAGCATCAACATAAGATGACTCTTAAGCTGGATATTTTACAATTTTCAATCTATATATTGTTTATCAAATAAAATATATAGTTAAATACACTTCATAAGTTTTGCCATTAAATACTGCATCCTACAATTAAGTGTTGTCATCTCCTCTTTAAAAATTATACATAGAATGATATATTTCCTGAAGTGGAGAAATCTTAAACATCACGGACTTAACATATGAGGTCAAAAGAAAACTCCCCGTGAAATTAAGATGAAGTGTAAGCATGAGCTCCTTCAGTGAAGTTATTAGATGATAACACGAAAGATGGAGAGACTATGCTTATGAATACTAGTTTTGCAAATCCAATTTGTTATTTCCCGCTTACTAAACACATTCACATTTCAAAATTAAAAATAATAATAATAATAATAATAATAATAATAATAATAATATGTAAATAATGAAGCTTCAAGTTTTAATGCAACTATCACCTCCCTAAACAGTAAAAGGCATTCTATTTTGTCACTTATCTGCACTCATTGAGGTTATTTGTGGCACACTTACCAGGACATAACAATAAATTGATTTCGTGTTCTTAATATTCTAGTCAAGGTACAGAAAACATGTTCAAAGATGGAATAAATCTCCTCACATATACAAATTAAAGAGACCATGATAATCTGCAGATTACAGAATTAGGTCGGACACATGACAATGACAACCTTCCAACAACTCGAGGGCAGATTGCCACTCCCGCTATCATATTTATGTATTTCAGAACACTTTTTGTCTCTATTTAATTAAAAAATATTGGTCCAAAATAATTCAATGCTTCTGCAACGATGTTCCAAGAATACAGTTTTGCTTTGTTTGTGTGTGTGTGGAAAAGCTCTATGCGTGAACAATAATATTGACCTAATTACAGCCATTATCCATTACACTCTAACTGAGCAGGCCATGGGAATATAACTAAAAAAAACATCATGTAAAACTTAGGGCACCTGCAATGTGCCTAAAACAGATCACATCATACCTGAACATCCTCCACGACAATACGATTAACGCCATGTTCCATTGGACACATGTCACCTCTTAGGCAAAAACCTTGTTCCTCGAAGTCTCTACACCGTTGACGAGCAAGTCCCATTCCCATGTTCATAGAAGGATTAATAGATCTATATGCTCCTTGTAACCCAAGGGGATGTAGCGTATCCAGACCACCATTTGGCATTCCTGGAACCAACCCATACGCACCCCAGGATGCACCATATGCATTTGAAACAGTTGTTAAACCCCTCCCAGCAAACAGACCAGGGGGTACAGGTCCCTGTTGAACTATCTGAGAAGCAATATCAAAAGAGTTAAATCTAGAGTCACGTTGACTCCAATGACCAGAGTCCCTTCCTCTACCCCTGATTGGACCAGCATCCCCTCTAATTCTCTGGTTCAAATCCAAAGCTCCTTGAGAAGATTGTGTAAACCCAGGACGTCTTTTATCAAACTTGGAATCGTTAAAACCGGATTTTCTGTATGTTTCACTGGACTGAGAACCTGATCCCCTATAAATATGCCCATTTTCAAATGGTTTGTTTGCCCTTCTATATGGTTTAGTAAATACTTGTTCCACAGAATCTCGCTCCTGTGATTGAGACCTTGCATCATCTCTTCTACGATGCTTATGGTTGCGATCATCGTCATCATCATCACTGATTTCTTTTTCATCGGGATTGCTTTCAAATACGGAAGGTGACCGGCCTGATTCCTCGTCTAAAACTTTAAGCTCCATTGAGTGCTTCTGATAAAGAGCAGCTAAGAATACTTTATGCCTGATTAGTTCTAATAGTGGATCAAACTGAAATACTCCTTTCTGGACAGGGGTTGCTGCATAATAATTTGGATATTAAGAACATAGCAACAACGGTTAAAAACCATAACATTAACCATAGATAATTTTTAGTAACCTCATGAAGTGAACCAATAAATATATGTACAAACAGAGACTACAGCATATAGTTCTGGTGTAGGTGTTGTTCATTGTTTTATAAGTAGATAACAAAACATGCAAAAGCTTGCAACCGGGTAACAGAAAGCAATTACAGGGAAAGAACATGTTACATCATATAGAAGGGCTATTGGAAAAGGACATGGGCATGGCCTTGGTGGTAAGAAAAAGGAATGATACACTTAGAAACATGACCAATCCACATGTAATAAGTTATTCACAAGTCAAAAGGTGACAGCACAATTGATAGTTCAATTCAGAAGAGACATGGTATAAGAAAGCTGTGCCTGGTTGAACCTTGAGAATAAGATATTTACTAACAATAGGTATGTGAAGTAATAATTAGAATAAAAGCGTGTGATATTGGAAATGATGTATTGTTTATTTAGCATCAAGCCCTAACCTTTTCTGTTCTACACTTTTACGTTTGTTACTATGCTCAAAACCTATATAATTTGAAATCCAATGTTGCTTGCTCTTTGTCAATGATGCAGCATTGATTAATGTGACTACGGGCCTGTTTCTTTAGGTTTCAATGAGCTTAGTTGACCCACATGCTTATTCGGTCAGAATTTGCAGGTCTTTACATAGAACTTGAAAATTAAGACCAACTGGATAGACAACTTATTTGGTCATTCTAGAAAACCATGTCCTCCCTTATGTAGCCATCTTTTCCCAATTCTATCCTTACCTCTTCTATTTTATTCCCCTCTATAAAAATAAATACTATTTATGTTCACCACCATTTACGTTGCCGCACAATGTTTCTCCGGCATCTTTCACACACCACCGATCTCGAAAGCCACCAACACTTGCTTCTCTGGTGACCTTCGCACATCACCTATCTCGAAAAACCACCACCTGCTTCTTCGGTGACCTTTGTAAATCACCGATCTCGAAAGCCACCGCCACCACCACCAGCTGTTCCGGTGACATTCGCAAATCGCAGATCTGGATACTTTTAAAAAATCGCTTTGAAAGTTAACAAACATCTTTAGACCGATCCTGCCATCAATGGTTTATGTTCTTTTTAATTTATTTTTTATTTTGAAGCATTAAAAGTGGTGGATACCAACTGCTTCGTTATTCATTTCTTCCGAAGTGGGTATTTTTTTGTTTGCTTTTGAATTAATAAATGGAATTACCAAATGTTACGTATAAATTGTTAATATTTTCGTAAAATGATAAATTATACATTTTATAATTGAACAATCATTATTGGACAAACAAAATAATTACTATTTAAAGTAGGAGTAAACTTGTCATTTTATATTATTTAGAACTTCCATTCAACACAACAAATAAAATTATTCATTCACAAATTATATATAGAACCAGGTTTGTCAATATATTAGAAAAAGAAATAAGCTAGGGGTAAAATAATCATTATTGTCATTAAGACCGTCTAGTCAACACAAAAAGTAAAGAGTATTATTCATTCACTGATTAGTGCATATAGTGCTTCCATACCCATATTGCCATCTATATCCATCCATAAGGGACTTAACGGGAAAAAAGTAAGCAGCCCCTACATCAGATATAAAAGAAGTTTTAAGGATTTAAACTCAGCTTAACTAACACTTTACATCTATCTTTGAAACTATTACCATTAGCTAAAAGATAAAGATTAAATTATACGTAAGAATGTAAGATCTTACAAAACAGGCTCAGTGCTATGACCCCAACTATGTTTATCTATACATTTCCTGACTCTGTTAGGAGGATCACTAACCCAACTCTTTGGATCTCTAACTAAGCTTGTTCCTCGAGTACTGCTTAGTAATCAGTACATGACATGCAACTATGGTGGCACTTCTAGAGACGATGTGATGAGCATTACAAGGAAATAGGTCTTTAGGATGAATTTTACAAAAGGACGAAGAGATTGACAATGACACTAATAACAAGATAACAATATAATGGATAAAATAGCAACAAATATGAAAGACCCTTGTGCGTTATTAAAAATGCCATCACAGTTTAAGGATAACTTTGGTAGCACTATTATGAGATCTTACTAATTGGGGAAAATTATTGCAACTAAAAAGTAATGTGTACATACACGTGGCAAAAACGTGCAAGTTGAGGAGGATGTTAGGGATAATATTAGGGTCTCTAAACGAAGATAAAACATTTAACAGAACTAGAGTAGCCATATCATCTCCATTAAGGACTTTCGGATGAGAATTTGTATGAAGTGGAGGCTGTCTGGATCAGAACACAAAGGCCAAACTGATATAAAGACTATGCTATTGAACATCAAAGGCCATTTGTTATTCATACGTGCTAGCCTCGAACCCTTGATTGTATCATCTCTTTATCAGTTTTTAGCTCCGTTTTCAGCATAACTAATCCATCTAACTTCATTGTGTTCTTCACGAACTATTTACCAACTAATTTTCACAACCTTAAAAATGAAATGAAACCTAACACACTCAATTGACATCATATATCTAGTAATTTAGAAGATAACTAATAGCACAATCTGCATTCATATATTTCGGTCTATAATCTATTTATTGATCATACACAAACAAAAATGGATGAACTACAAAGCATATTATGTAGCAATTTCAATCAGTATGGTTAAATCAGCAGATCGCATAAAGTACTACCAAATCAATTCACAATCATATATGATATACCGTTACAGTTTTCCATATATAAAGATAAACTAGAAGTAACATAAGATAAACTAACCTCGGTCTAACGATTTCCTTAAATTAGGGTTACGATTCGGTATGTGCAAAATATAATTAGCATCCTGAGCTCCGGTTCGTGTAGAAAATGACGGAGCTTAGGTTTTACTTGTGTACGTATACGTGTTCGTGTATATGTATGTATCTCCTTCTCTTTCTTTCTCTCTCTAAATTCTGCAGTTTCTCTCTCTAGGATGCAGGAAAGGTTTTACCGATAGGAAACAAAGGAAGAAAAGGCTACGGTTTAAATTTACAGTTTGACCCTCGTACTTTACACTATGTACACTTCTGGTATAGAATTTTGGTAAATTACATTCTCTAATTCGCATAGACATTTCATTTCACTATTCACGTGCGTCCACCAATTTTGTTTCATCTCTATCTTATTGGTCATTCACTCTTACACTATTAGCAAGTGATTTATGTGTCAACAAAAATAATCATCATTTTTTAAAGGCCTATAAATTTTATAGACATTTGATATTATTATATGTTTGATATTGAAAAAAATACAGTTGTTTTATTTGTCAACAAAAATAATCATTTAAAGGCCTATAAATTTTATAGACATTTGATATTATTATACGTTTGATGTTGAAAAGAATATAATTGTTATACAAAACAAAACAAAATATTGAGCTCACTTATAAATATTATATATTTATATGTATATATATATATATATATATTACTGACTCCATAGCCCAAAATTAAATCACCATGCATATTACACTGCTTTGATAATAAAATCTCTTTATTTGTAGTATAGTTATCTTGAAGACGCATTTAAGAATAATGGACAATCAGATATCGATGCAAATGAAGTTTATGTGAAGTTAAATTTCCTCAAAAAATTATTGTCTTGTACTAATATGTGATCTATTGATATTATACATTTTCTGAAATGGATTGACGATTTTTCTAATGGGATTATTGCATATAAATTATTGTTAACTAGTCTCCCAATTGTAGCAACTGCCGAATTAAGTTTTTAAAAACTTAAGTGTCTGATGTTGTACTTGTGGTTCCCCTGGTCATAAGTCCATTTAGACACCTATGAAGATTAAAATAGTGAAAAATATGAAATGTTAAACAGATGCTCGCTTATAACAACAGTCTTGCAATGAATATTTTCTGTAATACTAGTATACTAGTAAACCTTCAAAAGATGTATATTAACCTTAAATGAAATTCAGAAAAGGTAAACAAAATCTCTTAATGCAAATTACAAACGGAGCAATATATATATATATATATATGTGCTCGCAATATATATATATATATATATGTGCTCGTGAACCCTTCCGACATTAGCTTGTCTAAATCCACATTCATGTCAACCGCTTGTCGATCGTTGGTCAACTTCTTAATTGTTTAGACTTGGTTGGAGTTCGCAAAAAGTGATGAGTCCGAGAGGGCTTGCGGGTAGCGGAGATTGAGAACGGATAGCAAAGGAATGGAATGTTCGCCAAGGTGAAGATTTGTTGGACGGTGGTAAGTAGACCACATGTTTTATGTATGGCTCAATTCTCATTCTAAGATTTACATGCCAAGGACGTCAAATTCACTATTGATTTACATGCACATACCAAGGCTTTTATCACATGTTATTTGTGTGGCCCGAATTCCATTGTGGTTGTCAAAGATATCAACTATATGGCAGCCTACAATATTGGTGCATATCATGTTTTCAACACATGGGAATTGTACAAAGTTGGCCATGTAAAAGTCTAGTGATTCACACAAGGCTTCATCAACTTCTTTTTCTCTTATAGAAGGCAATGAGATCAGCCTCATTTAATCATCCCATACTTGAAAGAGTTTGAAACTCTTGTGAGAAGTTTTATAGAGAAAAGAGTGAAATACTAGTTACGACTTACGAGGGAAGTGTTATAATCTAGTGAGTGTCCAAATACTTTTGATAATATTTTCGGAGCCTAGATTGGGTGATACATTGTAACCTTAGTTTGCCATATTTGCTAGTAAAATCCTTCTCCGCTTCCGCCCGTGGATTAGGCCTCACGCCGAACTACGTAAATCCTTGTGTCTTTTTTTATTGCTTAATTGTTCTATTTATTTTCTGTCTTGAAAGTGCTCTAATCACAACACTGAGGCTGCTGATGTGGCAGTAGCAATGGCGGTGGCGGTGTAGGTGGCAGGAGGTCTGCTGACTGGATGGTTGATAGTAAGAACCTTGCTGAGAAATTGGAGTTATGTTTTGAGAAAATGGGTTTGATTGGTGAAATGGAGATCCTGAATTGTATGGAGTAGCATATCTTATCCCCCTGTGGCGCTGAATTCTGAATTGTATGGAATAGCAGATCCTGAATTGTATGCTCGAAGATTGGGGATTCAGATTGTTGACCTGCATTGAATATTTGTAGTTTTGAGAGTCGTAGATGGGCCTCAAGAAGTTCATGGTTATCCTTTACAGCCTCCACACCATCATGCACCGGCACAAGTTTGTTGATGAGTGATTAAGCTTTTGCTTAGTGATTGGGTGAAAATGCTACTAAAAATATACACTCATTGGAGAACTAAAAAGTTTTTATGAAAAGTGAACAAGATTTTCATGTGACATTTTCTTACAGACAAATCACATATCAAGCAACTGGTCACAGAGAGAGATGAATTTCAATCTATTTTGAATGGGTCACTTTGGGTTATGTTTTGTATCTAACGGGTCAAACAAAAACAAGCTAAAATGGAAATTAACAAGATAGTTGTTGAAATAATGTAATTTTTGAAGATCACTTGACAAATTAATTAATTATATTACGAAAATAAAAAAGAAGTGTTTTGGGTCAACCTAACTCGAGCCAACCCATTTTGACCCTTTACCCAACTAAACTATTTTGCCACTTCTATCACACATATAGACACTACCAGGTAAAGTAAGGAAATTTACCTCTCCAATTGTATTATTCATCTGACTTAACTTCCCATTAGTACTTCCATTGTTGTTCTCAAGAGTTGCTTTCGAATCTTCGACTGAATTCTCCAACTGGCGAGATTTGTCCTCCAGTTGCAAAAGCCGTGCATTGATACCTTCCAATGCATTCATCAGGTTGTCAGTGTGTTTCTTCATTAATTTGTCAATAAGTATTAGTAATGTTGCATCACGGTCCCTCTGCATATTGTTTTTATGATTCTATAGAATTAATCAGAATTCTACATTCAAGAAAGAAAAAACAAAGGTTAGAATATGACATGATGTCACACCCCATTTATAGGCAATGACCACTATTTAACATTCCAACATCATATCATTTTATGCAGATGGTTGGATAGGCATACTGCTATGTCATTTGCAAAACTATCCCAAAAATGCTTCAAATATAGTAATATGACAGAAAATATGGCCATAATAGACTATGCATCAAAATATGAATTCCATAGCCAAACTATATACTGGACAGAGTTTTTTTAGGTCGAATTACGACTATATAACGTCATCAACTGCGTAGTTAAGGTCATCTTATCAAACCCTACGTCTTTTCTGTAGTTTCCATGAAGTTAAGGTCAAATTAATGGCAAAAATAACAATATCAAAACTATAAGTGCCTTTGTCTAATTTATAGAAACTAAATAACTTAACTAGCGACCAAAATCATTATTTAAAGACTCTAAAGGGCTTTTGGTAATCATTAGTACGGCTTGGCCCAAATAGAAACAACGGTAAATTTTAGCCCACATGGCAAGGTAGGCGGCTAGTTAGTAACACCCGACCCACAGTATTGTTGGCCCAACTAACTACAAATTGTACAGCTATATTACTATTCGTGAATCGTGATTCGTGTTACTTTGGGTATGTTTGGTGAAATAGCTGTAGGCTGTAGCTGTAGCTATAGGTTGTAGCTGTAGGCTGTAGGCTGTAGCTGTAGCTTTAGGTTTGGAGCTTTTCGCGAAAAGCTACTTCTAGTAGCTTTGAGAATTTGAGCTTTTCGTTGGATTCTAAAGCTAATGCTTGTACATGACAAACAAGACTTTTATTTTCATAGGAGCTTTTCGTTCAAAAACTAAAAGTTAAAGCTCCTAAAAGCTTCATGCCAAACAGACCCATAGTTACAATGATAGTATAGCACAAAGTACAATACCGAAAAAGTATACTAACGTATGAACTAATCTTTTTTTATGTAAATATCAACTTTTATTCAAATTTGTTAGGTAGTTTTTAATTATTTTTAGTTCTTCAACTTCAAATATGAAGGAAAAAACATCTTTTATTTATATTCTATCTTCAAAAAAAGGCATTTACAATCGTATACTCCAAAAATCTTACTCTAACTACTTTTCTATTAAATTCATTTATTTATATACAATAAATAATTATATATTGACAAATAATGTATTAAAATATGTAATTAGACATTTGAAAAATTAATATTGTTGTTTCAAATATGGATCATTCATTATGCTACTTCATTTTCTTTTTAATATATTTGGAGCATGGTTGAAGAATGAGCATTGCTCTAAACTTCAAACTTGAGTGAAAAAAAATAGTTTTGAAGGATAAAGTTTCAGGTGTCCTTTTGCTTTTGCATTTTTAAAATTTTTGTGTACACGCTTATTTCTATAATTGTTTATTTAAAGTTTCTTGTTTGTATGCTTATTTCGATACATGTTTGTCTGTGACAAGATTAAGTATAAGTAAATATGCATGCTCTAACGCTTACACTGGATATGAATTGAACTGTCTCACAAATTCTGAATCCAGCTCAAATACCGCTTAATGGGCGAACAACTCAACTCTTGGACTTTAAAGTATACTCCATTAGAGCACGAGGAGTCGTCCATTGTTAAGTTTAACGTGGAATTTTAACACGAGTATAATTTTGAAGAAAGTGATTTAATGTTAAACTGAAATTTAACACTTAAACTAAAAAAGGTTCACAAATATGTTTCAACCAATAAATCAAAGGAAAACAAAAATAATAAAAAAATAAATTAGTTAACCTAACGGTGAGCTATACACGTCGACAAAGAACTCTGATCGAGAATAAAAAAGCACGCCAACAAAAAACTCTGACGGGCTCTAATTCCTAGCGTTCATAGTGGAAAATGAAAACTCTGCATGCTCATACATTGAACTATATGTGACAAAACGGGCTAACGGGTTGATTTTGACAAGCGAGTCACAACGGACTTGAGTGAAAACTGATCCGGATCGAAACAGACTCGGGTCAGAATAGACCATTTGGAAAGAAAATAAAATTACCGACTATAATCAAATGCGTAAGTCAAAATAAACCATTTGGCAAGAAAATAAAATTACCGACTAATAATCAAATGCGTAAGCCACCCTTACAAATCATGTGATACCGGCGAAATCGTTTTTTATTTTTGACTTAGTTTTAGCTTTTTTCTATATTAAATGATTTTTATTTCTTACGCAAAGTATACGCATTTATATATTTTCTAAACTGTATATTACTGTATTATATTATATTCATATTTAATTCTACAATATATTTTATTTTCTTAAAATTTATCTTAGATTTTTAATTTTATGAAAATAATCATGATTTGATATTGGGTTTTTTATTCTGGCTACTTAGTAACTCTGACTTGATAATTTATTTATTTCTACATTTTAATTTGTGTACCTCCAATTAGATTTGATTTATATATATTTTATATTTAAGTCTTCGGGAGTATAATTCTAATGTTTAAAACGTGAAAATTATTAAGTTTCAGAATTTGATTTGGCGATCCATATTGATTTTGGCAATACCCACCTAAAAATAATACCCGGGAAAATATTCTCCTGAAGGTCACCGGGTCATAATGTACATATATATTTAGCATTTTAAAAAATATATAAAAAATTAAAAAACAGTTCAATTCACATAGTAACTAGAAAAGTATAAATAACCCATAAATAACTTATGGGCTTAGGTTAGAATGATAACAAACCCTTGATTATCTCGATCACCAACACAGATCAAATCATTATATTATATAATTAATAAACAAACTCACATTCATAAAACCATAAAAACTTCATAATTTTAATCAAGTACATTACTCTATTTCACCATCATAATAAAAAAACACACATGACTCATGACCCAACTCAACTCAAAACATTAACATAAACTCAAACCATAAATTCCAACACCATGAACCACTCAAGTCCTTGTACCACGTCCTTCCTTCGCACTGCCATGAACTTGACCCTCGGGTCCGATCTCATGAGCCTTATCCTGAATAGTCTGACCAACTTCCTTAGTCTTCTGCCCAGTGTAGTCAACCAAATCTTGCAACCTTCTTTTAGCCGAGTCCACTTCCCCGGGCACCGTCCCAGTCAACTGCCTCAAACTATTTACCAAAAAGGACAAAGAACTTAATCCAGTCAGCCCAAATGTCCCCGATGTTAGAAACCCTGCCACTGCTAATCCAATGGCCAGGACAGCAGGGACAAGAATCGGGCTGAAGATGATAAAAAGTGGGGTCGCTATTGCAAGCCCTATCATGGTCCCCGCTAGGGTTATCCCAGCGAGACCAAGTAGGGCTCCACCGACCGGCAACAAGGCCATAACGGCCAAGACTTTGCTTTTGGACGGCCCTTGTTGATTATAGTAGTTCGACTTGTTTTCGCCACCGTGTTGATCAAACCGGCCGTGTGGTTGACCGATGGTGTGGACTTGAACTTGGTGTGGGTGACGTTCGTGAGAGAGGTGAGTAGCCATTGATGATGATCAAAATTGCTTGAAGGATGTGAGATTTTTGTAGAGATAAAAAAGAGTTTGGTGAGAAAGATGAGAGATTGAAGAAGGACGTGGTGGGGTTAATAAAGATGAAGAGATGAAGAGGTGGATGTAAGGTGATGACACGTATCTGATGACGTGGAAGAAATAAGGCTTGCATGAAGCACAAGTTTCATGGCTTTTTTGTATCCTTACGGGGAAAGGAATCCCATGTTTTCTTCTAAGGTTTGAAATAAGCTTAATTATTACTATTACACTTACGTTTTTGTAGCTGTGGGGTTAAAAAGAAGAGTAAATAACTTATCTTTAGTTTAAGAAGCATAGAGAAATAATATAATATATGTTATATTGTTTATTGGTTGTAGTTCCTAGGAGCTGCATTTCATGAAATGCCTTTTTTTTAAGATATATGTATATGTATATATGTATAATTGAACAATTGCATCGTTCTGTTGATGATTATTTTATAATAAGTTTAGTTATAAATAAATTGTTAACATATATTATGAATACGAGCAAATGTTGGACATACGTTCGTACGTGATGCGTACGTACATAGCTATATAATGAGAAATTCATCGACGAAGAACTCGTTGTAAAATAAAAAAAATGTATATTATTAATGGTGATAATTTATTTTACTAAAAATAGCAAGCATTATATCATGTAAATTTCTAAAATATTTATTTCACGAGCTACGTAATGTCTAAGATTATCATTGGCATATCGGCGAATACATTAGAGACGGTTTAAGATAAAAATCGTCGGTGTTATTACCTAAAAGGTGCTGTAACTCACAAATAACAACATACTACGTGAAATATCAAAGTTTGAGGACTGTAATGTAAATATTTTACAAAAATCGTTTTGCTAGCACCTAATTAGTTTGAGTGTTGCTAGTTGTACATATGCCAACCCGTTAAACATGACTCGTCGCATCATTAATCAATGCTAATCAATCATCTCTAAGCATCTCATATGTTTGTCTATGTCAATTTTAACGGGGCTCACCTGATCACCCGATCATTTTCTTACCTATGATATAATTTCTAATATGTATTGATGATTTCGTGCCACAATTTGATATTGAAATTTGCACGAGATTGAAGGAATTGTACAACTTCTATTATGTATTAGTTAGCATGCGTAAAGTGAATCTTCATTTAAACTAATTTTTTGTCATATAACTTGTACTTTGGTTGCGAAACAGAATACAAAAGTAATTCTTGTGATTTGTTGTTTTTTGCTAGAAAACTAAGTAATAATTTAGATTAGTCGATCATGTACTTTGTGTAATCTAAGGTATTGTTAGTAGTGAAATCCCTTTTTTCTAATTCAATATTTGATCTATAATAAAAGGCGTACCAATCATAATATAATAGTTAGTAAATATATTAGATAGTGTACATATCTCTGTTGTTAATTTACGTTTCATTCAAATTTCAAATAATGAAACAATATCAATCGAAAATCATTTAAAGAAACAAACGGTCCGTTTCCTTAATTTACCCCTCATTCCAATTTCATATACTAAAACAATATCAATCGAAATCAAATTAAGTATCGAAATTCTAATTTCCGACTCAGTACGCAAGTTTATGGGCGAAACTTTAGTAATCATTAGTTACTTACAATAATATTGGAATTAAGAGCCATACGTATTGATTTGTTGAAGGATTTTTGCTATGATTTGTAAGGTTAGATTTTACAATTAATTATCTTATCGTATCTTTTATTCAATAAATTAGTTTAGGGTTTTCATTATTTGATTTGGTTTGTTTATTCTTTTGATTTGTTATTTATTTAATGTTCGTTGGGACATCGCTTAGGGCTTTTGAATTGGATTTGGTATGATTGTTTCGGTCCAGTTTAGGGAAACTAATTCTCCATTAGTTGGTTTCTTGAATGTGGTGTAAGTTATGTTGGTTTAAAAGGCTTTAATTTGAAGAATTTTTTTTTTGACTTTATTATTTAATTGCATGATTCATTTTGTTGTTTAATGACTATGTATTTGCTTTTCGATGATAAATTGATACCCATGACATCAAGTAGAACATGCCGTTTAGGAAACTGGGATGTCGATAAATTTCAAAATTGCGTTGTTATAAATGAAGCAAATTTAGTTATTAGTAAAGCCGAAGTGAATCAAGGCACTATAGTGAAGAGATTAAGACCCCGAGCTCGAAGGCGTGGTATTTAGATGATCAGGTTATAAATTATGTACAACGAGTGATTTTTAACCCGCGCGTTGCGGCGAGATTTTTTCATTAAAACAAAGTAAATTCCGATATAAAGTGAAATTTATAAAAGTTAGCATAATATGTATAAATATAGTCTACATAATTTGTGCAAAAAATAGTTATTTAAATCAATAACGCACTTTAAAAGTTTATACACACATAACTACACATGTACACTCCACACCAATAGTAGTTGTAGTTACAATATGATGGCTATTTGCATTCTCTAAGCCGATAACTCTATAAACACGTGACAATATATAAGAGACAACACATCGATAAACATACTTGAAACATGGTTTAATTTACAGAGTGGATTGCATATTAAAATTTACATAGTGCATTCGATTGTGCATTACATCCTAATAACACATACATAATACAACTGCTAGGCTAACTTGAGATAAGGTTTTGAAGTTGCATCAAGTAAGTACAAAAAAAAGAAACATTTTAATGAACAAACAACTTCACATGCCTTTCGCTAAAAGTTGGACGCCTAATATCTTCATATAAGCTATTACGATGCTGCTAAACGATATATGAGCAGCCAAAAGGTATAACCAAAAGTTCCCTATAAAGATGAGTGAGTTGCAAAAATTTGTATCAAGAAAAGTAACCGCATAATATCAAACAACGGTAGCAGGTTTATTGTTTCCTTACTTGTTTTCGTGTTGCTATTCTTGGGTCATGTCACCCATGGCAGCAGGTCCCTTAATTTTCTGGCCAGGTACACCGTCACAATGCTTCTGCTTCTTAAGTTTCTCTGTATTGTTTGAGCATAAAGAAGATAAAAAATATTGAGAAGTAAAGACACATATACATAAGTATTTATATGTGTGTATATATATATGTCTTGTGTGTTTGAAAATAACAGTTAAATAGCTTTAGAAGGGCAACCTGGTGTCTGAAAGAGGCTTCTTTTAGCAGCTGATTTTGGAGGGCATTTAGTCTCGGTGGATGGTGAAACTTGTGCAACTGATGGTGTTGTAGGAGCTGGAGTTGCAGGAGTTGCATTAGTAGACTGGTATGTTTCATTTTCTATTTGTGGGGTCACTGTGTCTTCAAATATATTATCCACCACAAAGTCCACATACCCTCTTTTACTCGACCCGCTGAATCGCATTTGAAAGATTTTGTTCTTCCCAATGAGATCAATTAGTGGGGCAGGCAACATGTGAGGATCTGTAAATCCAAGCTGAGTGATCATGGTCTTACAATCTGTTTCAAGCAACATCGTAGCAGAATTATTGAAAAACGTTGCCTTTGTTTCGGTTGTATCATCAGCGATAGTGGCAGCAAGCAAATACCTACAATGAAACTTATCAAATATTTGTAATGAAAATCCATGATGGCTAAGCATTTGAGATGAGAAAAACAGTACGCACAAATGCTTAGGGTCCATTACTGGCTGGTGGTCTTGACACGCAAACGTTTTTCCCCATGGCTGAAGTTTTTTGCAACACTGATTGCATGCCAAGTAATACCACTCTTTGCCCTCATCTACATTTTTTAAGGTTGCTTTGCATGTAAACTGAACACCCTGTAAAAGAAATAAGATCTATTAATTTTAATAGAATCTGAATTAATAATGTTGTAATACATCAGCAAACCTAAATATATTGTTTGAGGTTATATTTTGACCCAAGAATAGCACTGTTTTAGTTATTTATCAATATTAGGAAACTGTATTGTAAATGTATCATGCAGATTACATATTGAGAGACTCCCAATTTTATTTTATTATAAGATTTAGGGCTTTAGATAACAATAGAACTTCTAGAAAATAGCATATCGTCAATTATATCCAATTAATTAAATAGTGAACTTCAATTGTTTTTCAATCACTCTTCATCAATTACCTGTAAGTTATTAGTTATTTATTATATGCGGCCTTTAATTAATTGCATGGTGTTATGAAAATTACTAAGAAAATATGAGCACAATCTAAAAGATAAGAGTGCGTACCACGTATCGGTTTAGGTTCTGAGATAGGAGTTCGGCAAGTATGAATCTGTTCCTATTTTTTTCATCAGTAGGGTTTTTGGATTTTTCATACTCTACCTTTAGGACCGGATTAGCAGCATCTCTGATTACAAACCTGGGACATCAAACTTATTAACATAAGGATCTTTTAAATCGGTGGGACTACAGATAAATAAAGATGTGAAAGGAGAACTTTACTCGGCCGCCATTGTTTTAGCTACATCAATATCAGGGTTGATGTAAATGTAGGAGGCGGGAGTTGCAGTAAACTGTAAACGACCTGTCATATAGAAAGCATATAGTTATGACGAGTCCTAAAAAATGTATTAAACATATAATATGTAGACTGTATGTATTTAACTAAAAACATTTTCATTTTTCTAGATAAGGAGTGAATGAAGGGGAAATGTATCCAGTGTAGGGCGATCTTTAAGGTTGAAACTAATGCATTTATACCCAATTTCTTTAAGCGTATGGAAAGAAAGATGATCACATTGATCTCTTAACACTACAAAAAAATGCGCACACATTTAGTGGAAGCTTAATAAGTGTCACCATAGAGAGTATTGAGTGACACATTTTTTCTTATGCTACTACAGAAATTAAAGATTTAACTAATGGCACTTCTCAACTTTTACCTCTACAATAACATTTATTTTCACAATTCGTTATTTATGCTCTCAAGTACTCTGTATATATTATATTATTTGTGTACTAATATGCTTGAATGTGCCACAAATTCCAAATTTATGCTCCAGAATTTTGTAATCCCTCCAAATTTATTTCCCCCCAATCTCTTATTTTTCATATCAGCCTACCCTAATCATAGTCATACTCTTAAATCTTGCTATTTCTGTCATCCAACAGTTTATCATCAGTTCCTTTTGTGATTTATTATGTCTTTTTTTTATTTTTTATGATGTGTACGGTGACATTCCTTTGATGTCAAATAAGGCACAATGAAAAATATTGGGTGTAATTTGTAGTTGCTGTCATTTTTGTATTTGTATAAGCAACTCTCTGATGATTCACTATGGATGTCATTGTGTTGGATTTGGTCTTTGTTTGGAAGATGGATTTTTAATATATGAAGATTTCTATATATATGTCCAAAATTCTATGGACGTTCCATACAATTTTGCTGATAAAAATCGTAAATAAGAAGATCACAATCGAGATTTTAAACTAACTATGTTTATATATAACAATACAGAAACCAAAACAAATGGTGTCTTAATTAATAATAATAATTAAAAGAAATCATTTTAAAATAAAAAATCTCAACAAAGAATTGTTCTCTGCTGTTTTGTTTATACCAGTTTTGGTCAACGGATTAAAAGTCTATTATTCAGAGATATATTTTATTTTATTAAATGTCAATCGTGTGAAACTGTTTCTCTAGGTCCTATTTATGAATAACACGTACCATAATAGTCGGTTACTTTCATTGAGGTAACAGCAGCTATAACCAGAGAAGGCAAAGAATCGACAGCTTCTTTGTTAAATGAAACAGCAGCATCATCCCAAAAGGTGGCATCGATCATGATTTCACTGAGAGACATGGACTAAATACGTTAGACATGCCAAGGCTTTCGTATTTTAGTAGGTTGTTGTTTTGTGGGTTAGTACGAACCTTAGACTTTCAAGTTTAATCCTCATGATAGTGGCAGATTTTGTTTTAAACACATTTTTGACATGCTTTATCTTCCCGATATAATCTTAAAAGAAATACAGAGATGTGTCATTTGTCAAATGTATAGAGACTTATATAGAAATAAGGGTGATCGACATGCCTGTAAGTATAGTGTGTTCATCAAGCCTAGAAGATAAATTATCATAACCAAGGAAGTTGAAGCAATAGGTAGGAAATCCATCACCGGGTATCTCTTGAAACTTTGCTGCTTTTCCGATTCTTATACCCGTCTTGTGTGGTACACTGATCATGTATGTCTTCCCAATTTCACAGATGTAGTTGGTGAGGATGTAGCAAGTATTGACCTTGATTAGGGGATCAAAGTACTTTTTATCAGTTAGGCTTGCACATGCCTGAATTGCATCTCCCTGTAAAATGTTAAGCATTTAACAATCCAGAGAAAAAGAATCACAACCTTAAGTGTTTAAAATGTTACCCAAAATAACTCACATTTTTTCCAATGAAAATAAAGCAGAGTTCGTGTTTTACATTATGTGACCACTTCCTAATGACCTTAATTTCAATCGGTTGATCTCCATCTCCGGGTTGAAGATCTGCTATCATTGTGCCAGCCATTTGTATATACCTGGAAAGTATGATTACAACATGTTAGGCATATAATAGTATAACCATCCTTTAAGAAATCAGATACTCATTAGAATGCTTATAAATAAATCAATACCTTAACCATCAAATGTAAACGTAAAATATAAGCGAAGTTACAGATTTACCTTGACCTTGCGATAAGAAAAGTGAGAAATAGATTTGATTTCTTGCCCCAAAATTATTTGCTAGGTTAGGAAATCTGGTGAATGATTTTGATGGTTGATTAGAAGGTGAAGTATAGATACATATATGGGCAGCCCTCTCAAAATCGTACAACAATATAAAATTCATAATTGAAGTAAAAGGGATTCAAGCAAACCTAATGACCATCTTCAAGAATGGGCAAAATTATTGAATTGGTACGGAGGTATAGGTTGAAGGTAAAGAAAATAGAAATAGGGATGGAGATAGAGGGCAGAGGAGTGGGCTGAAATGTGAAAAAAGGAGAAGCCCAAAAAGTCAAAAGGTAGCAGTATATTCATTTTTTTATTATTTATTGTTATTATCATTATTATTATAATTATTATTATTATTATTATTATTTGGCTTCATTTCAAGAGCTGATGAATTATAATTTCTGAATTTTCACGTGGACCTGTAACAGTGAAGAAGATCTTAAAAAATAGAGATACATCCACCTTAAGAAACTCAAGTTGTTCCAAACTTGGTAACTACTAAACCAACTCTCTATCATGGTTCACTGAAATAAATGTTCACATACAAACGTTCGTATTATTATTTGCACGAAATGTTATAAAAGAAGTTCCTTTAATTCTCTTTTCTGTTTGTTTTTTCCGTCGTATTTTTCATGTGGAATACTAAGCATGTTCCTTATTAGTGGTTCTGTGAGTGCTAAGAAATTGGAGAGAAATCAATCTGTTGTTGTTGTCGATCAGAGACTGAGACTGAGACCGAGGCTAACATCGAGATCGAGATTATTTATATTAATGAATTTAGGTCTAAACATAACTATTAGTAATAGTTTTTTGGAATTGGTTACCTGAACTTCTACAAAAAAGCAATAGTCCATATTAATTATTTCTATCATATCTAATGTTTATACACTTACTAAGTTGTTCACACAACAATATACCTATGTATTATACACCGATGTACCTTGTTTGTAAATAAATAAATACTTTTTTATATTACTTTACAACATAAAAGGCAGTTGCAAGAAGGTGAGCACAAATGTTAGAAGAACCCTCGGCCAAACTATGCAATGTATTTATGTATCCCGATCATAGAAACATACAGTTTGATGGCATCAACTATGACCCTTTTAAATAATATACATAAAGGAAGAAATAAATATGAAATTTATACTAACATACATAGCTGAAACAACTTGCCATGCACTTTTGACCTTGCGCCTGAGTTCTAAAGAGCAGCTAGTCAAACTATTCTAATTGTAAAGATGCAAGTATCCCAACCGAGAGTTTCACTTGCATTTAGTCCGTGTTCCATCTCAAATGGCACATGTAAAGAAAACCCTAATGAAAAGCTACTAACAAAGGAATCGTGTCAAACGACTTGAAAACGACATTCATGCAAAATAGTTTATGACCTTCTGTTCTCCACCGCAGCAACAAATATTTATAACTATACTTATATTACATTAGCCAAAAACCCACTCCGCTCACATGAATAGCCTGAAAAAAGATGGACAATCAATATACAATTATGTGCACTATAAATGCATAAATCATACATCAATATATCAAGTAATATAAGAGCATCTGTATTTTTAACAAACCTGATGAACTCGTTTCACTTGCATTAGTCTGGGTTCTATCTCAAACGACACATGTAAAGAAACCCCCAATGAAAAGCTAGTAACAAAGGAATCGTGTCAAATGACTTGAAAACGGCATTCATGCAAAACAGTTTATGACCTTCTGTTCTCCACCGCAGAAAGAAACATATAACTATACTAATATTTACATTAGCCAAAAAACCACTCCACTCACGTGAATAGCCTGAAAAAAGATGCACAAAGGATGCTCTAAATATATGAGTCATAATCAATATACAATTATGTACACTATAAATGCACAAATCATACATCAATAAATCGAGTAATATAAGAGCATTTGGAGTTTTAACAAACCAGATGAACTCGTTTCAGTTGCATTTAGTCTGGGTTCCATCTCAAACGGCACATGTAAAGAAACCCCCAATGTAAAGCCACTAACAAAGGAATCATGTCAAATGACTTGGAAACGGCATTCATGCAAAATAGTTTATGACCTTCTGTTCTCCACGCAGCAAGAAACATATATAACTATACTTGTATTTACATTAGCCAAAAAACCACTCCGCTGACGTGAATAGCCTGAAAAAAGATGCACAAAGGATAATCTAAATATGTGCGTTATAATCAATATACAATTATGTGCACTATAAATGCACAAATCATACATCAATAAATCGAGTAACATATGAGCATTTGTAGTTTTAACAAACCTGATGAACTCGATATCAATTGGTTCATCCACTAAGCGATTCATCATCATCTTGCATACCATGTTGCCTTATCTAAGAAATATGTTAACAGAAGACACACACACACACACGGGAAAAATTTAGCCTTGAAAAGAGTAAGGTAAACATGTCATGACAAATGGGAAAAATATTTAAGTTTTTGTATGACATTCAATGACTTGCAACAAATGAGGTATGTAAATAGGACATAAAAATATGATATCTATTGAATAAAAGTAAGTGAAAGAGCAGCATCCAGTTTACCAATCTATTGAATAAAATTAAGTGTAAGAGAAGCATTCAGTTTACCACAAACCTGAGAAACTTCAAACTTGTTTAAGAATTTCGAGTAGACGATATTTTTGGTGCAGTTAGATGGCTGCCCTGGTTGCTCTTTGATAAGTATTCTAAGTCCGTTTGCTGAGGTAGCCCTTGACAATGCAACATATAATTGGCCGTGCCCAAAAATAGGTTGAGGGAGGTAGATTCCAATCCTATTTAAGGATTGCCCCTGACTCTTATTGATTGTCATGGCATAGCAAAGTCTTACAGGGAACTGCGTTCTTTTAAAAACAAAAGGCAACTCTTTGTCATTGTGATTCAAACATATTCGATGTATGTAAACCTTTTTACCGATCCGTATTCCAGTTATAACTTCCGCTTGGATTATCCTTGGCAACAATTGCGTAATTATCATCCTAGTTCCATTGCAAAGGTCTGGCACCTGATCTATGTTACGGATTAACATGATTGGGGCACCAACTTTCAATTCAAGAGAGTGACTGGGGAAACCGTTAAATTTAAGACAGTTGAGATATTCGGATGGGTAGAGAACCTCTGTATCTCCTCTATCGTTTGCATGTGGGATAATTGAGTCGGCACTCAGATAAATTGTTGGCTCCCCTGGTAGTGTAGCAAGTATCAACTTATTAATTTCATCTGCAGTCTCGTTTTTGGGACAAACTATGGCTTTGTCACATAATATGGCCGCACTTGGATTTTGAAGTACGTCATCGTTGTAGATAAACTCGATTAACTCATTGACAGCTTTTTCATCATCTTGTATAAGAAACTTTTCTGGTATCTCCACCCATTTCGTGTCCACAGGGTCCTCCTCATCATCCACACCAACACAACCATCTCCTATGTCTAACAACCATGATGAAAAGGTCAAAATTTGATCTCTCTCTACAACACTGAGGTTAGGTTGGAAAAGCCTCATATTTTGAGAGAGCTTACATATTTTGAAATGCCTCCACAACGACGATCTAGCTATAGACGATGTTATGATGTCCATCTTTGTTCCTTTAGGTTTGATTGGCAAAGTTTGTCTGAAATCACCACCTAATAGCACCGACTTTCCACCAAAAGGACGGGTTGGTTCGTCTAGTACATCTCTAAGAGTCTTGTCCAACGCTTCAAAACATTTTCGATCATTCATAGGCGCCTCATCCCAGATGATCAATGTAGTCTCACAAAGTAACTGAGCTAACTGTGTGTTTTTTTTTACATGGCATACTGATTCATTTGTAATGTCCAATGGAATCTTAAACCGAGAATGCGCTGTCCTACCAAAGGGTAGCAAGAGTGAGGCAATTCCTGAAGATGCAACCGCCAATACAATTTTTCCAGCAGACCGTAGTGCAAAAATAATAGTTGTCCAAATGAATGTTTTACCGGTACCACCATGTCCATACACAAATATAAGTTCTTGCTTGTGTTCCAAAGAGGCTTTCATAACAGACTCATAAATTAATCGTTGTTTTAAATTAAGCTTGGAGACTAAAACTTTATGTTCATCTGCTAGTGCCACCCTATCATAATTTATTTCTTCCATGAGCAATCTATTCTTCAACTCTGCAAGTAACTGTGGTGGAGGCATAGGCAGACCATAGTCAGAAAGTGACGACGAATTGCAACTAGAATTGAGCAACATCTCTAGCTCATATAAGATATAGTGTTGCAATTCCTCATCATTAACATGTAAGTTGACAACACGTGAATCTGCAGCAGCCCTTTGCCCTATATCATCACTCATTCGACGCCAGTGTGTTGTCCATAAAGAGACGGGATCTGAGATCTCACAAAACATAAGCATATGAGCAAATAAGGACCTCAATTCCTCAGCGGATGCCCAAGTCGAAGCTTCGTCGAACGCATATGTCCATTCATTGTCATCTCCAAGCAACCCTAGCTCTTGGCATGCAGAACGATACGTGGAAAAAACAACACCACCAACTGACCTAATATCAGCAAACATTTGACAACCTTTCTGGTGGCTTAAAAGCATCCTTAAATAAAAGACCTCACCGCACGTTGGATGAATATATATTAATCTTCCTATGGCAGGTGTCCTTTTTGTAGTCCTACGTGCCCAATCCTTGCCATTAGCATCCCATTTATATTCTGAGAGGTAATCAAGATATGTGAGATGTCGACCTTCATCATCAACCTGGTTATTATGCAACCATTGTGTCAATGTCGTCTTCTTTGTCATTGGATTATTAACAACATTCTGCAAGGGTTGGCCATCTTTGAATGTGACCATCTGCATCTTCTCCAAATGCACAACAAGGACTTGCACTGCTGGATTTCTACAATGGATATCAAAGTTGAAAATTCTCCAAGCCGCCTCGTGAGGACAAATGAATCTAGCGTCAACAAAATTCTTGATTTCATCTATGTTTTTCTTCTCGCCCATAACTTTATTCGGACACTCGCCTATAGATCTGGTAATTCTTGCTCTGATATGATCAGCTCCTTTTGAGATATATTTAAATAGATACTTGATCATCATACTCCAACCACAATACTCGACATTTATATGTGCTCTAAAAACCAAAGAAAGATTCTTGTTCTACGGGACAACATATGAATTATCCAACTTAACTTTATTTTTAATCACAAAGAGACCACTATTCCTTCTCATATAATGAACACGCCCATCCTTATCAAATCGTGTGACATTTTCATATTTTTTAGGAAAATGCTTAGAACATGTCTCATCAACCATGCACGGTGCTTTCTTCTTTGCGAGACCGCATGGCCCATGTATCATAAGTTCAGTAACAACCTTGTAGAGCTCGGGATGAACCCCTCGATCAGGTATTTCAGCAGATATAAACTGATCAATCTGCTCTGGTGTATGAATTTTATCAGGAGATGTCACCCACAAAAGTGTATGGCAATGAGGCAGACCTCTTTTTTGGAACTCTATAGTATATAGGTCTGCAAAGAAAGAAAACAAAGTTTAGTTATGATGGTGATAACTTTATAAGGATTGTCAAAGCATGGATTTGTATTGAATCATTAACCGATTCATTAACCATGTATCTTAATTAGATCACTATCTGATCCATGATCAACTCTTTCATGTCGACCTCTATAGAAATTGTAATTAATTACTTATGGTGAGTGTAATATTTTTCGGTACGTAATCTCTTTTTTGGCTTTAAAAGCTGGCAAACATGACCTTTTATTAAACCATTTACCTTCTTTTTATATCAACCCAAATGCAATAACTATGAGGACCTAATGCTCTAATCCATTATCAGCAAATTTAGATATATTATGCCAAAATCGAAATTTTAAAATTACAAAATATATTTTTATTTTGCAGATACAAGCGTTATACAAAAAAATAATTAATATATCAATTAGCCTACAATCATAGTTACTTAAAACAAATAATATTTTAAAATTGTCCAAACAAATAGACCTTTTATATGGATCAATGGGAATGAATGATGCAAGAATCCAAATAGTTGTGTGGGAAAAATTCATTTTGTGGTCTCGCCTAATGGATTATTGGAACCTTTATTTATCTAATAAAACATATAATCGTTTTGGATTACGAATCTGGCTCAACATCCAATCAAGGACATGCCTACTTGTAAGTGCAAAGATAATAACAATTAGATAATGAAAATACCTGCTGCAACTTGGCCTAAAGGTTTTTCATTTTTGAGATAGCTAATAAAATCCCGAACCTTCATCTCGAATATCCTAGCTATAATATCAGGCCTATCCGCGCTCTTGATCTCAGGATGATTTTCGAGGTACCTGTGAATCTCTGACCATCTAACATTGCAAGTAAAAGTTATGAAATACTGAGGATTTCCATGCACTCTACATATCGCAAGAGCATCCTGATAATGTTTGTACATGTATCTGGGGCCGCCAGTAAATGATGATGGTAATATCGTTCGCTTTCCCACATCATGCCCATCTGAGTCACCCTTCAACAACGCATCATGAACACCTTGGAGATACTCACTTCTCAGTATATCTTGCATTGATTCAATGTAGTCTAACCTATTTTGTTCAATCGATATATATGCATTGACCAAATACTGTTGAAACAACCTACCTCCTCTAAGTAATAATGCATATTTGTTGAAACGTTTGATGAAGTTGAAAGCTGTAGAACATATTCATAGTCATTTGCCTAGCACCTTTAGGTCTGTTATTCACCAACTTTAGCTCACGCGACCATCTATGTTCACCAAATAGAAATAACAGTGGAAATTGCAATGCCATATACGAAGGATGCAACTTACTAATTCTCTTAGGTACTTTATCCTTCATATGAATAATTATGTCAAAATCGTTCTTGCTTCTAGGTCCACAGTCATACACGATTGCACCAAGCGTACCTGATGCAGGCGCATCATAGCACATCTTATTCCCATTGTTATATAATCTTATTTTAAATTCAGGAGGCTCTTCACCAGCACACATATCTTGAGCTGTTCTAAATAGTTGGACTAAATCATTAGATTCATCAAAGAAGTCAATTAAAGTTTGCACAATTTCGAGTCTTAGATCTCCGGATTGACCTCCATTGAAATGACGAAGTCTATTGAAGACCTCATTGTCAGTGTCATAGATATACATTTGCAAAAACCTTGGATTATGATCCGGTGGTGGACATAAAGATCCCATCCAGTGAGAAATCTGGCCTTCAACCTTGAATACATACGGTCCAGATCCCTTATTGATCGAATCATCTACATTTGCTCCAAAGGAAGTCATCGCGAACATCAAGTTATATGCACGAATGTTCTCCATGAATTTCCCATCTCTGAAGAGTTCTTTAATGATCTCTGGAGGTTCCCTTGGAAGTGGTAACTTGACTTGACCACCTCTACAACACTGGTTGTATTTAGTTGTTCGAACATGATCATTCCCTTTGAGTCGCTCCGCATACCAAAATTGTGCATCACAATGTATACATACTTGATCACAATCTCCCAAATCTAAATATGTTGAAGAAGGACCTAGAAAAATGAGAAACATTTACAGTTATTAATTTTTTTATACTCATATGAAAGGCTTGTATTTTTCATTAGTAGAAAACAAACATTGGGAGCTAGACGCGTCATTAGAATTATGTACAGCCCTGGACCGTTTGCGCCTAGGACGTTTTGAAGCTGACGATGTGCCAACAACAGTTTGAGCATCGACAACGCTAATCTGATTAGAAGAAAAGATATGTGGGAGAATTTCAACTTCTTGGACAATGCCATGTTGAGTACCCAATGCATTATTCCTCGTCTGAGAATGTGAAGGTGTTTGAAGACCCTGAGAAGAAGACTCGTCACTAAACTTGTATACAACCTTACAACGTTTGGGTAGAGGACGTGGTAAAGATGAGGATGGGCCAGCATCATCATGGTCGTCTACAGTAGGGACTTGATCGGAAGAAGTGATACATGGTAAATAATCAATTTCTTGGCCAACCCCATATCTGTTAGCCAACACACGTCCCTCCTTCGAGATTGCAAAGGTGATTGAAGAGCATTCTGATTAATTGATAAAAAATTAAGCTGTTTTTTTTTGCCATCCATTTTGTTTTGTGCTTATGAGTACAAATTTATTAGAAGGAATCATTTGATATTGAATGTAAGCATTAGACGTTGAGAAATACAAATTCCAATAGCATATGATAATATCATAAAAGGCATTCAAAGCAGTCATCAGTAAACAAAAAAAATATAACATCTTAACACGACACAAACCAAATAAAATATATACATGAGTTTGGAAAACACATGTGCTTAGAAGTAAGACAGCAAAACAAATCAGAAACCTAAAAGAAGAATAAAATGCATAAAAAGTTAAGACCGTATTATATGAGAAAAAAATTAAGCATAGGTGGCAATTTTGACACATCTACTAATAAAGAAATTTGAATTGATCTATGCTTCATCTCGAGCAGGCCAAATTAGCTAAATAAAAAGGGCACATATAAAGGATCTAATCAAGAAATTTTGACCCATCCACTAAATGAGCAAATTTGTATTGACCTACGGTTAGTCTCAAACGGCTCAACCCATTTAGACCCATCCTATCCCAACCTACCCTATAACACCCCTCTTTCTATATAAGAATATTATATTAATAAACTCGGAAGCATGAATTTAAAATACATTACATTAAAATATATATCAAACATTGTATATAAACAGTTTACATTTTCAATATATACACCAAATTCAAACTGTTTAAAAACTACAAAAGGCGCGGTATTATAAAAATTCACAAAACCAGGTTTATTACAAAACCATATCAGAGTTCAAGAGCGCAATCAAACATTCCTTGATCAACCAATCACCTCCTGCACCCACAATTAAACAAAACATATCTTGCAGGAAGTAAAATGAGGGGTTAGCACAAAGCTAAGTGAATATGTTCATCACACAACATTCAACTTAGCATAACTAGTTGTTTACATCAAATAATCGTAAACACACATAATTCAATGAGGATCGGTGGCTCTGGGGATATCATAATACCCGGGGATTCCCCCAAGAACACTTACCGTCAATCCGTATGGCCAATACAGAATAGACCGATAACTACTGGTTATTAAACACATACACAGGTCTCAAACACAACAAATGAATCAAAACCTGTGTAAAACACATAATAACCAGAAGTCCAACTACACGTTGACCTCAATAACATAGTACACATAGTTCACATATCACGTAGATCAATAATCAATAACCAAGACTAAACAGTCTAATACACATCTACGTTTACTTGTTGTAACCAAATAGTTACAACTAAATCAAATGATGAGTTCCGAATCCACTCACCGATACCTCTGACGTCTCCACACTCAGGATTCTAATATCACTGAGTCTTACGTTGATCTGAAACAGAAAATCATACACAAGTCAGAAGTTCGTTCTATAAACATCATTATAGCCTATTTATCAAATCAGGTAATCCCTGAAGTCTAGGCAAACAAAAGTTCAATCAGAAATAAACTCAGAAAAAGCCCGCAATACCGCTTAAAACTGAAAAATGCCATTTTCGGGTCCTAGATGGCCCCGGATGGCCAAAAACTGCCTAGGCTATTAAATATAGCCTTGATTACTAGGTCGTTTCCAAGTGACCATGAAATTTTCAATTGAATCCGAGTTAGTGATATTTTCACAAAACCGCGTCTCAAAAACACTTGCGCATTTTCAAAATTTGCAAAACAAAAATCTCTTTTATAAACTTAGCGACACAACCATTGTGTCACACCACAAACCCTTGCGACATAACCACTGTGTCGCACAATAGAAACCTGCGACACTAACATTGTGTCGCGATACTCAAAATGGCCGCCTTTAGCGACATAACAACTGTGTCGCATAACATTTAAGCGACACAACCTGCGATACAAGCCTTGTGTCGCAATGATGAACAGCCCAGTTCCCAGATTCAAAATTCACAAATTCAAACATGTAATAATCAAATTAACCTATTCCAATCGGTGTAATTCACTTATAAACAATAACAACACATAATAATCAAACCCTTACCTCGAAATCACGGATTAAAAGCTCAAATTAAATCAAAACCCAACTTTTCTTTTCTTCACTCTCTAAAACGAGTTTAAAGGTTTAGAAATGTTCTGGAAATGATTTTGAAGGCTTAGACGGTGTGTATATATATTTAATCTTACAATTACACTTAAGCTCCTTAATTAATTTCAGTTCAGCCCGTTTTGCTACACAGTCCTGCGACACAACCATTGTGTCGCACAGACAACCTGCGACACAACCCTTGTGTCGCAGAAAATCAAAAACTTACAATTTTGAATCTACTAATATTTCACAATAAAACACATAATATTAAATAGTTCTAAAACAATTAAATAATCAATTAAAATAATAGAAATTACCAAAACGAAAGAGAGGCTGTTACATACCCTTTTGACAACTCTAAAAAGAAACCTACATATTAGTTCATTCTCATCACATCCACCTAGTAAAAGACGCAACAGCTAAGCTCATACAACTATATTGAAAAATGAGATGGATAAGCAAATATCAGAAATCCTTAAGATATTCCCAGTGTCCTACTAATGACTGTGCCTGTTCCCTTGATTATTATCGGGAAAAGGCTCATTTTATTTGCAATATAAGTAGTTTAATAAAGGTTGTAGCAAAATCAAGAACATACCATGTATAGAAGAATCAATAAATCAAAGATCATGTTGACCATTTACAGATACTTTTTTATTTTTGTATGAATTGTATCTATTGGTATATCTTTTTATGTAAGTATTCAATTATTCATGAAGGTGAAACGATTTATGTCATACTTGAAGTCAAAACTCAACTTGTTTGACACCTAAAGTCAACTGTTAGACTTTTTTTTCATCTAAAAATACAAAAGGTATAGTTTGCTTTTATGTAAGCAGCTATGACATCGACTTCAACTCAATTTGTTAGCGGATCCAAATTGGCCAAGAAAACAGATCAAAACAAATAGGAAGTGTAAGCCCTACGAGACAAAAAATGAACACAAATTGTTGGAGTACGTTACCGTGTAGTGATGCTGAGTGCTGACTGTAGCCAACGGCGGGGAAAGTGAGTGTGGATTGAGTGATTAAAGTTGCAAGTCTAGCGGCTGTTGGACGGCCGTTCGTGGTGGTTCATTATCCTCGAGCTAGTGCGGATTCAATGGTGTCCAGGAATGCGGTTCAAGATGGCTTTTGAGACTGAAAATTCCTCGAGAATTAGCTGGTTTCTGGGCACGATTTCTTATACTACTGCACCTAAAAATAAGTAGATATGATGATTTGTGTTACGTTCAACTGAAAAACATGGAACATGTAGCAAAAGTTAACCCCAAATGATAGGACTCCACTTCAAAATATAATTACATGACAATATAGTTTCGATACAAAGACACAATTCCACTCATGTTAATTGCAGCACATTATTTCATAAAATCAGTAAATTACCACATTGCACCATAGTACAAATATTGGAACAATTCCTAAATTTCCATTTCAAGGCCTACTGATTGTATAAATTACCGAAACTTAGATGTCAACAACTCAATTGATCAGTAAGCAGAAATGAAAATGTATCATCACATAAAACAATTTAAATCTTTTAAGTTATCTACAAACACAATTAAGTAATACTCTAATACCATATTTCCATAACATGTTTATTATATATCAAAAAACTCAATAACTTGAACAACATGGTGTTCTGGGTCAACCCAACCCACAAAATTACCAATTTGATTCGTTACCCGACCGACCATTTTTGTCACTTCTAGTATTAATGAAGAGAGGATGGAAATTTTACAGAAATATTACCTGCAGGACTACCATTAGAGCTGCCTGTCGCTGCAGCTGCTCTATTATCATGAATACTGGGTTGCCTGGTGAGTTTGGAAAGCAGGGAAGATTGCTTCTGTACTTTCTCTCTTTTACATTTAACATTACCATCCTCTTGAAGCAGCTCCTCTATCTTCGCTGTACTTTGTGAACTTTTGACCAAGGAAATGAGAATAAGCAACCAAAAGATAGAAAATATCCAGACCACGTTTATTAAATGGTCAGGTTGACCAAAAGAGCTTTTGTTAATTTCAAATATTTGTATGGATAACTACTGTCTCGGCTAGGACTACAGAACTCTCATTATTTCTAATGTAAAGTGGAAATTTACATTTAAAAATACATTTTGGTGATTTCGACCCATATGACCCATTAAGCAATTTTTATTTTATTTTATCTGTTTGACCATTTAAATATAAAACCACAACCCAACCAGACCTATTCATAAGTAAACAGGTCAAAATTGTCACCATATTTATGTTATGATGTGCACTTAACTTCAAGACTTGCCAACTTTACTTTAAGAAGTCTTTCAATTACCAGGGTGATTTTGGTTTATATAATTCGTTGACATTAGATAATGGCAAGGAATAGTGTAGATTCGATGACTTCTACTAATAATGTAGTACGCGAGGAGAATGAGGTATAACAACTAACCTTATAAAACTGTAGAGTTTATTCAGCATATCTTCTTTAGCCTTTTCTACCACATTGCACCATAGTACAAATATTGGAACAATTCCTAAATTTCCATTTCAAGACCTACTGATTGTATAAATTACCGAAACTTAGATGTCAACAACTCAATTGATCAGTAAGCAGAAATGAAAATGTATCATCACATAAAACAATTTGAATCTTATAAAGTTATCTACAAACACAATTAAGTAATACTCTAATACCATATTTTGAAATAAAAATTCAGAGGACATACCTCCAAGCATCATGATCAAGGGTCGGTTAAATCAAATATATATGACAATATCATCAGGAAGCTGCTGCATACTCTCGAACCTGGAAGGGGCATTTGCAGAACTTAGTTGGCTACGCATGTTCAGTATATTGTGTCTATAAAATGATTAAGGTATCAAATGTTAACCGCTTGTGAACCCTCAGAGATTTGTTATAAAGGGATTATTTCATCTGATTGTTTTAATTGTACCTCTGCAGTCTTTGCAAAGTGTTGTCTTCGTGATTTCGGGTTCTAAATCAAGGCTGTCTGAGACATGATTTCGGGTATTCAATCAAAGCTGCCTGAGATGTGATTTCGGGTTCTAAATTGTTGGAGCTGCAACCCAAAAAAAACCCCAGCAATTAAACCCTAGCAGAGAAAAAAAAGGGGGGAGATAACAGATTATGTAATGAAATCATATTCAAAAGGACATACCTTGAAGCATCATGATCAAGGGTGTGTGAGATGTGATTTCAGGTTCTCAATTGTACGACCTGCAACCCCAAAAAAACCAAGTAAACCTAGCAGAGGAAAAAAAGGGAGAAATAACAGATGATGTAACTGAGGGAAAAAAAGGTGCAAGAGGAAGATTCGAACCTGGGCTTGCGAAGTAGAATGTTAGGGATCCCTGACCACTCAACCATAAAAGCGTGTTTGTCATTTAGTTCTCAAATAAATATATGTCTAGGATGCTAAATAACTATTCACATTGAATAGTTATTTAGCATCCTGCTAAATAGAGAGAGTTAGAATTTTTTTTAATTTTTTAATTTTTTTTTTAGAACAGCATAAATAATGTACATAAAGGAGGCATTCTTGATTTGCATCAACTTCTATCTGGTAAAGATCGTTTTTAATTCCTATTACTTCTATATCGATGTACATATTGTTATGGATGACCACCAATGACTAGTTTATGTGATCTATTAAATTAGTAATGACTCAACTAAAGACCACCAATGACTAGTTTATGTGATCTATTAAATTAGTAATGACTCAACTAAAGACTGGAAGTTGCTCAAAGGATGGTGTAGAGCCCTTCATATTTAGTTTGCAATTCGTGGAGCTATGTGTTTAAAATATTTTATTATATTAATATTATTCAATTCATTGTTGTGTTGTTCTCAACTTCTACAAGGCAAGTAATTGTTTGTTGTTACATATGCTTAATTATGTCACTGTCTATTTAGTTTTGATCTATTAAATTAGTAATGACTCAAATTATTTTACTATTTAATATGAAAGAATATGATTGGTTCTTTAAAATTATGTAGGTTATTATTGTTTATAAGAATTATATATGCGACAACGGTACAACTTGGGTAAATAGTTTTATTTTTGTCTACAATTTAAGCTAAAAAAATATGTTGAACATGCAACAACAAAAAATCACTCCATCATAAACTGGTAAATAACAACGGTAAGTTTTTATTTGAATTAATCAAAGTGAATAACTACGACACAAGATAAACTTTTGTTTGTTATAACCAAAAGTGAGTATTTATGTTTAACATAAAACTTATGTCTATGTATTATACTTACAAAATTTGTTAAATAATTTATAATTTTTTCTAACGATTACGTATAATTACGAGTAAATAAAATTGTATACTTCAATTTTAACATGTTTCTCTAAGTGTAAGTATATATTTCAGTCTAAAGCACATGTCTATTAATAAAAGACATATATACGTGTGGTTACTACATTTTACATGATGCAGAACTGTAAGTTGTTTCTAACAAATCCCTTTACGTGTATTGAGGATGCTTCACAATATGAATTTTATTCAATAAAACTTTGAGGGAAAGTTCAATATTTTAATTTATTATAATAGTAATGATAGGATTGAACATTTTTATTTTTAATTTTAAGATTAATTAATTTTTTCGATAAAAAATTTATATTCAAATTTTTAGAATACTATGCTCTTTTAGTATGTAATAAAAAGTTATTTAAAAAAATATGTAATACACACTATAGGTTTTTAGTGTGTATCACAGTTAAAAGTTATAAAAGTTATGATACACAAATTTAAATTGTATATCATATATATTTTAAAGAAAAAATCAATCTCATATTGTAAAGAATAAATTTTTAATAATTTATTAATCTATTTCTAAAAAATTATAAATACGTTAAAACGAAAAATAAAAATATTTATTTTTACTATTAGCTACCGTTACAAACAAAACTACAATAACGTATTTCGAACACTTCGTTTGTTCGAGTCCAGCTGCCTCCAAAGTTGGTATGGATCCGATCCATTGCGGCTTACGATCTCAACACCATTCTCCTCAACAAATTGGGTCATATGGGAATACATTAAACTTGGGGGTCTAATTGCAATATGACAATCCCCAAAAATTACCCTAAAAACCACCAAAACTTTGTAACCTTTTTTTAACGTGTTTACGAGTTCTTCTTTTTATCCTTGTAACCCTGTTCTTCTCCTTCTCCGTCAATACGTCATCACCAAAATCTCATCAAATTTGATCACTAATTAAATCCAATTTTATATTTATACTTCATTTAAACCATACGTCGATCCACCACCGTGACACCGTCGTCTCCTGCCACCCTCCCAGATTTCTTATCACTACCACCGCTGTTTATAACATTTTTATTTATCCACGGGAAAGTAATTCAGGTACCTTAAACCTTCATATTGTTATTTGTTAATTATTAATTTTTAAGATAAAACTATACAAAAACCCCAAATGATAAAAAATGGCAAATTACCAATAAATGTAACGTACAATCCTAAAATTGTCATGCTGGGTTATTTACTAACATCTATCAATTTCTGCTAAAAACATGGGTGAAAGTTTAATCATTGCAGTGTGAAATTAAGTTTCTGCTGATAAAATAGTGAAAGTTAAGTTTTTTATACAATTTAAGGACCCAAATAAAGTATATACTTTTGACACTATTTGTGTATGTTTCTTAAAAATGAACTTGGATTCATTTATTAGTAAAAATATTTATACTCCCTTTTTTGGGGAGGGAAGTTAGTATACGCCCCAAATTTTAGATTTTTAAATTTGCTTTCTTGTCATTATAGTCCAAAAAAACCCCTAGAGAAATCGAAGAGAATGAGGTCTTAATTCTTGATGTGCTTGTGTTACTGACAGGATAGAAGTATGTGGTAGCATTGGGATAAATATATATACACAAATATATTTTTATATACAATAGAATGGCAGGACTAGAGGAATTGAAAAGGAAACTAGTACCATTATTTGATGCAGAAAAGGGCTTTTCTTCAGGATCAAATTTGGATCCTTCTGATTCTTATATGGTAACAGTTATGTCATTATCTGAGGTTAAATTTACAGTTAGGTTGCAGTAATTTTACTGATTTTTTAATTACTTATATGAAGCTATCAGATGGTGGGACTGTTAACTTACTTAGCCGATCTTATGGTGTATACAATATCAATGAACTCGGATTGCAAAAGTGCACGTCGAGATCTGTTAAGGACGTTGACGAAACAGAAAAGACCTATCAATGTGCTTCACATGAAATGAGAGTATTTGGAGCTATAGGTAGTGGTGCTAGCAGTGTAGTTCAAAGAGCGATCCATATTCCCACGCATCGAATAATTGCGTTAAAGAAGATTAACATCTTTGAAAAGGTCCGGATATGAGGGTCTCGGTTTCTTTTTTGTCGTATTAAGTGGAATGTAAGTATGTTTTGTGAAATTCGGTTTTTTTATGTTTTATCAGGAGAAAAGGCAGCAGCTTTTAACGGAGATAAGAACATTATGTGAGGCACCTTGTTATCCAGGTCTTGTGGAATTTTATGGAGCATTTTACACTCCTGATTCAGGACAAATAAGTATTGCGTTAGAGTACATGGATGGGGGTTCTCTAGCTGATGTTATAAAACGACAACGTTGTATACCTGAAGCAGTTCTTTCTTTAATGGTTCAAAAACTATTGCAAGTAAGTACACTTTTTCGTATTTTGTACATGGGTTCTTTTTTGTATTTTGCTTGACGGTTTCTAATATATTTTATTCTTCAGGGACTAAGTTACTTGCACGGAGTTAGATACTTGGTCCATAGAGACATAAAACCTGCAAATTTGCTTGTGAATCTCAAGGGAGAACCAAAAATAACCGACTTTGGAATAAGTGCCGGATTAGAGAATTCTATGGCAATGGTATGCATCTTGTGATCACTTTGTTTTTATATATTTCATTTGCTATCAAACAAAAACGTGTTTATGAATTTGTTATTTGTAATATCCCTAGATCCTTTTTTCAGTGTGCTACATTTGTTGGAACTGTAACGTATATGTCACCTGAACGTATCCGAAATGAAAGTTATTCATATCCTGCTGATATTTGGAGCCTTGGTCTTGCTCTTTTTGAGTGTGGCACTGGAGAATTTCCATATACAGCAAATGAAGGACCTGTTAATCTTATGTTGCAGGTAGAAATATAACTTCAACACGGACATCTTGACTTTAACGTTCTTAGGATATCAAAGCTAAATCACTTCCATGTATTATTTTGTCCTTTTATATATGCTAATTTCATAAGGATAAAAAGAATAGTTGGTGAACTTTAAAGCTTTATACGAAATATATTATGATGTCGTGAATAATTTATATGCAAACAACACCCTTTAAGTCGTCTCCTATTCATTTGGTTTTCGGATATATGTGCTAATAAATTAAATATCTTTGCCATATCTTAACAGATCCTTGATGATCCGTCTCCATCACCACCAAAAGACATTTTTTCTCCAGAGTTCTGTTCATTCATTGATGATTGTCTGCATAAAGATGCTGATGCAAGGCCAACTGCAGAGCAGGTAAAAAAGGGTGCAACTATGCATAATTTGTTCACTTTTGACATGAAAATTATAACTTTTTGAAGGATCATTATTATTGGCACATTTAAGAAATTATGAGTTAACTATTTAAATGATTATTATTCAAGGACCTGATAGTTTTCAGTTGAGATACTTATGCAGCTTCTTTCACATCCATTTATCATAAAGTACGAGAATGCCGAAGTGGACTTGGCAGCATTCGTTCGTAACATTTTTGATCCAACACAAAGAATGAAAGATTTGGCGGATGTAAGTTGTTTTGCCTGTTAGAGTAACTGTTCATATTTTGTATACTAATGAAGTAAAAGGTTCGAGATGGTGACATGTGCAAGGGATAGGGTTTGGTCTCACCTCTGTACCTAATGAAAAACAACTAATGAACTTTAAAAAGTGCAACATTAACACGTTATAAACATCTGCAACGTGGATTAATTATCATAACATCTATGTAATCTTGTGTTATTGTTTCATCAGATGCTAGCAGTACATTATTATCTACTTTTTGACGGGTCTGATGAACTTTGGAAGTATGCGAAGAGCTTCTATAATGACTGTTCAAGTTTCAGGTACCTGTGATTGAGAATTTTTTAATTTTAGTTTTTAATATTTTGTAATTTTTATTTTTAAACGTGAGCTTATGTCAGTTGTACATGCAATAGTTAGGCCACCAATGTTCTGGAAAATAGTTGAAAATTTCACCAGAATCATGTAAAATGGCCATTTTACCCTCTTTTTTAATATGGCCCTGGTGACATGGGACCGTGGGTTTAGTGTACAATTTTCCTAAACATTCATTTTTGTAACATTATTCTGCTTCACTGTTTTTAGCTTCTCGGGGAAAGAATCAATTGGCCCGGATGATATTTTCACGACTCTATCAAATATTCGGATTACATTAGCTGGGGAATGGCCTTCCGAAAAGCTTGTGCATGTTGTTGAAAAGCTACAATGTAAAGCTCATGGGGAAGATGGAGTTGCAATTCGTGTGTCAGGATCCTTTATCGTTGGAAACCAATTCCTTATATGTGGAGACGGTATACAAGCAGAAGACGTGCCAGATTTCAAAGATGTTAATATCGACATACCTAGTAAACGAATGGGAACATTTCAAGAACAGTTTATTATGGAAGCTGGAAATGTCATTGGCCGATACTCCATTGCTAAACAAGAGCTTTACATCATCCAATAGATCATTCCACTGTAAGCATACATCTAGATGTGGCAATATCGATATATGTATGGGTAAATGGGTCGTTTTGGGTTATACTTTTTCTCTACCGGGTCAAGTGAGGGCAATCTTATGAAACTTGACTAAAATGAAAACAATTTAAATTAGTTGAAAGTTGACCAAAGTTTATTTGACTGTCTATTCATAATGTGTCTCAAACTAACGTGATTATATATTGTTATACTACAATATTTTTGTCATCTATATCTTAATCTTAATCTTATCTTATCTTATCTTAACTATATATAAACCATCTTTATCTTTTTTCTTAAAATTAGACTCAACAATGATTAATGTTCAAATTACCCTTAAAAATTATTAATTACTTTCTAAATGAACTACTAATTTATAAATTGCAACCCTTAAGTTTTAAACTTTACATACCCTTAAATTAAACTTTTAACAATATAGTGTAAACAATAAAATCTGTAAATGTCAAATTAACTATTTGTTTTCGCAGCTATGTGTTGGCACATGCTAGTTACATATAAAGCTTGTCCAAATTGTTAAGTCTTTAATTCTTAAATAGTAATTAAAATTACTCATTTACCCTTTTAAACTCATAAATGAAAATCACTTTAAATAGAAAACTTTTTATTCCAAAATTACTTATTAGCATATTTGTGATAATATTACATTTTTGAACTTATATTATCTATTTATAAAATTGTTAAAGAAATTATGTTCTACATAAAACGAAATGTAAAGATCACTTAAGCAAAATCGGTAAAAACATATCTTTACTTATTTGTAAAGCATTTGACATATTATTTAACCAATTAAATTGTTTGATTTGTAGGGCAATTTGGTACGCCTACTAGACTTTTCCTACATAAGGACTTGTACCAACAATCAATTAATTGATGTATCATTTTAGATACATCTTGAATAACTTTTGAAGTTATGGAATGAGTTCATTTATATAAAGTCAACTAGTTTACTGTGTCGCATAAAGTTTCCTTTGGAACTAATTACTGTCAAAGTTAAAACACTTGATTATTTGTTAGAGGATCTCAAAGTTAGCATCACTTGCTTTTAACATATTTATGTTATGTTTTATGTTTGCCTTATTTGGTATATAATAATAAGGGAGCTGATAAATATACCAATGAGAGAAAAAATAAGTATTGAAGTTTGTGTAAATGTACACTTTCACATTTATTTCACACACATAATTATCTCTCTTATTAAACCCATTGACTCAAGTTAGTTAATTTGCTTAAAATATTTTTTTTCATTGTTTTGTTTAAAATATTCATTTATAATTTATTAATTAACTAATAAATTTAATTTTGACTTTTACTAAAACTGTATATGTCCACGTTAACTAATGATTAAGTTAAATGAATTATCAATATATTTAATGTCTACTCATCCACGCTGATTAATCTTAAATAAATATAATATAAAAATTATATTTATGACATCATTATCTCAATTAAAAATTTAATTAATCAATCATAAACTTTAATTTAATAAAAATATATTTTTTATTAAATTTAATTAGTTTCACCTAATCCTCTATTTTTCAAATAATTTATTTACTTTTTAAAGTCTCATACTCACTCTTACCTCCCTGTATTCTCAAACCTAACTTCTCTGATTCCCAATTCTCATTCTCTGTATTCTCAAACCTAACCCAGTGAAAATCACGTTCACTTCATTCCAAATCGATTATGTACACCCATCACACCTTTTAACCATCTCCATTTTCTGATTCTCTGTTAACCCTTATGACCGGAGATAGCTACTATCACCACATCCTTCTCAAACGGTCAGCATCATCTCTACATTAACCTCTGGCTCCGACGAAATTCCTCATAAATGGCATTCTGTTGTTTCTAATGATAAACCATATATATATTTTCTATATGTTTTTTAGTGTTTATTTGTATTAGGAGTATTGAGGTACCATGTTATATCAATCACATGTTTTGGGGATTAGTTTGGTAAGACGACATGCTTTCTCATAATTTTTGTTCTTCTTGAAACATCTAAAAATTGGGATTAATGCATGCTAGGTGCTTAATATTGTTATATGATTACACCCGATTGAAAATCATTATATATTGACTGGGGCGTTATTGATAATTTCAACTTATCAAGTATATACATGAAAACTTAAATCTATACTAATTTAAAACTTTAATGTCCCTAAAGAACAACTACAAAAGGACTATTTCCCATGCTCTTCTGTTAGTGTATTAGGAGTATTGAGGTACCATGTTATATCTGATTAATATTATTATTGTTATTTGTTATTATTATTATTATTATTATTATTATTATTATTATTATTATTATTATTATTATTATTATTATTATTATTATTATTATTATTATTATTATTATTATTATTATTATTATTATTATTATTATTATTATTATTATTATTATTATTATTATTATTATTATTATTATTATTATTATTATTATTATTATTATTATTATTATTATTATTATTATTATTATTATTATTATTATTATTATTATTATTATTATTATTATTATTATTATTATTATTATTATTATTATTATTATTATTATTATTATTATTATTATTATTATTATTATTATTATTATTATTATTATTATTATTATTATTATTATTATTATTATTATTATTATTATTATTATTATTATTATTATTATTATTATTATTATTATTATTATTATTATTATTATTATTATTATTATTATTATTATTATTATTATTATTATTATTATTATTATTATTATTATTATTATTATTATTATTATTATTATTATTATTATTATTATTATTATTATTATTATTATTATTATTATTATTATTATTATTATTATTATTATTATTATTATTATTATTATTATTATTATTATTATTATTATTATTATTATTATTATTATTATTATTATTATTATTATTATTATTATTATTATTATTATTATTATTATTATTATTATTATTATTATTATTATTATTATTATTATTATTATTATTATTATTATTATTATTATTATTATTATTATTATTATTATTATTATTATTATTATTATTATTATTATTATTATTATTATTATTATTATTATTATTATTATTATTATTATTATTATTATTATTATTATTATTATTATTATTATTATTATTATTATTATTATTATTATTATTATTATTATTATTATTATTATTATTATTATTATTATTATTATTATTATTATTATTATTATTATTATTATTATTATTATTATTATTATTATTATTATTATTATTATTATTATTATTATTATTATTATTATTATTATTATTATTATTATTATTATTATTATTATTATTATTATTATTATTATTATTATGTTTTAGAGGGGTCGGTATTTTCAGCTGTCATAGTTTAAAAAAAAAAACAACTTGAAATCGCCCGTGATCAACAAAATATTTTTTCTAGGAATTTTCATCAGCTTAAATTTCCAATATGATAAAATAGTAATTCAAAACTGAAGTTACAGCCCAAACATGTTACTAATAGAAGTTCAAACTCTATGTGTATGACATGCTTGGTCATAGTATTAGCTTGCTTATTATGATGGTTAAAGATAATAATAATGAGTGTGAAAATATGATCAAAAATGCTAATAGAAATTCAAACTCAGTGTGTATATCATGTTTGGTGATACTATTAGCTTACTTATTATGATGGTTGAATACAATAACAATAATGAGGGATGAAATGGGTTTCCTTAAATTTTTAGTATCCAATAACATGATTTTGTGTGAAAAATTTACACTCTAACGATTTTAGATCAAATAATAATCGTTTGTTAAGTGCTATGTGTTCTCTACAATGGCTTTTGTTTGCATTCCTCTTTGAATTATTTTCCTTTTTTTATGATTGAGTGAGCTTTTTGCCGTCTCTCAAATTATATATGCAGGCGAAAGCAAATGCTTGGACATCCTTAAAATATAAGTGGAGCATAAAATATGATACTGCTGTTATAATCTCAATTCAGGTTCAGTATTAGTAACTAACATGTTGAGTTTAGCTTTTTGAGGTTCTTATATATTATATGTTATTTGTACCTGCATCTCTGTGTAATGAAGCTCTTTTATTGCTAGGCTTTTTCCATGACTCATATACCTTTAAGACGAATCGTATAGGTCTCGCCTTATGTCTTAATTAAATACAAACAACTAAAATCTTGAGATTTATTAATGCTATTTAGTTCCTCAACACCCTTTATGGTTTCAGTGATCAAGGGAAATGATATATTGTTTTAGAAGAAAATTAACTAAAATCTTAAGATTTATGAATGCTATTTAGTTCCTCAACACCCTTTTTGGTTTCAGTGATCAAGGGAAATGATATATTGTTTTAGAAGAAAATTAACTAAAATCTTGAGATTTATGAATGCTATTTAGTTCCTCAACACCCTTTATGGTTTCAGTGATCAAGGGAAATGATATATTGTTTTAGAAGAAAATTAACTAAAATCTTGAGATTTATGAATGCTATTTAGTTCCTCAACACCCTTTATGGTTTCAGTGATCAAGAGAAATGATATATTGTTTTAGAAGAAAATTAAAAAAGGATAATACTAAGATTGATGAAAAAAATGTGACACTAACAAATTTTACCAAAAGATACAACGGCAATATATGTTAGGCATGCAAATGCACATATTTATAGACACATACTTGAACAAATGTAAACTGCCTTCAAACAAACTGAAACTCGAAACATGACTAACCCTGAATGACCATTCTGAACCACATTCTAACCATTTAATTAAGTTTTCATAGATGATTGATTGATGTATTAGAATAATTAATACCAGTAAACAAATTTGTTTATATGAAGTAAAGCCATTTAAAATTTTGTCCATCTTTAATACAGTTTGGGCAAGTTTTGACCCGTATGACCCATTTCATGTTTAGCCTATACATGGTTTAAATTTGACCATTTTTATTTGTTGGTGATAAAATACAACACAACATTGACCAATTATAAGGGAAAACGAATCAAAATTTCATTTGATGGATTCTACCTAACTACATGAATTAAAATGATATTCTTGTCATATTGTAGGTTGTATATGAAAATTTAAATCCAATTTGAAATTAGTCTTTTTTTGTTCATGATAGTGTACATAATATTCTAATCGTAGAAGTATAGGACCATGATACATTTTGGAATATACGTCCATCTTCCCACATGCTCTTTTTTTTAATCTATAAAATTTCACTTATACACAAATCAAATAATTCATATTTCTTTGACTTGAATTCGGGAGTACTTGCCGTAGATTTTCCAAATGCTAACTTTATTTTTGTGTCAATTTGCAGGGATACATGTGTAAATGCACTTTGACGCTAACAAGAGTTATTTTATAAGGGGAAAACAAAGACAATTTTCAAGTTGATGAAGCGGAAACTCATCTTAAACCTTTGAATTTTAATGTAGTTCCTAGCATTTTTGCATTTCACTCACCAGGAACTGTTCATGAACCTTTGAATCACAAATATCGTCCGACTTTCTTACAAGCAGTAAGTTATGATTAGGTTGCAAGGAGGTTGAAGACTGAAGCAGTTAATTGGTATCAATGGATCACGGACCCAATTGAGTGTTGCAAATCTTCAGTGACGGAGGAATTACTTAAAAAATTGAGATATATGGATTAGTGAGCATGTGGCAGCTTTTTTATTGTACTAAATGAAGGTGTCATGTGAATTGTTACTGTAGTATGTCACATTTGGGAACATTATGTGGAGTAAGGCAATTGTGATGGCATCATGAATGCGTGTGTAGATAGGTATTCAAATGGCAGGAGCAATGTATATAAATTTGAGAGCGTTGTAATTTGTAAATAGTTGTTGAGTGTATATAATAGTTTGCTTTAAGAAAAATATAGTTTTTACATTAATCATATTGTTTTGACTAATATGGTTTGCTGTTTCTTAACCGTCATGGAAGATTTTCATAATTGTTAATACATATTGGTGATTTTCAATCCGTTTTATTTTGGCAATCAGACTATATGCTTTAATTTTTTGAAATGTCCCTCTTAAAATTATGGCATTTGATATAGGGTACTTTTTGTTATTATTATATTGATATTTATCACTTGCACTTTTATAAATACAACAATAGATACATACACTATATGGGATAATTAAAGGTTGAATTATCTTAAATGCTTTAATTATAAATTTTCTCTATTATTTACTATACTAATTAAAAACAATTACACATTCAACGTCCCGTGTGTATACATGGATTTGAAATCTAGTAATAAATATATGAGATTTACTTGATTTTTTTATCCAATCCCTCCGTTCATTGTGGACTAATTTTATTTAGTTTAGGATGTTATTTAAAATAGAGTATATAAATTTACATTAATTTTTTCAACAATTCATATCGATCCTCAAAAGTTGATGTTTATGTTATCACCCTTTTTTCACTTTCTTGTTTGAATCTTCAACCAACAATCACTCGATAAAGGCATACAATTTTCTACTAATGGTAGATTCCTCGAGGAGAAGATGAAACACCATCTCGTAAAAAGCATAATCATATGATTCGATTTTATAAGTGTTGCTTTTTCAGTAAGTTTTTGTTTTGTTACTCTATTATATACGATGAAACATACCCATAAGTATATCTTATTCAACGAGAAAGAAAATTATTAACATTCATCTATATTAACAATAATTATCAAACCACGCACGAGAAGTACCCAAGAAGCGTACTTAATTTTAATTTTTTTAAAGAAATAAGATCAAAAGTAAAGAAAAATAAACACCGTGTATTTTCTTATCATTCAGAGATGATTGGTATTTTCTCTTTTCAAGAGATAAAGCGATGGGTGTAATTTTACACACAACACACAAACGATTTTTATAATTCACTCTTAAAATAATAGCACAAATTCAATACCAACTTTTAATACAAATAATTTTTTATAACTTTCATATATATCTCTCTTTCTCTTTTTCTTTCAAATCTATACCAATTATCAAACCAAAGAATAAAACAAACGTTACCTTAATTACTTTTTCTATGACTTCAATTATAATGAATTATTACGTGAAATATGTTATCTTAAGTTCTTCAAGTTAATTGCAAGAGTGAATAAAAATGTGGGTCTATACTTTATTAGTGATGTACAACCTTTTGCGTTTAATTTTATAATGATTGGCCGACACAACACCTCTAAATCTCTAAACTTACATAGAGCTATTTACGTGTTGAAAAATACTCTATCAAACAATTTGTTGGGGTTAGAGCTAAATCTGTGATTATGTCATATTAATTATTGAGATTGAGATTGCATGATATACATATATGCTCTCTTGATCAAATCGTATATGATTAATGATGAATGGATATGTACTACATGCAGAAAATGTACTAAGAATGCCTAACCAAATATATGGATAATGAACTATTTTTGAAAGGAAAATTATAATGACAACTTAGGCTATCATTAAGGCGTCGATGTATGTTAATGTATTTGTACCAAGACAATAAGCTAGAAACTCCATGACCCATGAATATTGGTCAAGGTGTAATTATATATTGGGTAGTGTAAAATGTTAAATCTAACTAATGGAGTCATATTAGACGTATTAAATAATCAAAGTTACTAAGTTAACATATTCATTGTTTGTAAATACTTTTGTATTTATTACATTAGTAAAAGAAAATTTTATTAAGATCGAACAAACTCTTAATTAACCAATAAAAAACTTTATTTACTTAATTAGTTAATGAAAAAAATATTATATTAACCAATCACAACCCTCAACTTTATCAAAACAAATAAATTCTAATAACATATAAATATTGTTAAAAAATATTATTATACAATTTTATTATATTTTTATGGTATCTTCAAAATCTCTCTCTAATCCTTTATAAATGAAAGACATATAATTATTGTATCTTTATTAATATTTTTCTCTATAAATTCAATAACATTGACTCTCATAAACTTATTATTAGTCAAATATATTTACTTTAAAAAGTCACGATGCTCAAAAAAAATTTCATCATCCATGTAATCAACACACTAAAAATATGATACTTAATTTATGATAAACATGATTTATTGTTTTGTTTGTTGATAGATATTTTTAATTATTGTCATACATGAGGGTTTTTATATATGGATAAAAAAAACATTGTTGATTATTTGTAAATTATGTTATAAGAAAGCTATTGTTAAGTTGTATTACAAATTCATCATTTACTATAAGTATATTTATATTTTGTTATACCTTTTCTATTTTTGTTTATTTAAGTTTCTCTATAATATTATGTTGTTTTTGATGCCTTTCTTGTAAGTATATGACAACTACTCAATGCTTATATATATATATGTATATTTTTTTATATTACTTTATTGTTGATGAAACCTTCGTATTATATAATGAAATAAATTTTAATAATCAAAGCTTCGCCTATTTATATTATTTTTGGAAATTTATCATACTATTATGCTAACATCAAATGCTCGTGTGTAATATACGAGTTTAAAAACCAGTAATTATATAAAAAATGTGTTTTTTAATTTTGTAAAAATGAAATAGGATATTTTCAAAGAATATGATTTCTTTCGTTTTGTTGGTTTTGGCGTTGTATTATTTTCTACTAGAAATCTTCAGTAGCTTATGATCTCTCAATAATTTTAAAAACGTTAAGCTTCCAACAAACTATTTGGTAGAAAAAGACTACAAATTATATTGATATTGTTATTGTGGTAGCCTTTAAGTTACTCTATACTGGCCTTCCTTTTTTAATTGTGGTATCAGCTATGGATAAACTTATATATTTATATTTTTATGTCTAAAAAAGGATAGTTACAATTACAATATTACAATAATAATTAAAATAATGATTGGTTCTGGGCCAAGAAGCCAACGCAATCACACGTAGTGGCATAAATTCTGGGTATCTAATGGGTCCCCGGTCTGCCACCCTCCACACTCACTAATCATATATCCAACAGTTTATCCACCCCACAAAAGGGTACTACTGTAAATCCCCAAAGCGCGGCAAACATAGCCGTTGTAAACATATTGGCGCCAAAACCCCCAAAACTTCAATTACATTTGTTCTATTTATTGATTTTCCCCTCCCTCTTTCTTCTTCCTCTATACTCTCAATTTCATTAGCTCTTATTTTTATAAAATTTTGGTTACTAAGCTTTGTGACTATTCGATATGGGTTTTGCGAAAAAGCATCAAGTAGATGTTGCTGGAATCACAATGTGTACTCCATTGAGATCTGTTTCAAATAAAAAAGCAAGTGGTGAGTATGATGAAAGTTCCGAGTTCGGTTCAACGACTCCAACTGCGAAAGTATCACGGTTTGCGTGTCCGCCGCCACCAAGGAAGCGGCGGCCGGTGTCAAAATGTCGTAAAAATGGAGATATTGAGTTTTTTACTTCACCGGAATTGGATTCCTTCTTTGACTACTTTACAAATGCTCAGAGATCCAAATGCAGGTCTTAATCTTTCTGGGAGTTTTTGTATGAATGTTTTATTTCATGTTAGTATTATTTAAGTTTATAGCTATGTATATGAATGAACATTAACATTAATAAGATTGGAATTTTATATGGCATTATTTTTTATGTTTATTTTGCTTTTCATGATCAATGTTGTACTTCTATATCTTATTGACAGCATAACACTCTTATGTTTTGAGTTTTATAAAAGAGCTATAACTTTTAATCGTTAAAAAGAAAAAGAAAAAAAAATTAAAAATTACAATATTAATGAGACAACTGAAATTAACTCTATAAGCGAATGAAAAAAGAATTATATGTGAAAAATGTAAGGTCCTACCGAGATTTGAACTCGGGTTACTAGATTCAGAGTCCAATGTCCTAACCACTAGACCATAGGACCAATTTAGCCATTAAATACTAAAACATGTTTATATTGGATATCTATATTTTCTGTAGAATATTTCCGTAAGACAAATAAAAAATAATAAGATAATTGCATATTTCCTTAGGATTTTAGTTTTAATAAATTTTTATTTTTTTATTCTTCTGGTGTTAAGACTACTTTTGTGTTTAGTTATGTTACAATTTAAACAATGATAATATTAGTTACATAATTAGTAGGACTTTCTAAGCATTACAGAAAAAAGATATAGGCTAGCTAATTATGGAAGCAGACTATTCTATACAACTATGCATTGTCTTAAATGCTTAAACATATCACATTGAGTTTACATAAATATGTTGACATCATTTGTTTCTGTTTGGTTATTAAAAGAGTTGGGTGACTGCCATGTTCTTCTGCAGCTTTTGTTAGAAGGTACTTGTTGGATCTATATATGTTGGGTTAAGTTTGAGATCATATTGCCAGTCTAAATGTTCAATTTTTATTTCTTGTATGTAGTTACTATTTAAACCACAACTTGTACAAGGTCAATCACACACATACAAGAACATAATGTTATGCAATAAAATCAGAGGAAAATGATTCATATACCATATATTCTTGCGTAATATCTTTCACCATCTATAAAACATATATTCATATAGTATCAATTTTTAAAAAATATTTATGTTCCTTTCGTTTTCATTTCCGAAAATGTTTTCAGGTACATATATAATTTAGTTTAAAAAATATTATAAATTAATTACAAATCAGAGATAAACCAGAATAATATTTAAACATAATATTTTGACACCTAATATACGATATAACACCAATTGAGGAATGCAAATTCATGTAACTCAGAATCGGTAACCATATATATGTATTTATATAATTATATCGTGAGAAGCGATTTGTATATTACTGTTTTTATCTCTATATCACTAATTGTAGTTTATGGTGTTGTACAATATAATATCATGAAACTCGATTAGCAAACTCAACATCCTGCTGCTCATGGTGTTTCACGGTCAGTATTGGAAATGAACGGAGAAGTGGTGGAACGTGCGAAATCACATATTGGATCACTCTAGTGCGGCACAAAACCGCTGCTGCCGAGTCGGCTCCTATGCCGCTAGCTATGCCCTGCTTAGTCCCTCGGAACGGTGGAGGTTATGAGTAAAAATAGTAATGTCTAAATTATTACCCTTACGTTATACCACTTATACCATGATAATTATATGAGATTTTGTTTGCTTGAGTACTCTGCTATTTTAAAGCCTGATAAGGTGCAACTTTGTTTAAGGAAGAAAGTTAAAAAGTCATATATACAAATTCCACGTACCTAAGGTATCATCTAAATAGGAATAGCAATGGTTACTAGCTAATACTAGTAAAAACTGTAGTATTTGGTTTCAGGAAAACATTCAATAAAAAGTGCAGCCAAACGACATGGTTCACGTGCGGGCATGTGACAGCTTTTGTGGTCATTTGATACTACTTTAATTTACTAAAACGTAATCATAGCTATCTACTAAATTTATTTATATTTTTTTATACATATATTTGTTTAGTTGGAAGTTCTTTTAAAAATATTCTTTATACTCTCAAATAAAAGTATTATTGTCTATATATATAGACATATATCTCACATCTCGCCAACAATAAAATTGGATATTGTTGGTCTTGTCATTATTGTAATCATGCATGTGATCCATTATGTTTATTTTTATTAAATGTTTCTGTTTAGTCCTTCCAAAGTTTTACCTCTACAATCACATTTCCACACGTGTCAGAATAACTACTACTGTCAATTCAATAAAAACAATTCAGTAGTTTTAGTAGTTTTCTTGTTTCTAAATAGATAAAACTAGAAAAAATTGTTCGAATATACGCTTATCACCGCATCTAAAGGAAACTATGTTACTTTAAACTTATGTTACAAACTATAATATCTTTTTATGCTAGTAGTATTAATATGTCACGATAGACATACGAATGCATACTTTGTGAAGTTACACAACCAATTATAGTATTTGTTTTCTATTAAGTTTGGTGTAACAGTTTTAATAACAACTCGTACATGTTGCAATAAATATATTAGTAGTAACTTATATTAATAGTGATGATGTATTTATCAAGAAAGTTTTACCATAATAAAGTTGCATTATTAGTTTGGGTATAGTTCTATATTCGATGTCTCCTTTATACTCAGTTATGATATCACGTACAATCTTTGCATCCTCTTATTATATTTTTCTTCATAATGTTAATTGTTTAACATTACATTTAGGGGGTCAAATTAGACTTTTATAAAGTTTGGTGGTACAAAATTGAAAAGACACAAGTATAACCCCCAAATTAAAACCCACATTCTTTTTACCTCCAAAAACAAAACCCACAAATTTCCCCCAAAAATGATTCCGCTAATTTTCATAAAAATAAATTCTTGATCTTGTTTCGATCAGATTTAAAACGGTTACACTAAGATCAGTTCTTTACTCTGACTTTCTATATGCAGTTATGAATCTTTAATCAGGTATGCATTTTAATTTCATTATTTTCTCTGAAATTTAGGATCTTTGAGTAAACACTTTTAATTCTTGAATTCGAGTTTATGTTCCACTGTTACGTGAATTTGAAAGTTTTGATTCTTTATCTGTTAATTACATTCATAAATCTTGCAATGTAATTTAATTATTAAGGGTTTGTTTTCAAGAATTGCAATTTAATCAATACCTGCTAAGAATAATGTTGGGTTTACATACATAGTGATAATAATTAGACTAGTTTTCAAGAAAATTGCATTTTTTTTTGCTGTAGGTGGTGGTTGTGGTTAATTCAATTGTGGTTGAATTTGTTTAGATGGATTCTATTATTGATGGGATTGGTTCATTGGCAACTAGACATAACTCAGCAATCGTGTTAGGGTTCAATCGAACTGCTAAATACCGACCACCGGATTCACTCTCATCAAAACAATCAAAACCCAAAGAATCCTCATCGTCATCCCATTTGTTAGCAGAAACGTCAAGTGGCAGTTCAAAACTTTCATCCAGAACCACTTATGATTATCCAAAAGATAATTCGGATCCTGATATGGTCAAACCGCCATCAGTTGGACCCAAAGTAGTCCTCAGTCAAACCAGTAGCCAGATTACGAGCCAGATTAGATCCCACCCAAGCCCACTAAACAGCTTATGTTCAAATACACATTTTACAGAAGCCAAAGAAAGTTTCAGTACAGAAGTTAGCGAATTTGCAAGTACCTATGAAAAGGCTATTGAAAATGGTCAAATTAGTGAGCTGTTGGACTATCTCGAAAGTAACAAGACAAGTAGTATATATAGGGGAAGTAGTGGGAGTGATTTTAGTGATAACAATAGCTTGAGTAGTTACAATAGTACCATTTACAAACCTCACAGGCAAAACGACATGAGATGGGAAGCTATTCAACTAGTGAGATCCAACAACTCCGGGATGCTAGAAATGACACATTTTAGACAGTTGAAACAATTGGGACGTGGAGACATCGGAAGTGTTTATCTTTCTGAGTTGATTGGTACACGAACCTATTTTGCCCTGAAGGTAATAGATAAAGCCATGCTAGCAAGCAGGAATAAGCTCTTGAGGGCACAAACAGAACGAGAAATCTTGCAATCTTTAGATCACCCGTTCTTGCCGACTTTGTATGCGCATTTTGACACCGAGAAGCTGTCTTGTTTAGTGATGGAGTATTGCACTGGAGGAGATTTGCATGCTCTCCGCCAAAAACAACCAGGGAGGTGTTTTCCTGAGCATGCAGCCAGGTTAGTGATCTTGTGCATTTGGCTTATGACTCATTTACATATGAACGGGTTGATATGGGTTTTGTTTGATCTCTAACGGTTGCAAATGGGTCGAAAATCACCCAATGATTATTTTTAATGCATAAAATACTAGCTAAATCATTTTATTGGAAAGATTAATTATCACCGAGTATTTATGCTATACATTGATAGTTTGTGGTGAACGAATAACGGGTCAAACAAAAAAATGTAGCTAGAAACAAAAATGAGTCAAATCGGTCAAACAAGTTGAAACGTCCCGAATGGATATTTTTATCGCATAAAGCCTCTTCAAATAATTTGGTTCAAAAAGTTACTTTATTATTAAACAAGTATTAATTTATAATCATATTTGGCACACTGATTAATTATAAAAATATGAAGGATTTTGACAAAAAGAGTTTCTAATCAACCCAATTACTCATTCTGAACCAAACGTGTTTGACCCATGACCCAATCGTTCCACCTCTGGTTTATATGTTAATGGTTAAGTTGTGAAAATTATGTAGGTTTTATGTAGCGGAAGTTCTCCTTGCTTTGGAGTACTTGCATATGCTTGGGATCATTTACAGAGACCTTAAACCGGAAAATGTGTTGGTGAGGGAAGATGGTCACATAATGCTCTCGGATTTCGATCTTTCTCTGAGATGTGTTGTGAAACCTAGACTGGTTAGATCCACGAAAATCACCGTAGAACCAAAAAACTCCAGTTCACATGCTCAACCCGCTTGTATGGAACCATCTTGTATGCTCCAGCCATCCTGCATCCAGCCATCGTGTTTTGGTCCCCGGTTCATGAGCAAGTCGAAGAAAGATTATGTTAGATCGAAACCAAAAGTGGAAACATATAACCAAATGATCCCACTGCCTGAGCTAATCGCAGAGCCAACAAATGCACGGTCAATGTCATTTGTTGGGACCCACGAGTATCTGGCACCAGAAATCATCAAGGGTGAAGGGCATGGGAGTGCTGTTGATTGGTGGACGTTTGGGATTTTCCTTTACGAGCTATTGTTTGGTAAAACACCTTTCAAAGGAGGGAGTAACCGGGCAACTTTGTTCAATGTGGTTGGACACCCGTTGAGATTCCCAGAATCACCATCCGTTAGTTTTGCAGCTAGGGATTTGATAAGAGGGTTATTGGTAAAAGAACCACAACATCGGCTTGCTTATAGAAGAGGGTCGACTGAGATTAAACAGCATCCATTTTTTGAGAGCGTGAATTGGGCATTGATCCGATGTGCAACTCCACCAGATATACCGATAGCGTCACCGGAGAGTGTGGATGTGAAGCCTTCTGGTAACTACTTAGAGATCGATTTCTTTTAGATTAGAAAGATTAAAATTTTGTAATGAATATGATTGGAAAATGTATCTTCTATGTGTTTTAGTCAAGTCTATTATGTATATGTGTTGGTTGGATTGAGCTAAGAGATGCACCCGAAGGGAACATTCTTTCTTGAAATGGCCCATAAATTCAGTCCTAATGCTATCTGCCAAAATACATGGAAAAGCAATAACAAAAACTTTTAAGTCATAAAGAAATATAAAGTTCCATTTCATGATATATACTGATCATGAGATAACAAATGATATGCAGAACTACAAGTTATCAAGAATGTAGGTGATACATCCTTCAAAAATTATATAATTTCATAAGAATCATCAACAGTAGAACCGACATGAAGAACATAAGCTTCTTCCCTCATCATGACTTGCAGTGACCTGAGCAACCCATGAATAGTCTCAGCCTGAGAGTGAAATCTGTCATTTGCTGTGAAACTGTGAACCTCACTCTTAACCTCAATTGCACTTTGACCATGTACCTTAGTCAAATTATATCGTTTAATTGTTGTTCTAAGTTTCTCTACGTTATCCCAATCCTTATTGACAGCGTGCATATTTGACAACAAAACTAAGTACCCAGCATCACTGGAATCAGACAGAAACATGTTAGTTGCTGCAATTTCTCCCAATCTTGTGTTATCGTGAATCCTACAAGCACCAAGCAATGCTCCCCAAATTTGAGGTCCGACTGGTACATTCATATTTTTAATAACACCAATCGCTTTGTCCAGTTCCCCCGTACGCCCAAAAAGATCGACCATGATTGCATAATGATTCGATTCAGGTGTTATTTGATACTCGTTTAACATGATATTGAACAGATGCAAACCCTCTTTGATCAATCCTGCATGACTACATGCAGATAATATTGAAAGAAATGTCACGTTGTTCGGTTTAGTTTTTGAAATCTTGACCATATAATTGAACAAATCCAGAGCTTCTCTTCCTTTCCCATGAATACCATAACCAGCAATCATTGAACTCCAAATGACAACATCTTTATTTTCTATAACTTTGAATACTTTAACGGCATTAAACAAACTACCACATTTAGAGTAACATTCAACGAGTGATGCTCCGACAAAAGGATTATCTTCAAATCCAGATTTAATTACAAAAGTATGAAAGCATACAATGTGTTGAAGAACTCCTAATTCTGAACAAGCTGTGAGGATTTTCACCATGACATTAACATCTGGTTTGACTTCATTAAATAACATGTTAACGAAAAGCTCCATCGACTTATATGCCATTCCATTTTGAACACATCCACTTAACAAAGCCATCCAAGAAACAGCATCTTTATTAGGCATCCTTTCAAAGAGTTCAATAGCTTCATTAGGTGAAGAGCAAATCATGTACATGTCAATTAAAGCTGTAGAAACAAATGCATCTAGCTCAAACCCATTCCTTGCAGCAAGTTTATGAATTTTCTTGCCTTCTTCTAAATTACACGAGGCTTCACATGATTGGAGAGCACTTATAATCGACACCGCATTAGGTCCCACCCGTTTACAAATCATCTCATTGAAAAGATCAATCGCGTCATCAGGAGCACCGTTATGAGCATAACAAGAAACCATAGAAGCCCACGAAATTACATCTTTCTCTTCCATTTCCCTAAATAACTTCACTGCAGCATTGGACGAACCAGATTTTGTATAAAAGTTCAGTAAAGCATTACACACTAACAGACCATTTTCAAAGCCCCTTTTAATCACAAATCCATGAACACAACGTCCAGCCCTCACATTTGGTAACTGTGAAAGAACACTAACGAGTGTTACTAAATCTGGATTTACACGTCCCTCCGTTAACATCCGTGAAAAGATCCCGAATGCTAATTCTGATTCACCATTTTGTTGGTACCCAGAAATAATATGAGTCCACATAACAATATCTGGCTCTGTATATTCCTCGAAAACTTTTAAAGCCTCGTTACTTAATCCACCTTTCGAATACATGTCAATGAGAGCAGACCCAACGAATAAACCAATATCCATATCATAATTCTTTTTGATAAACCCATGAATCATTTTACCATAACTATGTTCCCGCAATCCAGAACATGCATTTAATGTAATAGATATGGTAGCTTGGTCAGGTTTTTCGAGAGGTATCATATCACGAAAGAGTTGTAGTGTTTTCACATATAGTTTTTCTCTACAGTAACATTTTAAGATGGAGTTCCATATAAATACAGTTCGTTGTAGCGTTTCGTCGAATACCTGGCGTGCAGACTCAAGCATTGCATATTTGGCATAACAGCTGCTTAATTTGGCGGCAAAAAAACTATCTTGAATAAATCCAGTCTTGACTGTGAGGGAATGTAATTGTGTCAAAGAGCTCCAATTGTTGCATAATCTAAAAAGATCAAGAACAAGTTCCCTCCTTTGCATGCGAACAAATATCAACTTGATCTTTACATAAGTCGTTGAGATATACAGTTAATTAAAATGCACCATTTTACTAGTACAATCAATGCGTTATGTTTTTCTTTTCAATGTACCTGGACGTAAGATTTTCTAGGTGGATATATAGTTATTATAAAATAGTAAGATGATAATTATGATAAACAAAATGTTAGTAAAATTTATTAAAACAAATAACTGATGATCAAATTAATTAATTTAATAATAATGATGGATTCTTATATTATTTTTAAAAAAATTACACACATATTCAATTTAGACTCAATAATTATTTATATATCCATTCAATATTCTATATTACATGTATATCCAAAAATGAATTAGTATTTTTTTTAAAAGAAAGCAAACCTTGATTTTCAAAGGAATAATGCAAGTTATTTAAATTAATCAAATGAATTAGTATTTTTTTTAAAAGAAAGCAAACCTTGATTTTCAAAGGAATAATGCGAGTTATTTAAATTAATCACATTCATGCTTTACCATCCAGAATTATTTTTTCTAATGAGACGCAGATTTTGATTTTCAAAATTTAAATCTCGTAATCAGATTAGAAAGGCCAGCAGTAATAGAATTGCAGTTCACATGATCAAGTAAAATTATTAGGGAATTGGTTACTAGAATTTTTTTATTTAAATATATATATAATATAAAATATTGAGTGAATATATAAGTAATTATTGAATTTAAATTGGATACGATCGTAATGTTTTCTTTATTTTATATAAATATAAAAATAAACAATTTTGTAACAATTATTACGTGGACACTGGACAATCACGTGGCTGCCCATGTAAGCAGTGTCAAGTAGGATTTAATTTTCTAACTTAACCATTTGAAAGAGTGTAATAATTATTTGCAAATTGCTCGTTATTTAATTAAAATCTACTTTCACTAAGTTATTATGTTTTAGTTGTAATTTATTCTCCGAAAATATTTTACTTGATACATAATTTAAAAACTTAACGCTTTAAAATTTGTAGTTATCTTAAACTCGTGATCAGTTTATATTTAATCTAAACTAAATAAAATCAATAAAGAAAAACTTATACACAGAATTAATACGGTTAATCGTATGAAAATTGTTTCCGTAGTTAATTAAAATTAAATCAAATCGTTTTAATAAGCCTTTGCAGCTTCAAGTTCTATCTTTTCTTGACACAAAATTTGGTGTTCAAACATCAATGCTTTCGAAAACATGGCTTTCTTTATGGACTTCGACCCTCTCCTCAATTTAGTTCCGATGGTTTTAATAATAAGGTTTTGTATCTCCGTGATAAATCCGTAAAGTTGGACAAGTTAGCCTTTTATCGTGGTGGAGAGTGTAATGCACAAATCTTGAAAATACTTCTTGCTTACGCTTTTTTGCATGGTGTCAAAGAGATTGATGTGTTCATTACTTATATGAGTTACAAAGTACTATATAGTATCTTTCAGTACTGGCCGTTTTTGTGGGAAAATCACAATCATTTAAGAACTTGGCGATTTTAACGTTGATTGATTGTCCATTTGAAGGTATGTGTAAAACGTTGAATGTACACACGCTGTATCTTTTAGAATTACTATTAGTCCGTTAAATGGTTTGATCATTGCGTGCTTTTAACTCCACAACTTATTTGAGTACCAAGGGTCTGATCCTGACTCGGTGGTCATTCATTTGCATAGCATTTGTGCCGACCATAGGCAAACGTTGGAAGTTTTGATCTCATTGTTTTGGGTCATTTATAATGCTAAGTCACTTACACGCTTCTCGTCTATTGTTCATCTTCTTTCTTTGTTTCCAGATGAACTGATGAATCGGAGTTAACCCTTTTGGGACTTGAAGTCTTTGAAGATGGATTTTAGTTGTTATCGTGATCATAACTTGATTGAGGATGGATTTTAGTTGTTATCGTGATCATAATCGAATGTGAAATCATACTTGCTACAAAACTCAGGTGAGGCGAAATTTTCCTTTATATATCCCAAGTGCTTAAAGTGTACATTGTCATGTACATGTTGTGGAAGAAATAAAATGTGGAATGATGTTATTATCGATCTAGTTCACATTCATTTGTCATAACTTGCATATTCAGTTTTCTGTTATATGTGTTTAAATGATGCTACATAGTTGATGGCATGATATGTTTGAAGTTTGTCATAACTGGAATTTTGTTAATCATATGCAGAAATCACCTAATGCAAACTAATGGAGTAAGTTTTAACGGAGAGAAAGAAGGATATTAATGAGTACTAAGCTAGATTTGAATATCGGTTACCAAAAACGGAAAGGAAAAGAAAGGAGATTCATCAGCTAAAAATTAGAAATTGCGATGCAATAAGTAGCGGATTGGGGTCATCATATATCCTCCAATCAGCATATTCAACAGGTTATGTTAACCTTTCAGTGGTTCATACTTCATAAAACGACGAATGAAAACATAACACGATGTATGCAACTCTTGTCTCAATCTACGAAATGCAAGACGAAGAACTTTTACAATGAGGACAGATTTTATCAGTTGTGTTCGTTACTAGTTGTGGCAATATAACAACACTAATTGCAATATGATATTGAAATTCAACTTTTTAATGACATATCAGTTGAGGAGCCTAATAAAGAACTCAATGATCATAATATTATCCTTTTTGATATTGTTCCATAGACATCTTAAAAACGATGTTGCCTAATATGGATTTATTGTTATAATTCTATTGTTACCACAAGGTCTTCCGATTCTTGACACAATGGTAATCGATTACCACAATGTTCACTTCCATAAGAACGAGAAACAAACATTTGAAGATTTTGTCTCTCTATTTTTGAGCGTTTATACTACCAAATCACTTAAGATTTTCTCGTATGTTGTTGATCTCCTATCGTTATCTGAAGATGAGCTAGTGAAACGAAGTTCACCTTTTTGGAACTTGAAGTTTGTGAGTGTGGATTACTCGCGAAGATGGTCGAGTAAACCAAGAGAAATACCTTCTGTCGTTTAACAACTTACTTGCTCGAGAACTGCCGTGATGCGAATTTTAAGTTTAATGTATCTCAAACGGGATTGTGCCAAATGCAAAGCCTTATGTACATGTGTTGAAATGGTTGTAGTTTGTTGATTTTATGAAAAGATCTTGATTGTAATTTCTTTCGTATTGTGTGATTACATGACTTATTTTATTTTAATTGTTCTTGTTTGTGAAATTTGTTGTTTGTACAAACCGTATCTTAAGCAGTCAAAAAAAGTGTACATGGTGAGGCCCTTTTTGATAAATACTTATATTATAAATGAAAGTTCATCCCTTAAATATTCGGTATAAATTGTTGTTGTATTTGTAAATAAATTTGGGCTACACCTCATACTGGATTGGGCTAACAATATATTTCACTTGACTTTAATTGGATTATCATTGTGTGACTGGACGAAGAAACAATGTTAACTCTAATCTTGGATGACTTGATCCAATTGGAATTCAACAATTAACACCTCTTCAAATTTTACCATATACCCTCAAGTTGTGTGAACCTTAAAGAACCAAAGATTTCGTTGAATGTTTCTTTTTTCAAGAATAAATACCATTAGATGTTCAATTTTAAGCTCTTTTTTTCCCTTTTTATTTAAAGAAAATAATAATAGGGTTGTTTATGAGTTTTCAGAGGACTGAACAAAACTAAGTAACTGTCGAAATATGCCCTTATCTAGTTATAAGATGTTTTTTATTCCTTTTTTAACTCGCCCAACTATGAAACAAATTTAATGTTTTATATTCTTTTTAACAGTCAAATCATATGAATATGTATACACACACATATACACTAACATATATTTTGAGGTCCATATAATTCAAAAGTCTTAGGCGGTTAACTTCTCGCCCACCCTGAAATACAACTTTAAAAAATAATAATAATAAAATTAAGAGTGAGCTAATCACTTCTATCCAATTTCAATTTCCTTCTGAATGAATTATGTTGATACTTTTATTTCTTCCAAAAAAAACAGTAACTAAAATAGTTTTTGTTTTGATAAAGTAAAACATATCAAACACAAGATTAAATATTACGCAATACTGTATTATTCTCAAGTTATCAACTTATCATGAAACAAAAATAACCATTTTTAATGGTACAGTGATTTCATACAATTTTAGGTATCTAAAGAGCATAATGATTTGATCCACATGTGCATGATTGGGTATCTGATTCAGGAATCATATTTGGTTTCTAACCAACCCCACTTCAGATTCCCTCTTATCTATCAATTTACATCAGTTGGCTCTTCAACAACGTACACCATTTTCGGTATATAAATTGTTGAAAGTAATGTATACCTCTGTAAAACATTAATAGATCATGTCACCTTATGAATAATAATAAACAATATATGCAGCAAGCCTTATACAGTTATACGTACTATTACTTGTTGTAAAAGTAAAGATCAACGTACATACTAGACACCCACTTATAAATACTTCTATTCCGCTTGTAAATTAATAAGAAAACCTATAAACCTTACATTCATTTATTTGGAATAAATATCATATATTAATACGTATTTATCTAAATTGGTAATCTGAGTATACCTTGTGGACCAAACCATTACTTATTTGTAACTAGTAATTAATATGGAAAATAAGTAAACCTTAACATTTATGTTTAGATGTCACTATCAAAATTTGTAAAAATAATAAAAAGGTTTTATCAATTTAGTTAAAAGAGATTACAATAATATATATCTATACATTTATCTAAATTTGATGACTAAGAAACCTATACTAATACTAATAGAAAACTAATACTAATAAGAAACTAAATTAATCTAATTTATATTGCATAAAAATAAATCTTAACAAAATTAAATAAATATCTAAACTATATCTTTTTAATACTTCCTCACACTTTGAGCAGGAGAAAGTCAAACAATCAAATCATAGCAAAATTATTAGAAGAAAGTTCCTTGGTAGTGGCTACTTTTTATTTAGCAATGCATCGGCTCTTGTCTTGCGTTGGTTACATTGACTTGCTTTGACTTACGTTAGTTACATTGGCTTGTGTTGATGGCATCAGCTTGCGTTGGTTGTCTTGACTTGTTATTGGTGCCTCAGCTCTGTGGTTGGGAATCCTTAAGTGCGAATATTTGTTTGACGTTCAATGTCAAATATCTTTGATTTTGTGAATAAAATAAGTGACGGGAGAATAAAGAGAAACAAAATAGACTGATTAGATAAAAACAACAGTTTGATTAACATTAATAAGCTAGTGTTGGTGTATAAATAGAAGAAAGGAGAAAGATATAGATAAGATTTTAAAAATACACAGTAGAAAGAGTTTATTTTTAGAGCAATCCAGAAGATTGTTACGAGGAGTTTTTGAAAGAAGATTGAAACAAGAAAATAATTTTTTTTAAAAAGATGAGAAAAGTAAAAATCAAGCCGTTCGAAACTAAAAAGGAGAAGATTAAATGAAAAATTGATGGTAGCAATTTTTTTTGTTCTTCTTTTATTTATTATTATTAATTATTAATTATTAAATTAATATTGATTACTATTTTATTTTGGATTTTGTAAAAGAAATAAAGAAAGAATTGCAATATGGGAAGAATAGCTTACTTGTATGGCAGCTGCTATAGGAGAGTAGAAGTGTGTTAAGAAATATAATATTTACTTTAATTATTAAATTTTGAAACAAATAATGTTGACTCTGTAAAGCCAAGAAAAGAACATGAACTTGATTTGAGAAAACGAGAAGCACATATTAAGATTTTTACAGAGAATGAATTACTATACTAGAGTAGTAGAACCAAATAGAAAGCTTAACGTGAAAAAATAAGTATGAGACAAAAAAAAAACTATATAATGAACACAAAGTCATCCTTGATGCACAAAAACGAAAGCAATTAGAAAGATAAAAAGAAGAAAAATACATAAAACTTCGATAAAACAGAACCAATAAATCTATCGCCTTTTTTCCCCTAAAGAAACATAAGGTGTTAATAAATGCAAAGAATTAAAAAGCATAAAAGAAACATTGGAAAATTACATGAGGGAATAAAAGAGTGGGATCCGGATCTTCGGTATTTAACCGATGACTGGAGGATGATTATTTTTTTATCGGTTTAAAACCTTAGCTCTGATATCATGTAAAATAATAAAATTTTAACAAGAATCATTAAATTTTATTATAATTATAACAATATTTATAGAATACGTAAACCCTAAAAGCCCTAGACTCAAAGCCCACAAAAGAACTCTAACTTAACATAAAACTACAATTTAATAAACAAAGTAGTTTTTATTTATTTAATATTTAGAATAATTTACTCCAGTCTTAACCTTTTGCGATTTTGCCGCTCAAACTGCAGAGGAGTATTAGATTATAGTTTTAGGTTAAGTTATAATCCGTTTGTAAAGCTTTAGGTCTATTTGAGTCTATGTATTTTGTAACTAACATATTATAATAAAGTAATTTCCACGGGCCTTTCATATTTAACAAAATTATTATATATATTTAAATATAGTATAAATAGAATTTAATAAATATAAAAATTATAGAAAATGAGTTTATATTTGATTTTTCTTTGAGTATAAATAGTTGCTTCAGAATTTGACATGTAGGTAAAGATGTCACGTGGTAATCTCTAAAATTTTGAAATTAAATTAAATAAAAAATTAGAGTTTAGATAATATTTGATATGATATTAATTAATTAATAAATTCTACTTAAACATTAATTGAAAATAAATATTAAATTATTAAACATAAATCTATTAGAATCTATAAATCATACTCAAACACTATCATATTTGAAAAGGAATACTCCTTAATATATACATATTTTATACCTGAGATAATCGATCAACATTAACACTGTCAATGTATGATTTTAAATTCCTTGATAATTTGATAAATTACTATCTATGTAAATTGAATGAATTGAATACTACAAAAGTTAAATGTCATAGCTAACACAATATAAGTTTTACGACTAACATATTATAAGTTTTCATAAACATCTTCGTATATATAAAATCGAATATCAAATTCCATATACTCACGTTAAATATTACCGAACAAGTTGAAAATTATGAGTCTTAGGCTTTGATCAAACCAACTATTATAAAGATGCACAATATATAACTATATCAAATTGTATAATGAAAAATTATAAATAAATATTACATAATTTAAATTGTCGTACATCACGCAAAATACAAATTTATATATTCTATATTAACCCTTATTTATATATAAGGCAACCGTATATAATAAAAAATAAATTAAAAACCACGTGTAATGCAACCCAAATCTTCCAGATTAATGCCATCACATTTGGCCCTCTTCTCACCTAAATAATTTTAATTACTTGAAGTTAAATAATTAATACTGTCTCTATCACATAAACACACCCAATTCCCTTTTCCTTAATCTATGCAGATCACCCTCAAATAACGCCTAAAACCATGAATTCACTCCCTCATTAACTCCAACCACCGCATCTGGTTCTTCACTTCTTTAATTTCAATCTCACTCATTTTATCCTCTTTGACCTAAAATTATATATATTTACAACCACCATTGATTTTTTCTAACAAAAACTTCTGTAATGGGGTTGTAATTTGAGCTCTTTAATCCCGTTTATGATCTTGGATTTGATTAAAAATCTGTCAGCGTGGACTTATTTAGCTGAAATTGATCCTATATTTCTGACGTCAAAATGCGGTGTTGGAAAGTTTGCCTGTAAGGTGTTTGTGAAAAATCCTCAACGAGATTTTGTAGATATAGTAAGAGGAAATGGGATCTGGAAATGCGTTTTATTCAGGAGGTGACTTTACTTTGGAATCAAAATGGTTAATTGATCCGAAGCTTCTTTTTGTCGGTCCAAAGATCGGTGAGGGTGCACATGCTAAAGTCTATGAGGGCAAGTAAGTCAGCTACATCTTCATAAGTTATTCAAAATAGGCCAGTTCATAATTTCATATAATCTCGTAATTAATTGGAAAGATGTATATCATGTTGTTGAGTTTAATGCATCTGCTTGTTACTTAATTGCATTAGTAAAGTTGCTAAAGCTAATTTTATTGTTGATTCTGTGAATCTTTTCAGATATAAAAACAAGACTGTTGCAATTAAGATTGTAAACAAAGGCGATACGCCTGAAAACATTGCGAAGATTGAAGGCCGATTTGTGAGAGAAGTTGCAATGTTATCTAAAGTGCAACACAAAAACTTAGTAAAGGTTATTCGCAGAATTCTGATCAAGGCAATAAAGTTTTATATTTAATGTCAAAATCCAATAACAATTAATGTATGCGCAGTTTATTGGAGCATGTAAGGAACCAGTGATGGTCATAGTAACGGAGCTTCTTACTGGTGGAACATTAAGGAAATACTTAGTGAATATGCGGCCAAGGTCTTTGGATACACGTGTTGCTATAAGTTTTGCACTTGATATTGCTCGTGCGATGGAATGTTTACACTCACATGGGATCATTCATCGTGACTTAAAACCAGGCAAATTTCCGTTCTAATCCTTAATTATACTGAAATGTAAACAAATGTAGATGAAGATTTGGCATACCCTAACATTATAGCTTTTAGTTGTAGATGTGTATGATTAAAAAGGTCTTACTCTTTATACGATACTAGAATGTAAACAGTTTGTAACTTTATGCTACTGCCTCATTTCAACTGGTTAATTTTCATTGTATTATTGTTTTCAGAGAACTTGTTGCTAACAGCAGACCACAAGATTGTAAAACTTGCTGATTTTGGTTTGGCGAGAGAAGAGTCATTAACAGAAATGATGACTGCAGAAACAGGAACTTATCGTTGGATGGCTCCCGAGGTAATCTCTTTTACATGATTAATATATCATAGCAGTTACCTTTAATTGCTTTTCTTCGTTATTGATTGTGCATTAAAAAAAAAAGTGTCATGTGATTGTAGCTTTACAGTACTGTAACACTGAGGCATGGTGAGAAGAAGCATTATAATCATAAGGTTGATGCCTATAGCTTTGCAATTGTCTTGTGGGAGCTCATACACAATAAGTTACCCTTTGAGGGCATGTCAAATCTTCAAGCAGCCTATGCTGCTGCTTTCAAGGTACGTGATACATGTCATCTTCCAATCATTTTATTCTGATTTTTTTTTTTAATCTAATACATCGAGGAGAGAAGCAAGATCAAAGAATGACAGATGGCGTATAATTAAGAAAAAAAGAAAACTTGAAACTTAGTATGTAGTTTTATTAATGTGTTTGACTACTGATCTAAAATGGGCAATATTCAAATTTAATAGAATCAAAATCAACACTACCAGATGGTTAAAGTCAAATAGTTAAGCTAAAGCAAAAACGGGTTGAAATTCACACAACCTACTAATTAGCTATTTCAAAATTTTGATTTATTGTAATAATACATATATTTATAATCACATTTACCACACAACTTATTATATAAGAGGTGTTAAAAAATGGACAAAAGTGTTTGGGTCATCCCAACTCGAACTGTATTGACCTGTTAGCTCTGCGCATTTTGCCACCTATAATATAAGTGTGGATGATGATAACCAATGTGCTAAGAGGACATAATGATTTGAATATTTTCGACATGATAAAATCAATCTTAGCCATTGATTTGAATTGGTTTTGTTCTACAGAATGTGAGGCCGAGTGCTGATGATCTCCCGGAGGATCTAGCATTAATCGTGACATCTTGTTGGAAAGAGGATCCAAATTCTCGACCAAATTTCAGTCAAATAATACAGATGCTTCATCATTACTTGTCTGCCAACTTTCCACCTGAGCCCAGGCAAACTGCTATCCCATCTCGGATTTTTGCTTCTCAAAATGCTGTTTTTTCACCCGATTCTCCTGGTACAAGTACTTTAATCGCAAAAACAGATGAATCGATTGAGGGAACACCAAGAGCACCAGTGGAAAACAGCCCTAAAGGTATTTTCTCCTGCTGTTATCAGTGTTGGTAAATGGTAATGGTGGAAGAACTTGGAACATACGTCTATATACAGTTAAAAAGCAGAAAGAAAAAAGGGAGCAAAAGTTCTTAAGTATTAGGATATGGTGTTAGCTTTTGATGGAGAACCTGTAGAGTTGATCAATTAATTAGTTGTCACGTGGTTTAGAACCATGGTATCTGGCTTCCGTTGTAAACTAACTGCTATTTTTGTGAAAATGCCGAAAGAACACTATAGTTTGTAACAAGTTGCGACACTACAATGCAGAAAAAACCATCCTCCTGGGCAGGTTTTGTTTGTGTTTGCTCGTTTTTCAGGACTTGAGTGTTCTTTTTGTGATTTTACAAAGATAGTTGTTTGGTTGCGATAAAAGAGCTGATATTCGGTGGTCTAGAAAGTCAATAATGGTGGGGTTGATGTTGATGTAAAAATTAGAAATAAGATCCATCTAAGGATCCTTGTAACCCTCTCAGTTATAATGTACGGATATTTTTCTTTCTTGAATATTGAGGTCCAGGAAAATGTGATTGTGTGTATTAACTATTAAGCTTTATTGCATAGTGGACAGTGGGTATGAATGTTTTTTTTACAAGTAATTTGTGTATCGATGTATGTGATGTTTTCCAAATAGTCTAACAAGTATAAGCTAATTTATTGCATTTCAGTTATGCCTTTATATAACTAAACCTAACACATTTGGACTCAAATATAGTCCAAGGTCATTTGAATAACTCGTTAGAAGTTTCAGGGACTACTGTAAATATAGCTGTAAAGTTAACTACCAATATTGTCATGTTAGTTAAGTTGAGGGGGCTATGTTTTGTTTTAAATGTCCATGTATATTCCTTGGAGAAGAAGTTGATTTCTTGGTCCCACAAAAATTAAATCCAGTTCCATGTTTCTTCTCCCAAGCAAATGTTTGGTTCTAGTGTTCCACAAACATAGGTTCGGAGTTAGGCTTGGTAAAACGTTTCTTTGTACTTTGTACAATCTCGAGGTGATACTTCATAAAGGTCATATTTAATCTTATGTGTCATTCTATAATTTCTACTGTATTATTTATCCCAACTTAAAGTATAAAAGAAAATTTTAAGATAAAATGTACATGGGAAAGTGATTCCAACTTAAAATATAAAAGAAATTTTAAGATAAAATGTACATGGGAAAGTGATCGGTGTTATTAGAGAGATAGATCTATGTATTCTTCGTGTTATTGTATTTTAAGAAAATTTATGAGATTATAAAAACTCGTTTAAAATAAAGTTTCACGTGCAATTAACAATACATTGAACACGAATGAAAAAGAGAGAGCGTGTATCATAGTTAGTTTCATATAAAGGCCATTTGAAAGCATCCTAGTGTCAATACTCACCGGCAGCAAAAAAGAAAAAAATATTATTAGAAAAATTTCTTGATGTTGCTGGATTAGTCGGTTGGGCCACTATTTGATCGGGACACTAGGTAAATTTGATTACCTCTCACGTGATGAGTTTAAAACGGTCTATAGTGGACCGGTTACTGTTGTCAGTTTTAAACCTTCGGAAAATTACAAAATGAATATTTAAGGTACGCGTATACTTAATCCTAAATTATTACCTTTTACCGTATTTGGTTTGTATGTTACTGCTTGGAAAGTTAAAATGCGATGAGCTTATAGTTAGTTAGATAAGCTATTCACTATCTCTGCGTATATAAAGTTAGTTACATGCTCTTAATTTTTACTAAAACACAAAACAACAATAATATTTCATGTAATTGTCATTTCAGCCAACAATTTGTAGTACTCACCCAATATTTTCATGGTGGTTAATTTCCATAACAGACAAGAAATAAGAAAATAGAGAGGTGCATATATAAACGAGAGGCCCTAGAAGGTGTAACCAAAGCTGAGGCTCGAGATACGAACCTCTTATAACAGTTCCACCAACCACGCGCTCACACACTCTCTCTCACACTCTACATTACTTGCTTATGTAAACAACAAATAGGGGGGAAATTGCGATATCTTTTCACCTACAAAATCACATACAAACACCTTCTCACTCTCAATCTCAATCCCTGTGTCAAATGTTGAATAATTTTCCATCGATTTCATCTTCCAAAAATGGCAAAGTAAGTTATCTTATGTTATTCACGTTACAACCCTTTTAATCTCTATCTTAATTTTTGGGGGTATTTTTACGGTCCCAAAAGACAGGTTTCCGATGGTCAGCTGGATTTACCTTTCTAGGGTTTACTCGTTAAAACCCAACTGGTTCTTTACATATGCATACATACATATATACACACACATACATATATTATGTATGTCTGTGTGTATCAGCTGCTTCTACAGTTCTACTTGTATGTGAGTATTGAGTTATATTTTTCTTGAAGGGGACTACTCTATTAAATGAATGAGCTAATGAGTTATATATACTTAAAAAGGTTTTTCTTTTTCTTTTTTTGATTTTTTAATAAATAAAATGAAATAAAGTGGGTATTATGCCAGAATAAATGAAATGTGTAATTGTGTGAGTAAAAGTTTTGGTGCCAATTTATAAATTACGAGTTATGATACATCTCAAGTTTTATACTCCGTATACTATAAGTTGAGTATTGTGAAAAATTGTGCAATAAAAAGTATGATTTCCTAATGTGGCATGATAAGGATATGTATTGCACAGATTTTCACTCAGTTCTTGAGTTTTTGTAAGGGTAATTGCAGCTGTACTATATATTTATATTTTTGGCAAATATTGATTTTGTGCTGATATTGGTCTATAACAATCAGTCAATTTTGTATATGTGAAGTGTGATATTTGAGATGTGGGACTACCAGACAGCTATCAAATATACAATCAAACTTACCATTTAAGGATCTGTCATAATAGTACTATTCGGACCTATATTATACTCTTTCTAAAAATAATTCATGCTCTCATCATGCCACATAGTCATATTTTTAATGTTCATGGTAGCTTTAGTCAACACTATATATATTAGCACGTTTATTACTTCATCTGGGCTGTATAGTTGTATTTCTTTTGGAGTACTTGTTTGCCCAGTTCCACGGGTTTGCAGGGTATTCGTGGAGCCCCGGGTTTGCGTGCCTGGTCAACGAAGTTGACTCGGGTTGGATTTCCCTGGTTACCCAAAAATGGAAGTTGCTTTACCACATGTATAATTCGTTATATACCTTTTGATATTTGTAGGAGTTGGCTTGTTGATGGCAGAGCTATTGCAAGGAAAGTGAAAACTTCTAGTCTTCCGTTGGTACATCAGATCAAAGACTGTGGAGTGACCCGTGAATGCCCGCAATGCCATTTCAGGATCGATAATAGTGATGTAAGAAATCTACTAATAAAATACATGAAGCGAAGATGAATCTATCTATATTTTATACGGTATATGGACTATTCGCTGCAAGTTATAAGTTCAGTAGTTAACATCTTTATTAATTTTTGTCTTGCAGGTTTCAATTGAGTGGCCTGGGCTCCCTGTTGGTGTGAAATTTGAACCCAGTGATGTTGAGATTTTAGGACATCTGGCAGCCAAATGTGGTGTGGGAAATGGAACACCACATCAATTCATTGATGAATTCATCCCTACGCTTGACATGGATAATGGAATATGTTACAAGCATCCTGAAAATCTTCCTGGTGAGTAGACTGTGGAGTACTTACGTTGTAACTTCTCAGCAATTACCAGAGTTTAGAAAGCGGGTAGGTTGGGTAAACGGTCAAAGCAGGTATGGGCCAAAACGGTGATTTTTGGCTACTTGTTGGGCCGGAAGACTGTTTGTCATGATAACTTCTTTTATAAATTGTTGAAGTGAAATATGATAACATGCTCTCAGCTCTCCTGGTAACTCAATAATGATCTAGTTCTTAGAATAAAATGATTTATGAGGTTTTTTGCATTACGAAAAAACTTTAAACAGCTTTTGACGTGTGCCACCATTTTTGACTCTTTTCCTTTGAGCTAATCTTCTCAACTTTAGCTGTTGAACCCGTTAAACTTTTTTAAACCTGAATCAACCCTTTCACACGTCAAATTTTATGAATGTGAAGTCGGTTAATCATTTCGTCTAATGTGGTTGACAAAACTGTTTTTTGCAACTTTAACTCATATGACTTATACTGTAGGTGCTACAAAAGGTGGAAACAGTGTACATTTCTTTTATAGGACCACTAATGCATACACGACTGGTCAAAGGAAGCGTCGCAAGATCTGCAAAGAATCTGATTTGACCAAGGATGTTCGTTGGCACAAAACTGGCAAAACAAAAGCTATTATGCACAATGGAGTCCAAATAGGGTGCAAGAAGATCTTGGTCCTTTATGGCACTGCTAGTGGGGGTTCAAAGCCTCATAAATTGAACTGGGTCATGCATCAGTATCATTTAGGTACTGTTGAAGAAGAAACGGAGGGACAATATGTGGTTGCAAAGATATTTTATCAGCCACAGAAAGAGACTGAGAAGGTGGATGATAATCGTGGTGTAAATGATGAATTAGATGCGTGGATTTGCCTAACGAGTCCAAGGACTCCAAAGACTGATGCTCCTGATCCACCTCGACCCGGAAAGTCTATTTCGTGTGATGATGTCACTACCGATTGTGTTCTCCATTCACTAGTACAGGTTGGGATAATCTTGTTTTGAGTTGAGTTGGAAAAATGGGCGGGCCGGGCAGGTTTGGTAAATCCATAACTGGTTAAGATTTTAATTAGTCCGTCAAAAATGATTCCAGAAGTTATATTCATAATAATGTTGATTTACTATTTGAATAAAATGATCAAGGTGGCTTTATGTATTAGAAATACACTTTGGGTGACTTGTAACCTGTTGGACCCATTTGACTTGTTTCTTTTAGATAACTTCTAATTCACTGGTTTGACGCGTTAGATAGTAAACATAACCCAAACCGAAACATTTGGTCATATTGCCACCTACAGTTTATCCTGTGACATACTGAATGCTGTTATTTGATGGCGGATTAGGAACCAGGGTGGTGTATTGAGCAGCAAGACGTTCCTTCTTTTAATGCTGAAAGTAAGAATGATATGCAGTTGCCTATTTGGGAAGATGATTCACAGGCGGTTGATTTAGCTGCTTTTGATGACTCGTTGATCTGCAATGAGAATCTTGATAGTTGTGACCTTTTTGGTAACTCAAAGCTAAATCATGGTCCTCAATCTGGGTCTAATGTCAACACCAATGATGCTTCAGGAACCAGTAGAGGTGCGAGTTCTGCTGATCTTGACAATCTGGACTTGGGTACACCACCAGATTTCAACCTTTCTGTAAGCTTGCTATCCTTTCTATGATTTTGAAAAGGAAAATTACCTTGATAACCCTTTCACACACAACTTTCAGCTCATGGAAACACACTTAATTTTGCATAATTGTATGCGATTAAGGGCTGATTTGCAGAAAAGGTATAACCTTTTTAATAATGGGCTTATGTAATTTGGGCCGACTTTAAGCAAAATTAGGACTTTCATGTGAAATTATCCATTTTGTGCGAAATTGCCCATTTTGTCTTGAATTATCAATTTCTTGAGAAATTTTATACATTTTGTGCGAATTATTCATTTATATTAATCAACTTTTTTATGATAATACATGTGCAGGACTTACCATTTACATCACAAGACAGTATTTTTGGCTGGTTAGAGCGGCTATAGAGTAAGGAAATGATCTGGGCTATATTGGGACATTTATGTTTCTTTTTTGTTACTTTTTGCAAATCCTGAAAACAAGCTCAAGGCATGATCCTACGGTGCTCTCTTTTTGAAATGGCTTTCTTTGAAATTGATGCTGGTGAACAAAGCATGGCGATGAAGGGTCTCGAGACTCCGTTTTTTGTTGTTTATGGCCTCAATTCCTATATGTATTGTACAAGTCTGTTTTATAACTTACATTTGCTATGGTTTAATGGTGTTTATACAACTTTCTTTATGGCTATTTACAAGTTAACTTGATGTGACAAGTAGTGGTGACTATTGTGTTGTGTTTTATGTTAAACAGGTCAAGTGATGAATTGAAAAGGTTTAGCTAAAAAAGGAATGGGTCAAATGGCTCAAATGAGTTGTACGTTGTCAAGTGACTTTCAACCTAGACCGTTTTAATTTGTTAAATGGAAGAAAACAGATGCCTGAAAACCATTAAGCTTCATATAAATCTAACTAAATGAACAACACTAGAAACTAGAGATAAAATCGAAAGAGGACAATGTACAAGCGATTGGGCGTGTCAACCCGAAGGGTCAACCATCTTCTCAAATGCAATTTCCGGGCAAAAGATATCTGTACTTATCAGCATTTTCCAACAGATATGAAGGCAGATGAACGCCTGAATACGAATGTGGAATCGGGCCCATCTTCCCGATAAGCTCTCGAAAAGTGTACTCCTCAGGAAGCATATCATACAAATCTGCACCACTGCAAATCACCGTCTGAATCCTTTTCGGGTCAAGATAATGAGAAAATCTCACTCGATCTGTACGACTATAAGCTTTCATCTTGAACACAAAATCACTAATCTTTCTGAAACAAAAACTACAATGCCAGCCCGAATCCGCCAACAAATAATCACTTTGCCGATAATGAACGCATCTTGTTTTACCCTTTTGATACTGATGAACAGAAGCCCTCCAGTTTTTACGATCCAAATTAAACTCAAAAGAGTACAAATAATTGTTCAAATTCAAATGAACAATCCGCGGTGGCCCGTCACACCATCTCAAAAGATCGATTGTATGAGCACTAGGAATCTCATCAACATCAGACATAATCAATAAATCATCGTCTTCAGTCCCAGCTATCTTCAATAGTTGATCAAGAGCTACTCGTTGATAAGCCTCTTCGATAAACGGGTTCTCACCTTTCCTAAACCTTCCACCAATCGTCCCATAAGTCAACCTCGACTCAGCAAAGTCAAACTTTTCTCGATTGATTGCAAAGTTTAGGTGTTGAGGTATGCTCGTAAATGTAGAATTCGATTCAAGAACGACAAACTGAGTGATGTAAGGGTACATTTCTTTCCATCTTATCATAAGCATGTCAATTTCGTTACTAAACAACACTGCATCATACACTCTTCTCGGGTAATCTCGAAGCTCCCAACCGTGAAGTTTGCATAAAGAACTCATCGATACATTTGCGTTATAATAGTGAGGTATGTGAATGAAAGTTTCGGTGGTGACTGCCAGAACGGGCGAAGAAAGTACGTTACTTTTTGTCCGTGAAAGTATATACAGAAAACTGATGATGGAAGTATAACGAATAACACGATGAATGTCTTCAAATCGAGGCTTCTAAAGATCCATCGGATTCTCGACAATCTATTTGCTACCTGCATATTATGATGAACACTACTATGAATTTATGAAACTGGTTAATATGATCACAATATTATGAAAATGATCAATATAATGATCAACATTACTGAAATGACCCCTTGTGGAATAAAAAATGTTTAGTTGATAAGTATTCATTTATTAATGATTAATGCTAAACATGCACAATTTTGGAAAGTATATGCTGCATGCATATTTTATGTGTCAACATCCCATTTATAACAAGTTATTCATAAGAAATATAAATATAACGGAAAAATCAATTCTTTTATCAAGGAAATCGTCTACTTTCTGAAAATACAAAATAAAAAATCATTATCTTTTGTTGATAATTCATATTTTCATCTAAAATTAACAAACCAACATAAACAAGTCATCATGAGTTTTACAAAAAAACAGCAAAATCAAACAACAAAACATTTATGTTATCTAAGAAATAAGACAGAATAAACATACCTTACCACATATTTCATCACTCTTTTTGGAAGTTGAATAAATCATCAACCTTCATGAGGCCTCAAAATCAAATCTTTTATGATGAAAAATGTTGGTTTTCCTTTTTTGTTTAAAATCCTTTTGAATTTTGCAGGAACCTTGATCAAACCCCTATTCTCAACCTTCCAGATTTTTAAGCTTTTTGTTCTTTATATACTCCCTCCATCCCAAATTAAGTGTCTTGAATCAGATTTCACGGAGTTTAAGAAATTGCTTTGTCTTTTAGTGAAGATGACTCTTTTACCCTTACCTTTTGCACAGACTCCCATGTATCAGTTTTGAGAAAGGATAAAATGGTAAAGTTAATTTGCTATTTTTGAAAGTGGACATTTAATTTGAGACAAACATAAAAGAAAAGTAAGACACTTAATTTGCGACAGAGGGAGTCATAGGTATAGGTATAGGTACAGGTATAGATAGATTTTGTCTCTCTATGTGTCCTAAATTGAAAGGACCGTCGAAATAAAAACTACTACAAAACCATACCCTTCAGTTTTCTTTTCCAGGAACATTAATTACAAAATTTCATTTTCCGTCCTTGTAGTTTATTATTTTTATCAATTTTATCCTTATTCTTTTTGAACTCAACTTTTATTTCTGAATTAGTTAATTTTCGTAACTTTTATCCTTTTGAATAGTGACGGTTAACTTGTTCTGTTAGTTCATTAAATGACTAAAATACCCTTACTTTTTATTTTTAATAAGTTATATATTCTTTTTTTTTATTTTTACTATTACATCTGATTTCATCTTCATCTTATTCTCAAAATTCAATCTCCACCTCTATTTCTTTTCAAGATCCACATTAAAAATCACAATTACACAAAAAGCGAAATCATAATTTTAATAGACGTTAGTCAAAAGAATAAAAATTTGAAAATTAACCAATTTAGGAATGAAAGTTGCAGAAAAAAGATCAATGACAAAATCAACAAAATTGATGGACCTAGATGAACCTCAATCGAAAAAAGATCAAGAATAAAAATTGTAAAGATTAACCAATTTACTCAATTTGGAAAAAAGAAAAAGAAATGTTTTTTTTTTTTCTCATTTGAAAAGGCTTTATGCAGCAGCCTAGATGGACCTTTACTGGTGACCATTGGATTTGTGAACTGAATATGTTTGGGTAGATCGATTGGTGGTGTAGGATAACTATTTTGAGGTGCGTAGTACGATACTTTTAATTAGCGTTTAAATATTTCATGTTTAGGTACATTTTTTGAATTATAAAAAGATTGATAAATAATATTTGAAATGTAACTAAGGGCCGTTGATAAGAGGGAACCGTTTCCTCAGTATCCCCATGTTGAACAAGCGAAAACCTGGTTGGGGTTTGGTCTTTTGAAGATTTTTAAAATTTCAAATTTTACCATTTGGTCCTCTGAGATTGTAATAATTAAAAAAAAGTGTCTACGTGTTAATCCAACCATATACAATTGACCAAATAAAGACCTGCATTTGACAAAACAAACTCCTGCATTTTTCATCTGCTCACCCATTTTGCCACGCTGTTAATCCAACCAAAGAAAATTATACGTTTTAGCCTGCCTGCCCACCCATTTTACCACATGGCCACCGCTTATCACAACCAAATATTATAATGCATTTTGATCTGCCCGACCATTTTACCACAACAGAATTTTATCACCATAATACACAAACATATACACATGGGAGAGTACAAGTGTACAACATATATATCACCTTGGGATAGAATGTTTGGCAACAACCTAAACCGAAGGAAGAATGTAAGCAAGATGTTTTATTTAATAGAACACTGTGTCTCACTGCAGCTACAGAATACAGTAGGACAAAGGTGGTTAATGGTGATGAACGACGAAACTTCATAATAGAGGCAGTAGCCAACTTAGAGCTCTGCGAGGGAAAAGCGCCTTCCTAAGAAACCAAGCAAGACTTTGATCACCAAAGATAAAACCGTAAGTCATAGATTACATGATTCTGGAATTGAAATATGAAAATTCTACTCAGGAAATTTTTTAGGGGTAATGCTCTAGGTTAAAACTTAAAAGCATCCAATTACTATTGTGAAACTGTTACTTTCTTTTTAGTGTTGGAAACAAGAAACATCGTCATCTTAAAACCATTGTAATCCGAGTAAATAGCAAATAAACCAACAAACTTCGCTTCAACTACTGTTCCCCCCTAAACATTTTTTGTCAACTTAAAAAGTGTCTATCAATCCTTCGAGATAATAGACCTACTTTCAAAATTCATTTGTTTCCTTCGAAGCAAAGCTCGTGGGTCTTCATCGCTGTTTTTCTCTTACACAAATTCATCTTATAACTTTTCACAAACTCTACAGCATAATGCATTAAACAAACTGCTCAATAGACAATTTTTACAATATCTCAATTACATTAAGACGCTTGTACAAGATCAACCAAGTTGTACTATGCTAGCTGGTTACATTTACCAGTGTGCTGCCTCTCTAATATCAGTAGCCAATATCTGCTCATTCATACTTAAAATCTTTGACACCAGAGGATCTATCATCTATCTACCACCACTAACCAAAAATACATAACACAACAGATTCTTGGTTAAGAGAGTCTTACTCACTTAAACCCTCATTCTTCTAATAGTGACGTCATTACCTCTTGCGGGGACGGGTCCCAAATCGGCAGATCAAGAAACGGTTGTTTCAACCGTTGTTCTTCGACATTACATAGTGCTTCAGCAACGTCACATAATCTTGTAATCTCACTAATAGTAGCTTCCTGAGCTTCAACCTACAAAATAACCAATTTTCCCCAAATTATATTCAAAACCCTAAATAAAGACATCGACTTTCTAATTGCCCTAAACCCCAAAAAGAAGACCTAGAACACAAAACTTAACAAACTAGATACATAAAGTTATCAAAATTTCACCAAATAATAAACAAAAGCCTAAAATGTTAACTTCTGATATTGCATTTTAATACTTCCAACCTTCATATTAGGATAAAATTACTAACAATAATGAAATTTGAAAACAATTTGGCTACAAAAACTCTAAAATTAACAAATTAGAGAAACGATATACATAGAATTGTTATTGTGGGTCCATACCTGAGCGAGAAGGGTATCCGTACGCTCCCGGTAAGTTGAATCCGACGAATTCTGTGACAAAACATTGACCGTTTGATCTGGCACTGACAGTAAAGTAAGTTGGGATTGATTTTGGGTACGGTCCTGTAATGCCTGCAAGGTGTTTGATAAAAGTTCCCACTGGTGGATCTCTTGTTCGTACTTTGTTTTGAGCTTTAATAACGTTTTCTTCCTTCTTTCTCTCCGTGCTTTTGCTTCAGCTGCAGGATCTGGCGGTGGAACGGCGGCGACGGCGGAATC